>CAWUFW010015986.1:0-331860 GCA_963921515.1 Calotriton arnoldi | reverse complement strand
GATGTACTTCAGTTTTCAATATTGCTAGAAAGAAGCAACAGTGATGCAAAAAGGGGGAACAGGTTTGAAGAAAGTGGCAAGAGAGGTGCAGAATGAAACGACAGATGTGCAGAAAGAAGCACTAGGGGTGCAAAAAGAGGGAAGAGGTGTGCATAAAGAAGTAAGAGATGTCCAGAAAGAAGCAAAAGAAGTGCAGAAAGAAGGAACAGAGGTGCAGAAAGAGGCAACAGGGGTGAAGAAAGAGGGAAGAGAGGTGGAGAAAGAGGCAAAAGGTGCAGAAAGAAGCAAGAGAGGTGCAGAAAGAAACAAAAGAAATGCAGAAAGAAGCAACAGAGGTACAGAAAGACGCAAGAGGAATGCAGAAAGAGGGAAGAGGGGTGCAGAAAGCGGCACAAGGGGTGCTTAAAGAAGCAAGAGAGGTGCAAAAAGAAGCAAGAGAAGTGCATAAAGATGCAACAGAGATGCAGAAAGGGGGAAGTGGGGAGGAGAAAGAGGCAAGAGGGATACAGAAAGAAACAATAGAGTTGCAACAAGAAACAAAAGAAATTCAGAAAGAAGGAACCAAGGTGCAGAAAGAGGCAAGAGGGGAGCAGAAAGAGAGAAGAGGGGTACAGAAAGAGTCACAAGGGTAGCAGAAAGAAGGGACAGAGGTGCACAAATAACAAGAGAAGTGCAGAAAGAAGCAACAGAGGTGCAAAAAGAGGGATACGGGGTGGAGAAATAGTCAAGACGGATACAGAAAGAAGCAAGAGAGTTGCAGAAAGAAACAAAAGAAGTGCAGAAAGAAGCAACAGAGGTGCAGAAAGAGGCAAGAGGAGTGCAGAAAGAGGGATGAGGGATGCAGAAAGGCATGCGGGGTGCAGAAAGAAGCAAGAGAGATGCAGAAAGAAGCAAGAGAAATGCATAAAGAAGCAACAAAAATACAGAAAGGGGGAAGTGGGATGGAGAAAGAGGGATACAGAAAGAAACAAGAGAGGTGCAGAAAGAAACAAAAGAAGTGCAGAAAGAAGGAACAGAGGTGCAGAAAGAGGCAAGAGGGGTGCAGAAAGAGAGAAGAGGGGTGCAGAAAGAGTCCCAAGGGTTGCAGAAAGAAGGGACAGAGGTGCACAAAGAAGCAAGAGAAGTGCAGAAAAAAGTAACTGAGGTGCAGAAAGAGAGATGAGGGGAGGAGAAAGAGGCAAGAGCAGTACAGAAAGAAGCAACAGAGATGCAAAAAGGGGGAACAGGGGTGTAGAAAGTGGCAAGAGGGGTGCAGAAAGAGGCAAGAGGGTTGCAGAAGGAGGCAAAGTGGGTGCAGAAAAAAAGGAAAGAAGTGCAGAAAGAAGGAACAGAGGTGCAGAAGGAGACAAGAGGGGGGCACAAAGAGGGATGTGAAAGAGGCACGAGGAGTGCAGAAAAAAGCAAGAGGAGTACAGAAAGAAGCAACAGAGGTGAAGAAAGAGGCAAGAGGGGTGCAAAAAGATGGGTGCAGAAAGAGGCACGTTGGGTGCAGATAGAAACAAAAGATGTGCAGAAAGAAACAAAAGAAGTGCAGAAAGAAGGAACAGAGGAGCAGAAAGAGGCAAGAGGGGTGCAGGAAGAGGGGTGTGAAAGAGGCACGAGGGGTGCAGAAAGAAGAAAGAGGGGTGCAGAAAAAAACAAAAGAAGTGCAGAAAGAAGGAACAGAGGTGCAGAAAGAGAGAAGAGGGGTGCAGGAAGAGGGTTGTGAAAGAGGCATGAGGGGTGCAGAAAGAGACAGGAGAAGTGCAGTAAGAAGCAACAGAGATGTAGAAAGGGGGAAGAGGGGTGGAGAGAGAGGCAAGAGGGGTGCAGAAAGAAGCAAGAGATGTGCAGAAAAAAACAAAAGAAGTGCAGAAAGAAGGAACATAGGTGCAGAAAGAGGCAGGAGGGGTGCAGAAAGACGGTTGATCAGTGCAGAAAGAGGCAAGAGGAGTGCAGAAAGAGGCACACGGGATGCAGAAAGAAGCAAGAGAGATGCAGAAAGAAGCAAGAGAAATGCATAAAGAAGCAACAGAGATGCACAAAGGGGGGAGTGGGGTGGAGAAAGAGGGATACAGAAAGAAACAAGAGAGGTGCGTAAAGAAACAAAAGAAATTCAGAAAGAAGGAACAGAGGTGCAGAAAGAGGCAAGAGGAGTGCAGAAAGAGGGAAGAGGGGTGCAGAAAGTGGCACAAGGGGTGCTTAAAGAAGCAAGAGAGGTGCAAAAAGAAGCAAGAGAAGTGCATAAAGATGCAACAGAGATGCAGAAAGGGGGAAGTGGGGAGGAGAAACAGGCAAGAGGGATACAGAAAGAAACAAGAGAGTTGCAACAAGAAACAAAAGAAATGCAGAAAGAAAGAACCGAGGTGCAGAAAGAGGCAAGAGGGGAGCAGAAAGAGGGAAGAGGGGAGCAGAAAGAGGCACAAGGGTTGCAGAAAGAAGGGACAGAGGCACAGAAAGAAGCAAGAGAGGTGCAGAAAGAAGCAACAGAGGTGCAGAAAGAACATGAGGGGTGGAAAAAGAGGCAAGAGAAGTGCAGAAAGAAGCAACAGAGATGCAAAAAGGGGGAATAGGGGTGGAGAAAGTGGCAAGAGGGGTGCTCAAAGAGGAAAGAGGGGTGCAGAAAGAAACAAAAGAGCAGAAAGAAGGAACAGTGGTGCAAAAAGAGGCAAGAGGGATGCAGAAAGAGGGAAGAGGGGTGCAGAAAGAAGCACAAGTGGTGCAGAAAGAAGCAAGAGAGGTGCAGAAAGGAGCAAGAGTTGTGCAGAAAGATACACCAGAGGTGCAGAAAGAGGCAAGGGGATGCAAAAAGAGGGAAGAGGGGTGCAGAAAGAGGCACGAGGGGTGCAGAAAGAAGCAAGAGAGGTGCAGAAAGAAGCAACAGAGGTGCAGAAAGAGGGAAGAGGGATGGAGAACGAGGCAAGGGGGTGCAGAAAGAAGCAAGAGAGGTGCAGAAAGTAACAAAAGAAGTGAAGAAAGAAGGAACAGAGGTGCAGAAAGAGGCAAGAGGAGTGCAGAAAGAGAAGAGGGGTGCAGAAAGAGGCACAAGGGGTACAGAAAGAAGCGAGAGGTACAGAAAGACACAAGATAAGTACAAAAAGAAGCAAAAGAGATGCAGAAAGTGGGAAGAGGGGTGGAGAAAGAGGCAAGAGAAGTGCAGAAAGAAGCAACAATCATGCAGAAAGGGGGGAGAGGGGTGGAGAAAGAGGCAAGAGGGGTGCAGAAAGAAGCAAGAGAGGTGCAGAAAGAAACAACAGAGGTGCAGAAAGAGGGATGAGGGGTGGAGAAAGAGGCAAGAGAAGTACAGAAAGAAGCAACAGTGATGCAAAAAGGGGGAACAGGTTTAGAGAAAATGGCAAGAGGGGTGCAGAAAGAAGCAAGAGAGGTGCAGAATGAAACGACAGATGTGCAGAAAGAGGCAATAGGGGTGTAAAAAGAGGGAAGAGGTGTGCAGAAAGAAGCAAGAGATGTCCAGAAAGAAGCAAAAGAAGTGCAGAAAGAGGGAACAGAGGTGCAGAAAGAGGCAACAGGGGTGAAGAAAGAGGGAAGAGAGGTGGAGAAAGAGGCAAGGGGTGCAGAAAGAAGCAAGAGAGGTGCAGAAAGAAACAAAAGAAGTGCAGAAAGAAGCAACAGAGGTACAGAAAGAAGCAAGAGGAGTGCAGAAAGAGGGAAGAGGGGTGCAGAAAGCGGCACAAGGGGTGCTTAAAGAAGCAAGAGAGGTGCAAAAAGAAGCAAGAGAAGTGCATAAAGATGCAACAGAGATGCAGAAAGGGGGAAGTGGGGAGGAGAAACAGGCAAGAGGGATACAGAAAGAAACAAGAGAGTTGCAACAAGAAACAAAAGAAATGCAGAAAGAAAGAACCGAGGTGCAGAAAGAGGCAAGAGTGGAGCAGAAAGAGGGAAGAGGGGTGCAGAAAGAGGCACAAGGGTTGCAGAAAGAAGGGACAGAGGCACAGAAAGAAGCAAGAGAGGTGCAGAAAGAAGCAACAGAGGTGCAGAAAGAACATGAGGGGTGGAAAAAGAGGCAAGAGAAGTGCAGAAAGAAGCAACAGAGATGCAAAAAGGGGGAATAGGCAAGAGGGGTGCTCAAAGAGGAAAGAGGGGTGCAGAAAGAAACAAAAGAGCAGAAAGAAGGAACAGTGGTGCAAAAAGAGGCAAGAGGGATGCAGAAAGAGGGAAGAGGGGTGCAGAAAGAAGCACAAGTGGTGCAGAAAGAAGCAAGAGAGGTGCAGAAAGGAGCAAGAGTTGTGCAGAAAGATACAACAGAGGTGCAGAAAGAGGCAAGGGGATGCAAAAAGAGGGAAGAGGGGTGCGGAAAGAGGCACGAGGGGTGCAGAAAGAAGCAAGAGAGGTGCAGAAAGAAGCAACAGAGGTGCAGAAAGAGGGAAGAGGGATGGAGAACGAGGCAAGGGGGTGCAGAAAGAAGCAAGAGAGGTGCAGAAAGTAACAAAAGAAGTGAAGAAAGAAGGAACAGAGGTGCAGAAAGAGGCAAGAGGAGTGCAGAAAGAGAAGAGGGGTGCAGAAAGAGGCACAAGGGGTACAGAAAGAAGCGAGAGGTACAGAAAGACACAAGATAAGTACAAAAAGAAGCAAAAAAGATGCAGAAAGTGGGAAGAGTGGTGGAGAAAGAGGCAAGAGAAGTGCAGAAAGAAGCAACAATCATGCAGAAAGGGGGGAGAGGGGTGGAGAAAGAGGCAAGAGGGGTGCAGAAAGAAGCAAGAGAGGTGCAGAAAGAAACAAAAGAGGTGCAGAAAGAAGGAACAGAGATGCAGAAAGAGGCAATAGGGGTGCAGAAAGAAGCAACAGAGGTGGAGAAAAAAACAAAAGAAGTGCAGAAAGCAGGAACAGAGGTTCAGAAAGAGGCAGGAGGGGTACAGAAAGAGGTAAGAGGGGTGCAGAAAGAGGCAAGAGGAGTGCAGAAAGAGGGAACATAGGTGCAGAAAGAGGCAAGAGGGGTGCAGAAAGAAGCACGAGTGGTGCAGAAAGAAGCAACAGAGGTGCAGAAAGAAACAAAAGAAGTTCAGAAAGAAGGAACAGAGGTGTAGAAAGAGGCAACAGGGGTGAAGAAAGAGGGAAGAGAGGTGGAGAAAGAGGCAAGGGGTGCAGAAAGAAGCAGGAGAGGTGCAGAAAGAAACAAAAGAAGTGCAGAAAGAAGCAACAGAGGTACAGAAAGAGGGAAGAGGAGTGCATAAAGAGGGAAGAGGGGTGGAGAAAGAGGCACAAGGGGTGCATAAAGAAGCAAGAGAGGTCAAAAAGAAGCAAGAGAAGTGCATAAAGAAGCAACAGAGATGCAGAAAGGGGGAACCGAGGTGCAGAAAGAGGCAAGAGGGGAGCAGAAAGAGGGAAGAGGGGTGCAGAAAGAGGCACAAGGATTGCAGAAAGAAGGGACAAAGGTGCAGAAAGAAGCAAGAGAAGTGCAGAAAGAAGCAACAGAGGTGCAGAAAGAACATGGGGGGTGGAAAAAGAGGCAAGAGAAGGGCAGAAAGAAGCAACATAGATGCAAAAAGGGGGAACAGGGGTGGAGAAAGTGGTGAGAGGGGTGCTGAAAGAGGCAAGAGGAGTGCAGAAAGAAACAAAAGAAGAGCAGAAAGAAGGAACACAGGTGCAGAAAGAGGCAAGAGGGGTCCAGAAAGAAGGAAGAGGGGTGCAGAAAGAAGCAAGAGAGGTGCAGAAAGTAACAAAAGAAGTGCAGAAAGAAGGAACAGGTGCAGAAAGAGGCAAGAGGAGTGCAGAAAGAGAAGAGGGGTGCAGAAAGAGGCAAAAGGGGTGCAGAAAGAAGCAAGAGAGGTACAGAAAGACGCAAGATAAGTGCAGTAAGAAGCAACAGAGATGCAGAAAGAGGAAAGAGGGGTGGAGAAAGAGGCAATAGAAGTGCAGAAAGAAGCAACAGACATGCAGAAAGGGGAAAGGGGTGGAGAAAGAGGCAAGAGGGGTGCAGAAAGAAGCAAGAGAGGTGCAGAAAGAAACAAAAGAGGTGCAGAAAGAAGGAACGGAGGTGCAGAAAGAGGCAGGAGGAGTGCAGAAATAAGGAAGAGGGGTGCAGAAAGAGGCAAGTGAGGTGCAGAAAGAGGAAAGAGGGCTGCACAAAGAAGCAAGTGAGGTGCAGAAAGAAGCAACAGGTGCAGAAAGAGGCAAAAGAGGTGCAGAAAGTAGAAGAGATGTGCAGAAAGAGGCAAGAGACGTGCAGAACAATAAAGAAAGGTGTAGAAAGAAGCAACAGAAATGCAGAAAGAGGCAAGAGAGGTGCAGAAAGAAGCACGAGTGGCTTGCACACCATTAGTACCAATTTAACACCCACATTTAGCAATTAGTAACAGGTGACCATTCTAAGTCTACAAAGGACCTTCCACCACGCTGTGACACTTCTCGCTGCATTTTTGGTAATGTTTGATCAGTTTGAGGTAGAAACAAGGTTTTTTTGCACAAATCTGCAGATTAGGCAGCAGATGATGAATTATGTGGCTAATGGGGAAAATGTATAATTGTGCAAAAGTTGGTGCAGCCAAACAGTCGCATAATTCCAGTAGCCCTGCTCATACCTCTGACTAGGTCCAGATGTGCTCCTCAGTGATTCCTTCTTTTTTGTCTCATTGAGTTCATAGTTTAGCTTCTATGGAAATGAGGAAGACTAAACCTGAGGTTACCACTCCACAACACAGACTACCATACCACACTATTACTCTCCATAACACATAATCCCACTCTACATAATTCCTATACACTAAATACCACATACTTTCTATCCACATAATTTCACTGCACAACATACCACATAATTCCACTACACACATCCTACATCCACTCCACTCCAAGAAACATTAATAAAACACTTTTACATTTACAACCCTACTAGCTCTAACTCTTGCAAATGCGAGACCTATTACATTACAAATGCTTCTTTAACTGGTAGTCGTGTTTGCAGAGTGGTGGAGAAAGGGGGCTGGGCCTCCAACCAGCACCCAGGAATTCCGCTGCATAGGACTTACAAGAGGTACCAGGAGGGCTACTTGGCTGCCAAAGTCCCTCAGGAGTAAAGTGGACTTCATCCCCCAACCAGTACTGTGCCAGGAGGTGGTTTTGCAGAGTGGTGGAGAAAGGTGAGCGTGGCCTCCGAAGACCTCTTAGCAATCCCACAGTGTGGGATTTACTGGATGTAACAGGAGGGGTAGTTAGCCCGTAAGGTCAACCTTGGGGGCCAACTACCCCTCTTTTTACCTCCAGTAAGTCCCACACAGCAGGATTGCTAAGTTCACATATTTATTTAAAAAAAAATATATATATATTTTTAAGGAGGGGGGATTCGTGGCCCCCCTCCTGAGGCCAGTTTTGGCCCCGGGGACCCCATCCCCCAGGGCCTGGCCTCTTTGATGGGGACAGTGGGGGGAGCCCCAATGCCCCCATGGCCCCTGCCGGCTTCCCGCCTCCTGTGGGAGCCGGCATTGCTTTTAGACAAGGGGAGCTGCTGACATGCAGCTCCGCTTGTCCAAAACCATGAAACCACTTGGTGTAAGTACGCTCAACAAGTATTTTTAACATAACATAACATAACAAAAGCAATTCTGCTTTGCTTCTTGAAAGCGAGAGCAGGTTTCCTGTTCTCGCTTCCAAGAAGCAAAGCAGTGTTTGCTATGGCAGGGCGGGAGCCATGTTCCCACCCTGCCATAGCAAACGGCAATGTCCCGGGGGTGGGAACCCCAGGACATTGCAGGAGCAGGCCCGGGGGGGTGGCGGTCCCCAGGGCCATTGAGGGCTCCAAGGGGGGGCTGCATGGCCCCCCTCCCATCATTTACACAGCCCCGGGGAGGTGGTGGTCCCCGGGGCCGGGGGGCCGCAACGGACCCCCATATGTAAATGAAGTGTGCTTGAGCCCCCCCACACATTTCTTTTTTAAAATCAGCCCCGTGGAGGTGGCAGTCCCCGGGACTGCAGTGGGGCCGCGTGCCCCCGCGTTTAATTATAATAATGCCCTGGGGAGGTGGCGGTCCCCGGGGCTGCGGGGGGGGCTGTGTGCCCCCCGCATATAATCAGCATGGCCACATGGGATGTGGTGGTCCCCAGGGCAACGTGGGCCCTGCACTATATTTTGTGATTGCCCCCGGGACCTGGCCCACCCGGGGGCTTAATTAAACAAAGCGCAGGAGACCGCGCTTTGTTTTTTTTTTTTTCCTGCCAGATCCGCGCACCCAGCGTGAATTCGGCCGATTTTTTTTTTTTTAAATGCTTTTTTGGGCCTAGGGGGTCAGGGTGTTTCTACCCTGCCCCCTTTTCTTGGTTTTTTATGTTTTTTTTACTGATTTCTTGCGACTTGGTTACCGAGTCACAAGATGGCTGCCAACACTTCCTGGTTTGGAGTGTTGGCAGCCAATCAGAATTAAGCTGGTGCTCGGGAGGAGTCGCAAATCCTCCTCGGTGCTCAGATATCGATATTTTTATTTTTAGAATTTCCCAGCAACTACTGAACGGATTTACACCATTTAAAAATAAAAAAAAGCACGCTTTCTGAACCAAGACCTACCTTTTTGCCAAATTTGGTGTAATTCCGTTCAGCAGCTCAGGCTGTAGCTTTGTCTAAAGTTCCTATGGAAATTAACATGGGGAAAACGCGTTTTGGGACCCCCCCTTTTTTCTTGGCCTCCACTTGACGAATCACGCCAAAACGTTCAAGACAGGAGCTGATCTGAGCGAACCATTAGTTTTGAGAATTTCGTGAAGATTCGTGAAGGTGTGTGGTGGAGTTGGGGGTGCTGAGGTGCCGGTTTGAGGAGTGAGCTGTATGCCGCAATCCACTTGGAATAATTGATTTGAATAAACTGCAGATGGCACACAACCCACTGGGGTAGGACACCACAAGTACCAGAAGGCCATAGGAGTGGCCACGCCCACAGAGGCGGGGACTTGAATTGAACACAGGTGCTCAAATATCGTTTTGCCATCCAGCAGTTAAAAGCCTCAGTTCCTGAAGAAATGCGGTGAGCATGAAACGCGTCGGACTTTAAGGCGATTTGAGTGACAGCAGTTTTCTCCTAAATGCGGCAACTCCCAATAAAGAATTCAAGCTACACTTACCTGCTGTGGGCCCTTCCTTTACAGGCACCCTTTGGCGTCTGGATTTTTGCGGCCTGCCTGAGCCGCGGAAGGTGTCCTGCTGTGTTCACAGACCGGCGGTTGTGCTAAACAGCATGACGGCATACGGAGCAGGAGCGGAGTTGGGGGTGCTGAGGTGCCGGTTTGAGGAGTGAGCTGTATGCCGCAATCCACTTGGAATAATTGATTTGAATAAACTGCAGATGGCACACGACCCACTGGGGTAGGATAAGGACACCACAAGTACCAGAAGGCCATAGGAGTGGCCACGCCCCAGAGGCGGAGACTTGAATTGAACACAGGTGCTCAAATATCGTTTTGCCACCAAACTGGTGGGGTGCTCCGGTCAGTTCCTGTCTTAAACGTTTTGGGGTGATTCGTCAAGTGGGGGCCGAGAAAAAAGGGGGGTCCCAAAACGTGTTTTCTCCATGTTAATTTCCATAGGAAACTTTAGACAAAGCTACAGCCCGAACTGCTGAACAGAATTACACCAAATTTGGCAAAAAGGTAGCGCTTGGTTTAGAAAGCGTGCTTTTTTTAAAATGGTGTAAATCCGTTCAGTAGTTCCTGAGAAATTAAATAAAAGAAAACTTTCGATATCTGGGCGGAGCCTAACCACACAAGCATGAGCTTGCCTCCGATTGGCTGCCAACACTTCAAACCAGGAAGTGTTGGCAGCCATCTTATGCCTCGGACGGAGGGAGAAATAAAAAGGTAAAAGAAAGATAAAAAAAACAAGAAAAGGGGGCAGGGTAAAAACACCCTGACCCCCCAGGCCTGCTCAGGGGGTCCCACAGGGACCCCCAGGCCCAAACAAAGCATTTTTTTCCCAAAATTTCAGGGGGATAGTGCCGGGTGCGCGAATCTGTCCGAAATTTTTTTTAAACGAAGCGCGGTCTCCCGCGCTTCGTTTTCAAAGCCCCCGGGTGAGCTGAGTCCCGGGGGCAATTTATTTATGTAGTGGGGGCCCGCAGGGGCCCCCGCAGCCCCGGGGACCGCCACCTCCCCGGGGCTTGATCATTTATTCATGGGGGCAAACGGCCCCCCACAGCCCCAGGGACCACCACCTCCCTGGGGCTTAATTGATTATAGAGCGGGGTGCCTCGTGGGCCCCCAAGCCCCGGGGACCGCCACCTCCCTGGGGCTGTCATCATTATTCCACCTTCTGTGGATCTGTACCATCGCCTTCCTTGGACTGTAAGCGCACACTGTCTGAACCCTGGCTCCGGGGTGGCCCTCTCCAGGTGAGTGGAGCGGTGGTGTTGGAGCTTGGGGTACACTTCGCGCATGTGGGCTTCGTTTCTTCATCGCTTGCCTGGCAGCAGGCACTGCGGGGTATGCACACTTCTCCGCAGCAGGCGCGTTAACCCGCCGGGAAAACATTAATCTGGAGCTAACTGCACATCTAGAGAGGAGAGTTCTCCTGCCAGGCGCCTCCTGGTGCCAGGAGTGTGGGCCGTGAAGGCTGCACGCCAGGCCTGGTGCCAGGGAAGCGGCTTTCAGTGGGAGACAAACCCTGCCGGGCACGGGGCCGGCCACCGACTCACTTGAGACAACACGGCGAGGATTTTTGCAAACGCTTTTGGACACAGAGTATGTTAGGTGCTTGGAATGCAGTGATCGCGAGAGCTCTTTCAAGCGCTACGGGTGACGTAATGTATTGAGTGGCTTCATAAAACAGTTTAAAACAAATTAAGTGCTTTGGAATATCGCATGTATGAGACGCATCTAATGCGCTCCAAGGTACTGTGTATTGAAGGTGCCAGTAAAGTGATCTGGGGTGCAATATACGGGGAGGGGCTTGTGACGTGTACCGGGGAACTGTGTCCATAAGAGTATTGTACAGTGTTCTGGGGTACGATGTATGCAAGGGGCTTATAAAGTGATCTGTGCTACAGTGTATACAAGGGGATTGTAAAGTGATATGGGGTACAGTGTATACAAGGGCTTATACAGTGCTCGGGGGTACGGTGTATACAAGGGCTTATACAGTGCTCCGGTGTACGGTGTATACAAGGGCTTATACAGTGCTCTGGGGTACAGTGTAAACAAGGGGCTTGTACAGTGCTCTCGGGTACGGTGTATACAAGGGCTTATACAGTGCTCGGGGGTACAGTGTATACAAGGGCTTATACAGTGCTCCGGGGTACGGTGTATACAAGGGCTTGTACAGTGCTCCATGGTATGGTGTATGCAAGGGGTTTGTATAGTGCTCTAGGGTACAGTGTATACAAAGGGCTTGTACAGTGCTCCAGGGTACAGTGTATGCAAGGGGCTTGTACAGTGCTGGGGTACGGTGTATACAAGGGCTTGTACAGGGCTCTGGGGTACGGTGTATACAAGGGGCTTGTACAGTGCTCTGGGGTACAGTGTATACAAAGGGCTTGTACAGTGCTCCGGGGTACAGTGTATACAAAGGGCTTGTACAGTGCTCCGGGGTACAGTGTATACACGGGCTTGTACAGTGCTCTGGGGTACAGTGTATACAAGGGCTTGTACAGGGCTCTGGGGTACGGTATATACAAGGGGCTTGTACAGTACTCTTGGTACAGTGTATACAAAGGGCTTGTACAGTGCTCTGGTGTACAGTGTGTACAAAGGGCTTGTACAGTGCTCTGGGGTACAGTGTACACAAAGGGCTTGTTCAGTGCTCTGGGGTACAGTGTATACAAGGGCTTGTAAGGTGATCTGGGGTACAGCATGAGGGGCTTGTAAGGTGATCTGGGGTACAGTGTATACGATAGGCTTGTAAGGTGATCTGGGGTACAGCGTGAGGGGCTTGTAAGGTGATCTGGGGTACAGCGTGAGGGGCTTGTAAGGTAATCTGGGGTACATTGTATGCGAGGGGCTTCTAAGGTGATCTGGGGTACAGTATATACGAGGGGCTTATAAGGTGATCTGGGGTACAGTGTATACGATAGGCTTGTAAGGTGATCTGGGGTACAGTGTATACGAGGGGCTTATAAGGTGATCTGGGGTACAGTGTGAGTGGCTTGTAAGGTGATCTGGGGTACAGCGTGAGTGGCTTATAAGGTGATCTGGGGTATAGTGTGAGGGGTTGTAAGGTGATCTGGGGTACAGTGTATATGAGGGGCTTATAAGGTGATCTGGGGTACAGCGTGAGTGGCTTGTAAGGTGATCTGGGGTACAGCGTGAGTGGCTTTTAAGGTGATCTGGGGTACAGTGTATACGAGGGGCTTGTAGGGTGGTCTGGGGTACAGTGTAGAGTAGGGGCTTGTAAGGCGATCTGGGGTACAGTGTATTCGGGGTGTATGTAAAGCTATCTGTGCTACAGTGTATACGAGGGGTTTGTAGGGTGGTCCGGGGTACAGTGTAGAGTAGGGGCTTGTAAAGTTGGGTGCAGGGCATACATGGGGCTTGTGACTGTACTGGGATACAATGTTAACAAGAGTTTCCTAAATATGCTGTGGAGTTCGGCACAGGAGGCTTGTGATGTGACGAGTGGTGCTGTGTATGTGACAGGCTTGTAACCTGCAGTAAGGTCAAGATATATAAGGAACATGGCACGTGCTCTGGGTGCGTAATAGGCGAGAGGCGTGAAAGGTGCAGTAGAATGCAGTGTGTACGAGTGGCTTGGAAAGTGCTCTGGGGCGCAGTGTGTGTGAGTGTCTTGTAAAGTGCTTGGTGGTACACTGCTTGGGGGCTTGTAAAGTGCTTGGTGGTATACTGCATGGGGGGGCTTGTAAAGTGCTTGGTGGTACTGTATGGGGCGTTGTAAAGTTCTTATGAGATTAATGTTTTGGAATGTCCTGTAAAGTGCCCCGCTCTATAGTGCCTCGGAGCTTGTTTGGTTAGTTCAATGAGTTGCAGTGTGCACGGGGCAATGGGTTGATTTCATATGGTGCACGGGTGGGGAGGGGGGACTTGTGACATACTCTGCCATACACCCTGCCCGCTGTGTTGCCTTGACAGTAGAGGCCCGACTGCGGGGGCCCTGTGTATTAGGGTAATCTCTTAGGTCAAGAGAGGGACTCCCCGGAGGGGGTGGGGCTCTGTGGGGATTGAGACCCTCATCTTGCGTGTACTTTGCAGGCAGGGCACTGCCTCTGCCTTGTGTGGGATGCCAGCAGGGCTATTGGTGGTGGGGGGGTACATTTACAGGCCAGGGGATGGGGGTGCATGTAGACAGGGCCGGTGGGGCGGAGCCTGGACCTTGGTGTGTTTTCTGGGCGGAGCCCCCCTTTGTCGACTGCGGCCGGGTGATGGCTTTTCACACTTGCTCACAATGTGTTTTATTGGCCTCGGCTCCCGTTCACACGTCCTCCGTGGGTTAATTATCACCCAGAGGGTCCCAGCACCACAGGGAGTCCTGGCCACCCCCTCGGGCAGGAGACAGGCTATGCCTGCAAAAGGCACCCCTCCCACGCTGCCCCATAGCCCTACCAGCTGTCCCACTTGCTATCTGGCCTCCGCACACAACCTGGGGTACATTACGCCTCCCCCACCCCCTACCCATCTGGCGTCTTCCTGAAGCTGCTAATGTCTTCGATTGGGGGGGGGGTTTCGGTGGTCACTGGGTGTACAAGACACAGTACAGCCTGGCACTGTTGCAAAAGGCTCACTAGATATAGCGGAGTCTCTCACTGCAGAGACAAGCAATACTCGGTGCCACTGGAATTATGCACTTGTGTGCATGGTACTTTTCGCATAATTATTAATTTGCCGCATTATCCGTCATCTGCTGCTTAATCTGCAGATTTTAACTTAAAACAAATTGTTTCTAGCTCAAACGGATCAAAAGTTACTAAAAGCGCAGTGACGTGTTGCCGCGCAGTGGGAGGCCCTTTGCAAGGATTGGCTGGTCAGTGGTCGCCTTTCTGTGGCTAATTGCTGTATTTGGGAGATGAACTGGTAGTAATGAGGTGAAACCTTTACCCAGATAGCATTAGGAAGTGTAAAATTAACACTATGGTGAAGTAATGCTATCCCAAACGTGCTGCATTAAGCCGCATAATAACCATTTCTTGTGCATAATTTAGACAACCCTGCCACATAATTTGGTTATCATTTGCCGCATAATTCCAGAAGCCCTGCCTAAACTAGACACAGCACAGTTTCTGCACTTCAGGTATATAGTAAATTAGAGACAGCGGAGCCTGTCACTTTGGGCACAGGGTATAACAGGCACTGCATAGGTGTGTTATACTTATTGTGAAGTGCACAGTCATGCGCTAGGGTACACTAGTTTTTCCCTCCAAATGTCACCTTTGCTCTGTGCTAAGACCTGTATGTTAAGCAGTGCACCCCCAGCGACCATTTTGTGTTAACAAGTCAGTGAAACCAGCCCCCCCTGCCCCCCTGAGACAGGAGTAATCTGCTGTAAGCTGTTTAAACTGTGTTTAATAGGGACTGTGCACTTCGTTTTTTGGCCAGGAGAGGGAGTAAAGTTTTATACAAATAGTGTTGTTAGAGGACAAGTTTGTTAGGCCCTTACCTGCAGAAGTCCAAAGTGTGGATTGAGCCTGTCTGTCTCCTAGGAGATTTCTGAATAAGAGGAGCAGCTTCCAACTCCCTGGCCAGCAAACCTTGTCTGAGGTAGCTGGGACCTTATATAGTCTGATATTGTTTGGTACATGTGTACACTGATTTGTGGTTGTATCTGGTGTTTCTATTGGATTAGGGTTAGTGTCCTCATTGGTTGGGTATTTGAGGGTTCTGATTGGTTTCTGGGTCTGTGATTCAATCAATGTAGGGTTGGGACTAGGGCTAGGGTTAGGATTTCTATTGGAAGTAGGGACTAGGGCTTCCTGTGTTATTGGTTGTTGGGACTAGGGTGAGACTAGGGCTAGGGTTAGGCCTTTAATTGGAAGTAGCGATTAGGGCTTCCTGTGCCATTGGTTGCTTGGACTAGGTGTGGGACTAAGAGTAGGGTTAGGCTTTCTATTGGATGTAGAGATCAGGGTTTTTGAAACTGATTGGGTGCTTGGACTAGGGCTAAGACTGGCTGTAAGGTCCTGGTCTCCTATTGGTTCTAGATTTTAGGGCTAGTGTTGTGATTGGATAGTGTTAGGTCTAGGGCTCCCATTGGCTGAAGGGGTCACCTGACTACTAGGGCTATAAACGGCCAAGGCTTAGGGCGTCTCAGCCCGGGTGTTGCGGCTAAGGGTGGAGAGGACAAGGGTGAGTGCCTGTTTGAGCCTGTTCGAGACTGGTCGGGACCAGGGCCAGAAATGCTGCCCATTTTCCCATTCAGTAATACCCACCCTATGTATGTGTCCCTCTGTATATAAGCATTTATTTTCACTATAGATATGTACCTATCTTTGTGTATTGCTTCATATAAACATGTAGAATAATTATGTTGTTAGAAAAACAAAAACAAAAACAAAATCATCTTTGGTCTACATGTACTTGCTTCCATTGTGCATCTATGTACCTTCCATGTACTTGGATCTATGTGTCTGTTACTTTTCTCCTGAAAAAGCATATCCAATGCACTACCCTATTTCTCATCCTGTACCTCTATCAATATCTTTAATCTGCATATACTTACCTCCTTTATGCATCTATATACTTTCAATGTACTTATGGATCTATATATTTATCACTTTCTTCTAATTTAGCATTTCCAATGCACTACCCTATTTCTCAGCCTATACTTCTCTCAATATATCTTCTACCCAACTTTCTGACTCATCTCAAACTTCTTTCTACTACTCTTTCCAATGCACTACCCTATCTCTCACCCTATACATCTATCATTATATCCTCTACATCCACTCTCTCATTTTATCCCAAACCCCATACCACTACTATGATCCCCAAAATAACCCTTTCTAGACTCTCTCCTACTCTATCCCTCCTTGCATCATCTGACACCTCTTTTACTATACCAATCCCACGAAACAAACCTTTCTAAACTCTTCCCTCTGACTCTTCCCCTCCAAAAACGCTTTTTACTCATCCAAAAGCCTCCTCCTACTGCTATGACCTAAAAAAAGAAATCCTTCACTCTTCTATCCCTCCACTATCCTTTTCAATCAAAATAACAGACTAACATGTTCACTTCTCTAATTCCATATTCCACTATACTAATTCACCACTAATCCTTTATGGGTTCCAGAGTAGCGTGCTACTCGCCAACAAACGTTTCAACACCCCATCAGGGTTACAAGTGCTATATAAATGCAAACCTTTTTCCCTTTTTACCCCTCCCCAACCCTTCTCAATCCAAATAACTGACTAACATATCCACCACTCAAATTACTTCATATTTCACTATACTAATTTTCAACACTAATCCTTTATGGGTTCCGGAGTAGCCTGCTGCTCGCCAGAAAAGCGCTTCAACACCCCATCAGGGGTAACAGGCGCTATATGAATGCAAACCTATCTTTCCCTTCTATCCCTCCGCTATCCTTCTCACTCCAAATAACTGACTAATATCCACCACTCAAATTACTTTCATATTTCACCATACTAATTCACCACTAATCCTTTATGGGTTTCCGGAGTAGCGTGCTACTCACCAAAAAAAGCTCTTCAACACCACATCAGGGGTAAGAAGCGCTATATAAATACAAACCTTTTTTTCTCTTCTATCCTTCTGCTATCCTTCCGAATCCAAATAACTGACTAACATATCCACCACTTAAAATTTACTTGCATGTTTCACTATACTAATTCAACACTAATGCTACTCGCCGAAAAAGCGCTTCGACAGGGGTAGTAAGCGCTATACAAAAGCAATTACAATACAATACAATTAATTAGTGTGGGTGGCTCAAGCCCCCCCACACTGCCCCGGGGACCACCACCTCCCCGGGGCACTCTGTATTCAAATGCGGCGGTCCGTTACGGACCCCCGTGCCCCGGGGACCACCACCTCACCGGGGCTTTAAATAGTAGGGAGGGGGGCCGCGCGGCCCCCCTCCTGGAGCCCTCGATGGCCCTGGGGACCGCCACCCCCAGGGCCGGTTCCTGCAGTGTCCCGGGGTGCCCACCCCGGGACACTGCTGTTTGCTATGGCAGGGCGGGAGCCGTGCGGCTCCCGCCATGCCATAGCAAACTCTGCTTTGCTTCATTGAAGCGAGAGCAGGGAATATGCGCCACAGAGGTGCGTTGCAGAGAGGTGGTCCGAGGCCATGCCCCTTTTACACCTCTCTGCAATGCAGCTCTGTGGCGCTTACTGGAGGTACCTGGTGGGCTAGTTGGCCCTCAGGGACCCTCAGGATTCAAGGGGACTTAATCCCCAACTTACAATGCACCAGGGGGTGCATTTGCATAGTGGTGCAGGGAGGGGCGGGGCCTGATATGAAAAGTGTGCAAACACGCCCCCTGGGGCGTTGTAAATTGGGGGATTAAGTCCCCTTCAATCCTGAGGGTCCCTGGGGGCCAACTAACCCACCAGGTACCTCCAGTATGCACCACAGAGCTGTGTTGCAGAGAGGTGGTCCGAGGCCACGCCCCTTTTTACACCACTCTGCAAACACGCCTCTTAGCGCACTGGTGGTGGGGCGATGAGGAACACATGGAAAATAAGCCTTTCTGTTTACCACCCGACATTCTAAAGACCCGTGTTAGGTATTACCTAGCAGAAGCGACATTTAAAGCCATTTTACTTACCATCTGTATTCTTTGCCACGGTGCAATTTTACTACGCAACACAAATCATGCAATTTACTCTATTTACTCCGCAAATCTAAATACTAATGTTATGTTGCTTCACATTTGTAAATAAATTTGATTTTGCAATGCCAGCAAGTTGCCCACGTGTAATGTTTAATAAAAGGTGCATTTGTTGATTAGTTCATGCGTTTTTCCAACTGTTAGTATCATTATTTTGTTTCCCCTGCTCCATCACCTGTTGCCTCTTTCTGCACCTCATTTGCTTCTTTCTGCACCCCTGTTGTCTCTTTCTGCACTCGTCTTCCCTCTTTCTGTACCTTTCCTGCCTGTTTTTGCATCTCACTTGCCTCTTTGTGCACTTCTCTTGCCTGTTTCTGCACTTCTCTTGCCTCTTTCTGCACCCCTGTTGCTTCATTCTGCACTTTCCATGCTTCTTTCTGCACCTGTCTTGCTTCTTTCTGCACCCCTGTTGTCTCTTTATGTACCTCTTTTGCCTCTTTCTGCACTTTTCTTGCCTTTTTCTGCACCTCTCTTCCCTCTTTCTGCACGTCTGTTGCCTCTTTCTGCACCTCATTTGCTTCTTTCTGCACCCCTGTTGTTTCTTTCAGCACTCATCTTCCCTCTTTCTGTACCTTTGCTGCCTGTTTTTGCATCTCACTTGCCTCTTTCTGCACTTTTAATGCTTCTTTCTATACCTCTGTTGCTTCTTTCAGCAATTCTCTTGCCTCTTTGTGCACTTCTCTTGCCTGTTTCTGCACCTCTCTTGCCTCTTTTTGCACCTCTGTTGGCTCTTTCTGCACCTCACTTGCTCCTTTCTACACTTCTCTTGCCTCTTTCTGCACACCTGTTGTCTCTTTATGTACCTCTTTTGCCTCTTTCTGCACTTTTCTTGCCTTTTTCTGCACCTCTCTTCCCTCTTTCGGCACGTCTGTTGCCTCTTTCTGCACCTCATTTGCTTCTTTCTGCACCCCTGTTGTCTCTTTCTGTACTCGTCTTCCCTCTTTCTGTACCTTTCCTGCCTGTTTTTGATCCTCACTTGCCTCTTTCTGCACTTTTCTTGCTTCTTTCTACACCTCTGTTGCTTCTTTCAGCAATTCTCTTGCCTCTTTGTGCACTTCCCTTCCCTGTTTCTGCACTTCTCTTGTCTCTTTCTGCACCCCTGTTGCTTCATTCTGCACTTTCCATGCTTCTTTCTGCACCTGTCTTGCTTCTTTCTGCACCCCTGTTGTCTCTTTATGTACCTCTTTTGCCTCTTTCTGCACTTTTCTTGCCTTTTTCTGCACCTCTCTTCCCTCTTTCGGCACGTCTGTTGCCTCTTTCTGCACCTCATTTGCTTCTTTCTGCACCCCTGTTGTCTCTTTCTGCACTCGTCTTCCTTCTTTCTGTACCTTTCCTGCCTGTTTTTGCATCTCATTTGCCTCTTTCTGCACTTTTCTTGCTTCTTTCTACACCTCTGTTGCTTCTTTCAGCAATTCTCTTGCCTCTTTGTGCACTCCTCTTGCCTGTTTCTGCACCCCTGTTGCTTCATTCTGCACTTTCCATGCTTCTTTCTGCACCTGTCTTGCTTCTTTCTGCACCCCTGTTGTCTCTTTATGTACCTCTTTTGCCTCTTTCTGCACTTTTCTTGCCTTTTTCTGCACCTCTCTTCCCTCTTTCTGCACGTCTGTTGCCTCTTTCTGCACCTCATTTGCTTCTTTGTGCCCCCTGTTGTCTCTTTCAGCACTCGTCTTCCCTCTTTCTGAACCTTTCCTGCCTGTTTTTGCATCTCACTTGCCTCTTTCTGCAGTTTTCTTGCTTTTTCTACACCTCTGTTGCTTCTTTCAGCAATTCTCTTGCCTCTTTGTGCACTTCTCTTGCCTGTTTCTGCACCTCTCTTGCCTCTTTTTGCACCTCTGTTGGCTCTTTTTGCACCTCACTTGCTCCTTTCTACACTTCTCTTGCCTCTTTCTGCACCCCTGTTGCTTCATTCTGCACTTTCCATGCTTCTTTCTGTACCTGTCTTGCTTCTTTCTGCACCCCTGTTGTATCTTTATGTGCCTCTTTTGCCTCTTACTGCACCTCTCTTCCCTCTTTCTGCACGTCTGTTGCCTCTTTCTGCACCTCATTTGCTTCTTTGTGCACCCCTGTTGTCTCTTTCTGCACTCGTCTTCCCTCTTTCTGTACCTTTCCTGCCTGTTTTTGCTCCTCACTTGCCTCTTTCTGCACCTCTGTTGCTTCTTTCAGCAATTCTCTTGCCTCTTTGTGCATTTCCCTTGCCTGTTTCTGCACTTTTCTTGCCTTTTTCTGCACCTCTCTTCCCTCTTTCGGCACGTCTGTTGCCTCTTTCTGCACCTCATTTGCTTCTTTCTGCACCCCTGTTGTCTCTTTCTGTACTCGTCTTCCCTCTTTCTGTACCTTTCCTGCCTGTTTTTGATCCTCACTTGCCTCTTTCTGCACTTTTCTTGCTTCTTTCTACACCTCTGTTGCTTCTTTCAGCAATTCTCTTGCCTCTTTGTGCACTTCCCTTCCCTGTTTCTGCACTTCTCTTGCCTCTTTCTGCACCCCTGTTGCTTCATTCTGCACTTTCCATGCTTCTTTCTGCACCTGTCTTGCTTCTTTCTGCACCCCTGTTGTCTCTTTATGTACCTCTTTTGCCTCTTTCTGCACTTTTCTTGCCTTTTTCTGCACCTCTCTTCCCTCTTTCGGCACGTCTGTTGCCTCTTTCTGCACCTCATTTGCTTCTTTCTGCACCCCTGTTGTCTCTTTCTGCACTCGTCTTCCTTCTTTCTGTACCTTTCCTGCCTGTTTTTGCATCTCATTTGCCTCTTTCTGCACCCCCAGGGCCGGCTCCTGCAGTGTCCCGGGGTGCCCACCCCGGGACACTGCTGTTTGCTATGGCAGGGCGGGAGCCGTGCGGCTCCCGCCATGCCATAGCAAACTCTGCTTTGCTTCATTGAAGCGAGAGCAGGGAATATGCGCCACAGAGGTGCGTTGCAGAGAGGTGGTCCGAGGCCATGCCCCTTTTTACACCTCTCTGCAATGCAGCTCTGTGGCGCTTACTGGAGGTACCTGGTGGGCTAGTTGGCCCTCAGGGACCCTCAGGATTCAAGGGGACTTAATCCCCAACTTACAACGCACCAGGGGGCGCATTTGCACAGTGGTGCAGGGAGGGGGCGGGGCCTGATATGAAAAGTGTGCAAACACGCCCCCTGGGGCGTTGTAAATTGGGGGATTAAGTCCCCTTCAATCCTGAGGGTCCCTGGGGGCCAACTAGCCCACCAGGTACCTCCAGTATGCACCACAGAGCTGTGTTGCAGAGAGGTGGTCCGAGGCCATGCCCCTTTTTACACCACTCTGCAAACACGCCTCTTAGCGCACTGGTGGTGGGGCGATGAGGAACACATGGAAAATAAGCCTTTCTGTTTACCACCCGCCATTCTAAAGACCCGTGTTAGGTATTACCTAGCAGAAGCGACATTTAAAGCCATTTTACTTACCATCTGTATTCTTTGCCACGGTGCAATTTTACTGCGCAACACAAATCATGCAATTTACTCTATTTACTCCGCAAATCTAAATACTAATGTTATGTTGCTTCACATTTGTAAATAAATTTGATTTTGCAATGCCAACAAGTTGCCCACGTGTAATGTTTAATAAAAGGTGCATTTGTTGATTAGTTCATGCGTTTTTCCAACTGTTAGTATCATTATTTTGTTTCCCCTGCTCCATCACCTGTTGCCTCTTTCTGCACCTCATTTGCTTCTTTCTGCACCCCTGTTGTCTCTTTCTGCACTCGTCTTCCCTCTTTCTGTACCTTTCCTGCCTGTTTTTGCATCTCACTTGCCTCTTTGTGCACTTCTCTTGCCTGTTTCTGCACTTCTCTTGCCTCTTTCTGCACCCCTGTTGCTTCATTCTGCACTTTCCATGCTTCTTTCTGCACCTGTCTTGCTTCTTTCTGCACCCCTGTTGTCTCTTTATGTACCTCTTTTGCCTCTTTCTGCACTTTTCTTGCCTTTTTCTGCACCTCTCTTCCCTCTTTCTGCACGTCTGTTGCCTCTTTCTGCACCTCATTTGCTTCTTTCTGCACCCCTGTTGTTTCTTTCAGCACTCATCTTCCCTCTTTCTGTACCTTTGCTGCCTGTTTTTGCATCTCACTTGCCTCTTTCTGCACTTTTATAGCTTCTTTCTATACCTCTGTTGCTTCTTTCAGCAATTCTCTTGCCTCTTTGTGCACTTCTCTTGCCTGTTTCTGCACCTCTCTTGCCTCTTTTGCACCTCTGTTGGCTCTTTCTGCACCTCACTTGCTCCTTTCTACACTTCTCTTGCCTCTTTCTGCACACCTGTTGTCTCTTTATGTACCTCTTTTGCCTCTTTCTGCACTTTTCTTGCC
This sequence comes from Calotriton arnoldi, assembly GCA_963921515.1. Lineage (NCBI taxonomy): Eukaryota > Metazoa > Chordata > Amphibia > Caudata > Salamandridae > Calotriton > Calotriton arnoldi. The sequence continues at coordinate 309,836 of CAWUFW010015986.1, read as the reverse complement.
TTTTTCTGCACTCTCTCTTCCCTCTTTCGGCACGTCTGTTGCCTCTTTCTGCACCTCATTTGCTTCTTTCTGCACCCCTGTTGTCTCTTTCTGTACTCGTCTTCCCTCTTTCTGTACCTTTCCTGCCTGTTTTTGATCCTCACTTGCCTCTTTGTGCACTTTTCTTGCTTCTTTCTACACCTCTGTTGCTTCTTTCAGCAATTCTCTTGCCTCTTTGTGCACTTCCCTTCCCTGTTTCTGCACTTCTCTTGTCTCTTTCTGCACCCCTGTTGCTTCATTCTGCACTTTCCATGCTTCTTTCTGCACCTGTCTTGCTTCTTTCTGCACCCCTGTTGTCTCTTTATGTACCTCTTTTGCCTCTTTCTGCACTTTTCTTGCCTTTTTCTGCACCTCTCTTCCCTCTTTCGGCACGTCTGTTGCCTCTTTCTGCACCTCATTTGCTTCTTTCTGCACCCCTGTTGTCTCTTTCTGCACTCGTCTTCCTTCTTTCTGTACCTTTCCTGCCTGTTTTTGCATCTCATTTGCCTCTTTCAGCACTTTTCTTGCTTCTTTCTACACCTCTGTTGCTTCTTTCAGCAATTCTCTTGCCTCTTTGTGCACTCCTCTTGCCTGTTTCTGCACCCCTGTTGCTTCATTCTGCACTTTCCATGCTTCTTTCTGCACCTGTCTTGCTTCTTTCTGCACCCCTGTTGTCTCTTTATGTACCTCTTTTGCCTCTTTCTGCACTTTTCTTGCCTTTTTCTGCACCTTTCTTCCCTCTTTCTGCACGTCTGTTGCCTCTTTCTGCACCTCATTTGCTTCTTTGTGCCCCCCTGTTGTCTCTTTCAGCACTCGTCTTCCCTCTTTCTGAACCTTTCCTGCCTGTTTTTGCATCTCACTTGCCTCTTTCTGCAGTTTTCTTGCTTTTTCTACACCTCTGTTGCTTCTTTCAGCAATTCTCTTGCCTCTTTGTGCACTTCTCTTGCCTGTTTCTGCACCTCTCTTGCCTCTTTTTGCACCTCTGTTGGCTCTTTTTGCACCTCACTTGCTCCTTTCTACACTTCTCTTGCCTCTTTCTGCACCCCTGTTGCTTCATTCTGCACTTTCCATGCTTCTTTCTGTACCTGTCTTGCTTCTTTCTGCACCCCTGTTGTATCTTTATGTGCCTCTTTTGCCTCTTACTGCACCTCTCTTCCCTCTTTCTGCACATCTGTTGCCTCTTTCTGCACCTCATTTGCTTCTTTGTGCACCCCTGTTGTCTCTTTCTGCACTCGTCTTCCCTCTTTCTGTACCTTTCCTGCCTGTTTTTGCTCCTCACTTGCCTCTTTCTTCACCTCTGTTGCTTCTTTCAGCATTTCCCTTGCCTGTTTCTGCACTTTTCTTGCCTTTTCTGCACCTCTCTTCCCTCTTTCGGCACGTCTGTTGCCTCTTTCTGCACCTCATTTGCTTCTTTCTGCACCCCTGTTGTCTCTTTCTGTACTCGTCTTCCCTCTTTCTGTACCTTTCCTGCCTGTTTTTGATCCTCACTTGCCTCTTTCTGCACTTTTCTTGCTTCTTTCTACACCTCTGTTGCTTCTTTCAGCAATTCTCTTGCCTCTTTGTGCACTTCCCTTCCCTGTTTCTGCACTTCTCTTGCCTCTTTCTGCACCCCTGTTGCTTCATTCTGCACTTTCCATGCTTCTTTCTGCACCTGTCTTGCTTCTTTCTGCACCCCTGTTGTCTCTTTATGTACCTCTTTTGCCTCTTTCTGCACTTTTCTTGCCTTTTTCTGCACCTCTCTTCCCTCTTTCGGCACGTCTGTTGCCTCTTTCTGCACCTCATTTGCTTCTTTCTGCACCCCTGTTGTCTCTTTCTGCACTCGTCTTCCTTCTTTCTGTACCTTTCCTGCCTGTTTTTGCATCTCATTTGCCTCTTTCTGCACTTTTCTTGCTTCTTTCTACACCTCTGTTGCTTCTTTCAGCAATTCTCTTGCCTCTTTGTGCACTCCTCTTGCCTGTTTCTGCACCCCTGTTGCTTCATTCTGCACTTTCCATGCTTCTTTCTGCACCTGTCTTGCTTCTTTCTGCACCCCTGTTGTCTCTTTATGTACCTCTTTTGCCTCTTTCTGCACTTTTCTTGCCTTTTTCTGCACCTCTCTTCCCTCTTTCTGCACGTCTGTTGCCTCTTTCTGCACCTCATTTGCTTCTTTGTGCCCCCTGTTGTCTCTTTCAGCATCTCGTCTTCCCTCTTTCTGAACCTTTCCTGCCTGTTTTTGCATCTCACTTGCCTCTTTCTGCAGTTTTCTTGCTTTTTTCTACACCTCTGTTGCTTCTTTCAGCAATTCTCTTGCCTCTTTGTGCACTTCTCTTGCCTGTTTCTGCACCTCTCTTGCCTCTTTTTGCACCTCTGTTGGCTCTTTTTGCACCTCACTTGCTCCTTTCTACACTTCTCTTACCTCTTTCTGCACCCCTGTTGCTTCATTCTGCACTTTCCATGCCTCTTTCTGTACCTGTCTTGCTTCTTTCTGCACCCCTGTTGTATCTTTATGTGCCTCTTTTGCCTCTTTCTGCATCTCTCTTCCCTCTTTCTGCACGTCTGTTGCCTCTTTCTGCACCTCATTTGCTTCTTTGTGCACCCCTGTTGTCTCTTTCTGCACTCGTCTTCCCTCTTTCTGTACCTTTCCTGCCTGTTTTTGCTCCTCACTTGCCTCTTTCTGCACCTCTGTTGCTTCTTTCAGCAATTCTCTTGCCTCTTTGTGCATTTCCCTTGCCTGTTTCTGCACTTCTCTTGCCTCTTTCTGCACCCCTATTGCTTCATTCTGCACTTTCCATGCTTCTTTCTGCACCTGTCTTGCTTCTTTCTGCACCCCTGTTGTCTCTTTATGTACCTCTTTTGCCTCTTTCTGTACTTTTCTTGGCTTTTTCTGCACTTCTCTTCCTTCTTTCTGCACCCCTCCTGCCTTTTTCTGTACCTCTCTTGCCTCTTTGTGCACCCATCCTACCTTTTTCTGCACCCCTCTTGCCTCTCTCTCCACCCCTCTTCCCTCTTTCTGCACCTCTGTTGGGTCTTTCTGCACTGCTCTTGCTTCTATCTGCACCTTACTTGCCTCTTTCTGCACTTCTCTTGCTTCTTTCTACACCTCTGTTGCTTCTTTCAGCAATTCTCTTGCCTCTTTCTGCACTTCTCTTCCTTCTTTCTGCATCCCTCCTGCCTCTTTCTGTACCTCTCTTGCCTCTTTGTGCACCTCTCCTACCCCTTTCTGCACCCCTTTTGTCTCTTTTTACACTTCTGTTGGTTCTCTCTGCACTGCTCTTGCTTCTTTCTGCACCTCACTTGCCTCTTTCTGCACTTCACTTGCTTTTTTCTGCACCTCTCTTGCTTCTTTCGGCACCTGTGTTGCTTTTTTCTGTACTTCTCTTGCCTCCTTCTGCACCTCTTAGTTAGAGGTAATTTTAATCCCCCTGCCCTATTATGTACTAGGGCCATACAGGGGAGGTCATGCCAATCACAGGGGTACCCCAACCCATAGCATACCCTAGTTTATGTAGGTGTTTTCACTGTATTCTAAGTGTCTTTCAGCATAGCACTGCCTCCGGACCTGGTTAGTCAGAGTCAGTTACCACCAGTACCCGTCAGCAAAAAGTTGGGGGCACAGGATGACTTTGCAACAAGGCCTCTTTCTGCTCCTCTGTTGGTTCTTTGTGCACATCTCTTGCTTCTTTCTGTACCTTTCTTCGTCTTTCTGTACTTCTGTTGCCTCTTTCTGCATTTCTCTTGCTTCTTTCTGCACCATTCTTCCTCTTTCTGCACATGTCCTACCTTTGTAGGCATAGTTAGGAATTAGCATTTAAAAAACCTTTGAAATTCACTGAAAAAACCACAGGTTTCAGGGACGTTATAGTTAGAAATTAGCATTTAAAAAACCTTTGAAATTCACTGAAAAACTATAGGTTTCAGGGACGTTATAGTTAGAAATTAGCATTTAAAAAACCTTAGAAATTCACTGAAAAAACCACAGGTTTCAGGGACGTTATAGTTAGTTGGACATTTCACTCGTACAAAACCAGAGAAATTCGGCTGTTATAGTTAGTTCAGCTAACTATAACTCACGCCCCCGCAATGCACTGCTGATGACATCACATATTACATCACTGATGACACCACTGATGACATCTCAAATGACATCACTGATGACATCATCCAGTGACTGTGTGTTTCTGTAAAGTTTAAATATGTTTTATATATATATAGGCCAAGGTGTATTGAAGAATGAGTGGGTGTATAAGTGTCTGAATGGATGATTTAGTAGGTGCGTGACTGACTGTATAAGTGAGTGATTAAATGTGTCTTACTGAATGCATGGGTTAGTGACTGATACAGACATTCACACAGTTTAGTTTGTCAGTTGGTGTGTAAGCGGTTGCATGGGTTGGTGAGTAGCTAAATGAGGGTCTATATGGGTTATTGATTGGTTGTCTGAGTATCTGTATGGGTGCCTGAGTGTCTGTGTGGGTGGGTGGGTGGGTGTGACTCTGTGCATAGATGTGTGAGTGGGTGATTCACTGGGTGTATGGGTTCAAGGGTGCATCTGTGAAGGGCTGTATGGGTGGGTGAGTGTGTGTATGGGTGTGTTGGTGAGTGAATGGATGCCTCAGTGGTACATGTGTGAGTAACTGCGTATGTGAAAGACAGTATATGTGAGTGTTGGAGTATATAAATGACTATATGTGAGAGTGAGTGATTGTGAGAGTGGCTGTATGGATGAGTGTGTGCTTGTATTAGTTATTGTATAAGAGTGTAAGTATGTGTTAGTATATGTTTGAATAAGTGAGGTGGAGTGTGTATAACTGTATAGGTGAGTAAATGGGAGTGTGATTGATTCTTTGCATGACTGACTAGGTGTGTGAGTAACTCTATGAATGAGTGGCAGTGTGTGAGTGTCTGTATAGATATGTGAGTGCATATGATAGTGCCGTATTGATGGTTGACTGCATGTAGGAGTGACTGTATGGGTGAATGAGTGGATGTGTGTGTAGACGTAGGAATTAGTGAGTGGGTATGTGCTAACTGGTATTGGTGTGTCTATGGTTTCGAAAATGGTAGTCTGTATTTTAGAGTGGGTGTATCAAAGGTTATATTAGGGTATGAGGAGGTGCATAAGATTATCACGTGGATGATGTCATCAGTGATGTCATTTGAGATGTCATCAGTGATGTCACTGACCATGTCATGAATGATGTAATATGTGACGTCATCAGCAGTGCATTGCGGGGCGCGAGTTATAGTTAGGTGAACTAACTATAACGGCTGAATTTCTCTGGTTTTGTACGAGTGAAATGCCCTACTAACTATAACGTCCCTGAAACCTGTGGTTTTTTCAGTGAATTTCTAAGGTTATTTAAATGCTAATTTCTCACTATAACGTCCCTGAAACCTATGTTTTTTTCAGTGAATATATATATATATATAGCAATGTGCTATTCCTATGCTTAAAGACTTTGCTGTAAAAATGGCAAAAGACTTTGTCCCTTTCTATCTCGGCGTGGATAGCACTGTGCTAATCCTATGCTTAAAAACTTTGATAGAAAAGCAGACAATTGAGGTGAGCAAATTTAGAGTGTCGCTGGTGTTGAGGGTGCTCTATACAGCAGCTGCCTTCCACCTAAACTTGGGAACTATCCAGAGTTCTCTGCTTCTCTTTTGCATAATTTATGCGTCACTCTATGCCTGCAAGGGTATTCTTTTGACTTATACTGTGTGCTCCCTTGTGTCTGGACAAAGCTAAACCTCTCTGAAGAGCTGTAATGGCAGCGAAACACATGTCAGTGGCTGCTTTTACTCATTTCAGATTTGCTTGAATGGTATTTCACCAATCCAAAGCTGTAATACTGTGCCTGGAGTGGTAAATGACTGTTGTCATTTAACAGCTCAGCATGGATAGCACTGTGCTATTCCTATGCTTAAAGACTTTGCGCTAAAAGTGTCAAAATACTTTGTCCCTTTCTATCTCGGCGTGGATAGCACTGTGCTAATCCTATGCTTAAAAACTTTGATAGAAAAGCAGATATTTGAGGTGAGCAAATTTAGAGTGTCGCTGGTGTTGAGGGTGCTCTATACAGAAGCTTCCTTCCACCTAAACTTGGGAACTACCCAGAGTTCTCTGCTTTCTTTTTCATAATGTATGCATCACTCTATGCCTGCAAGGGTATTCTTTTGACTTATACTGGGTGCTCCCTTGTGTCTGGACTAAGCTAAACCTCTCTGAAGAGCTGTAATGACAGTGAAACACGTGTCAGGGGTTGCTTTTACTCATTTCAGGTTGGCTTGGATGGTATTTCACCAATCCAAAGCTGTAATACTGTGCCTGGAGTGGTAAATGACTTTTGTCATTTAACAGCTCAGCATGGATAGCACTGTGCTATTCCTATGCTTAAAGACTTTGCTGTAAAAATGGCAAAGACTTTGTCCCTTTCTATCTCGGCATGGATAGCACTGTGCTAATCCTATGCTTAAAAACTTTGATAGAAAAGCAGACTTTTGAGGTGAGCAAATTTAGAGTGTTGCTGCTGTTGAGGGTGCTCTATACAGAAGCTGCCTTCCACCTAAACTTGGGATCTACCCAGTGTTCTCTGCTTCTCTTTTGCATAATTTATGCGTCACTCTATGCCTGCAAGGGTTTTCTTTTGACTTATACTGGGTGCTCCCTTGTGTCTGGATAAAACTAAACTCTCTGAAGAGCTGTAATGACAGCAAACCACGTGTCAGGGGTTGCTTTTACTCATTTCAGGTTGGCTTGGATGGTATTTTACCAATACAAAGCTGTAATACTGTGCCTGGAGTGGCAAACAACTGTTGTCATTTAACAGCTCGGCATGGATAGCACTGTGCTAGTCCTATGCTTAAAGACTTTGCTGTAAAAATGGCAAAGACTTTGTCCCTTTCTATCTCGGCATGGATAGCACTGTGCTAATCCTATGCTTAAAAACTTTGATAGAAAAGCAGACATTTGAGGTGAGCAAATTTAGAGTGTTGCTGCTGTTGAGGGTGCTCTATACAGAAGCTGCCTTCCACCTAAACTAGGGAACTACCCAGTGTTTTCTGCTTCTCTTTTGCATAATTTATGCGTCACTCTATGCCTGCAAGGGTATTCTTTTGACTTATACTGGGTGCTCCCTTGTGTCTGGACAAAGCTAAACCTCTCTGAAGAGCTGTAATGACAGCGAAACACATGTCAGGGGTTGCTTTTACTCATTTCAGGTTGGCTTGGATGGTATTTCACCAATCCAAAGCTGTAATACTGTGCCTGGAGTGGTAAATGATTTTGTCATTTAACAGCTAGGCATGGATAGCACTGTGCTATTCCTATGCTTAAATACTTTGCTGTAAAAATGGCAAAAGATTTTGTCCCTTTCTATCTCGGCGTGGATAGCACTGTGCTAATCCTATGCTTAAAAACTTTGATAGAAAAGCAGACATTTGGGGTGAGCAAATTTAGAGTGTCGCTGGTGTTGAGGGTGCTCTATACAGAAGCTGCCTTCCACCTAAACTTGGGAACTACGCAGTGTTCTCTACATCTCTTTGTATATATATATATATATATATATATATATATATATCATTCAAAGGTGTCCACAAACGTAGATGCACTCAAGCATAGGCAGAAAACCGCAACTTCCAGCAGGGTCCTTTATTTAGACAGCAACCAGCAACATTTCCAGAACAAACTTCACCCTACGCGTTTCGGAGCTTCAATGCTCCTTGTTCACGGGCTGTATGCAAATTGGCAGTTATGCGCAAGCACCCGTCGTGTAATTGATTGCTTTTACACCCTCAGGTGGGTGGATGACAACGGCCTCCTGGGTCTTGTAGTGCTTGCCCCATTACTCTGCTTCAAAACATACATTATATTTAGAAAGCCCCAATGAGCCTCCGGTTGTGTGGCCAGTTAAATAAATGTCCAACTTGGGCTTCTGCTATCGTGTTTCCAGTGTATCTAAAATCAGCAGTCCACTTGATTATCGTAGCTGTGCCATCTCCCCGACCTGGATAGGCCGGAATATATATTCAAAGGTGTCCACAAACGGAGATGCACTCAAGCATAGGCAGAAAAAAGCAACTTCCAGCAGGGTCTTTTATTTAGACAGCAACCGGCAACATTTCCAGAACAAACTTCGCCCTACGCGTTTCGGAGCTTCAATGCTCCTTGTTCATGGGCTGTATGCAAATTGGCAGTTCTGCGCAAGCACCAGTCGTGTAATTGATTGCTTTTACACCCTCAGGTGGGTGGATGACAACGGCCTCCTGGAGCTCCGAAACGCGTAGGGCGAAGTTTGTTCTGGAAATGTTGCTGGTTGCTGTCTAAATAAAGGACCCTGCTGGAAGTTGCGGTTTTCTGCCTATGCTTGAGTGCATCTCCGTTTGTGGACACCTTTGAATGATATATATATATTTTCTTCTTTTTTTTTAGGTGACATTTAAATCCAAATATTACCAAAGAAATTAGATTGAGAAGCCCTTTTGAAAATAGTGAGAAGTGGAATTGATTTAAAAGATACCATGTTAAGATGCCTGACTAATTCCCTTCTGCAATCCGAGAAAAAACCTTTTTTCTATGTTTACCAATAGAATGAAGCACCTCCTTTGTTTATGTTGATGATTGTGTTTATTTAAGTTCTTTATTGACAAAGCCACGCCGACATTGAAGAAGGCGTTACGCCGAAACGCGTCTGTTCGGTGCTGTGGTCGTGTTGCTGAATTAAATTCAAAATAGAGATTTCTCCAGTGTGCGCCTCGTTGTTTCGATCAGGACGGGATTGATGTTTGGGGAATATATATATATATATATATATATATATATATATATATATATATATATATATATATATATATATATATATATATATATATATATATATATATATATATATATATATAAAACCTACTGGCGGTCGCCAGTAGGTAGTTATAGTTAGGATCTAGTTTCCATAGGAAAAGCGTTTTTTTCCCAATAACTTTGGCGCCGGTTGACGAATCTTCGCGAAAGTTTCAAAACTAGTGGGGCGCTCCGGTCAGCTCCTGTCTTGAAAGTGTCGGGGTGATTCATCAAGCGGGGGCCGAGAAAAAAGGAGGGTCCCAAAACGCGTTTTCCCCATGTTAATTTCCATAGGAAACTTTAGACAAAGCTACAGCCCGAACTGCTGAACGGAATTACACCAAATTTGGCAAAAAGGTAGGTCTTGGTTCAGAAAGAGCCCTTTTTTTAAATGGTGTAAATCCGTTCAGTAGTTCCTGAGAAATTAGAAAAAGAAAAAGTTTTGATATCTGGGCGGAGCCTAACCACACATCTCCTCCCGAGCACGAGCTTGCCTCTGATTGGCTGCCAACACTTCAAACCAGGAAGTGTCGGCAGCCATCTTGTGCCTCGGACGAGGGAAAAAGAAAAAGGTAAAAGAAAGATAAAAAAACAAGAAAAGGGGGCAGGGTAAAAACACCCTGACCCCCCAGGCCTGCTCAGGGGGTCCCACAGGGACCCCAGGCCCAAAAAAGCATTTTTTTAAAAAACATTTCGGGCGGGGTCATGCCGGTGCGCGAATCCGTCTGAAAATTTTAAAAAAACAAAGCGCACTCTCCCGCACTTCGTTTTCAAAGCCCCCGGGTGGGCCAAGTCCCGGGGGCAATTTATTTATGTAGTGGGGGCCCGTAAGGCCCCCGCAACTCCGGGGACCGGCTATATAAATTATATGCGGGAGGGCACGCGGCCCTCCCGCAGCCCCGGGGACCGCCACCTCCCCGGGGCTTGGTTTTTAATCTGTGGGGGGCCTCCAAGGCCCCCCAAGCCCTGGGGACCGCCACCCCCTGGGGCTTTTATTAAATATGCATGGGGGGCACACGGCCCTCCCACTGCCCCGGGGACCGCCACCTCCCCGAAGCTTGTATTTTTTTTTTTAATTAGAGTGGGGGGGGCCTCATGGACCCCCCTAAGCCCCGGGGACCGCCACCTCCCCGGGGCTTTCTTGCATTATTTGTGGGGGGCCCCACAGGCCCCCCCAAGCCCCGGGGACAACCATCTACCCGGGGCTATGTAAATAAAGGGAGGGGGGCCGCGTGGCCCCCCTCCTGGAGCCCTCAATGGCCCTGGGGACCGCCACCCCCCAGGGCCGGCTCCCACTGCTGTTTGCTATGGCAGGGCGGGAGCCGTGCGGCTCCCACCCTGCCATAGCAAACTCTGCTTTGCTTCATTGAAGCGAGAGCAGGAAACCTGCTCTCGCTTCAATGAAGCAAAGCAGGATTGCTTTCCACAAGGGGAGCTGCATGTCTGCAGCTCCCCTTGTGGAAAAGCAATGCCGGCTCCCGCAGGTGGCGGGGAGCCGGCGGGACCATGGGGGCATTGGGGCTCCCCCACGGTCCCCAACGGAGCGGCCAGGCCCTGGGGGATGGGGTCCCCGGGGCCAAAATTGGCCCGGGAGGGGGGCCACGCGGCCCCCCTCCCCAATAAAATATATATATATATTTTTTAAACGAGGCACAGCTCCGGGGGATGGGGTCCCCGGGGCTAATAGAGGCCTCAGGAGGGGGGCCACGCAGCCCCCCTCCTTAAAAAATAGTTAAAAAAAAGAAATAAATATGTGGCCATGCCCCGGGGATGGGGTACCCAGGGCAAAAATTGGCCTCAGGAGGGGGGCCACGCGGCCCCCTTCCCGTTTATTTTTTTGTTTTTTTTAACAATAGGGGTCAGGCCCTGGGGAATGGGGTCCCCAGGGCCCCAAAAGTGGGAAAAGAAGGGGGGCCGCACAGCCCCCCTTCTGAAAAAAAAAAAAAGCTGCCATCGCGCTGGAGGCCCCGCCCCCTCCCTGCAGCACTCTGCAAACGCGCCCCCTGGTGCGTTGTAAGTTGGGGAATTAATTCCCCTTGAATCCTGAGGGTCCCTGGGGGCCAACTAGCCCACCAGGTATGTCCAGTAAGCACCACAGAGTTGCGTTGCAGAGAGGTGTAAAAAGGGGCGTGGCCTCGGACCACCTCTCTGCAACGCAGCTCTGTGGCGCTTATTGGAGGTACCTGGTGGGCTAGTTGGCCCCCAGGGACCCTCAGGATTCAAGGGACTTTATCCCCAACTTAAAACGCACCACAGGGCACGTTTGCACACTTGTCACATCAGGTCCTGCCCCCTCCCTGCACCACTGTGCAAACGCGCCCCCTGGCGGGTTTTAAGTTGGGGGATTAATTCCCCTTCAATCCTGAGGGTCCTTGGGGGCCAACTAGCCCACAAGGTACCTCCAGTAAGCGCCACAGGGCTGTGTTCCAGAGATGTGGTCCGAGGCCATGCCCCTTTTTACACCTCTCTGCAACGCAGCTCTGTGGCACTTACTGGAGGTACCTGGTGGGCTAGTTGAACCCCAGGGACCCTCAGGATTCAAGGGGACTTAATCCCCCAACTTAAAACGCACCACAGGGCGCGTTTGCACACTTGTCACTCTGGCGCATTGTAAGTTGGGGGATTAAGTCCCCTTGAATCCTGAGGGTCCCTGGGGTCCAACTAGCGCACCAGGTACCTCCAGTAAGCACCACAGAGCTGCGTTGCAGAGAGGTGTAAAAAGGGGCGTGGCCTCAGACCACCTCTCTGCAACGCAGCTGTGTGGTGCTTACTGGAGGTACCTGGTCTGCTAGTTGGCCCCCAGGGACCCTCAGTATTCAAGGGGACTTAATCCCCCAACTTAGAACACGTCAGGGGGCGCGTTTGCAGAGTGGTGGAGAAAGGGGGCATGGCCTTTGTCCACCTCTCAGCAATCCCACTGTGTGGGGCTTACTGGAGGTAAGAGGTAGGCTAGTTGGCCCCTAAAGGACCCCCAGCAGCGAAGGGGTCTTCAATCCCCATCCAGGAGTGTGCCAGGGAGCGCGTTTGTAGAGTGGTGGGCAAAGGGGGCGTGGCCTGCTCTTCGAACTTAGCAATGCTGCTGTGTGGGACTTACTGGAGGTAATAGGAGGGGTAGTTGGCCCCCAAGGATGTCCTTGGGGGCCAACTACCCCTCTTGTTACCTCCAGTAAGTCCCGCACAGTGGGATTGCTAAGACGTTTTCGGAGGCCATGCCCCCCTTTCTCCACCATTCTGCAAACGCACCTCCTGGCAGACTACGGGATGGGGGATGAAGTCCAATTTACTCCTGAGGGACTTTGGGGGCCAAGAAGCCCTACTGGTACCTCCTGTAAGCCATACGCACTGGAATTCCTGAGCGCTGGTCGGAGGCCCAGCACCCTTTCTCCACCACTCTGCAAACGCGCTACTAGTTAAAGAAGTGTTTGCAATGTAATAGGTTTCGCATTTGCGAGAATTAGAGCTATTGGCGTTGTAAATGCAAAAGTTTTTTACCAATGTTTTTTGGAGTGGAGTGGATGTACGTTGTGTATGGTGGAATTATGTGGTATGTTGTGCAGTGAAATTATGTGGATAGAAAGTATGTGGTATTTAGTGTTTAGGAATTATGTAGAGTGGGATTATGTGTTATGGAGAGTAATTATGTGGTATGGTAGTCTGTGTTGTGGAGTGGTAACCTCAGGTTTAGTCTTCCTCGTTTCCATAGAAGCTCAACTATGAACTCAGTGAGACAAAAAAAGATGGAATCACTGAGGAGCACTTGTGGACCTAGTCAGAGGTATGAGCAGGGCCACTGGAATTATGTGACTGTTTGGCTGCACCGACTTTCTCACAATTATACATTTTCTGCATTAGCCACATAATTCATCATCTGCACCCTAATCTGCAGATTTGAACAAAAAAAGCCTTGTTACTAGCTGAAACGGGTCAAAGGTTACCAAAAATGCAACGACAAGTGTTACAGCGTGGTGGAAGGCCCTTTGCAAACCTAGAATTGTCACATGTTACTTATTGCTAAATGTGGGTGTTAAATTGGTACTAATGGTGTGCAAGCCACTCTTGCTTCCCTCTGCGCCTCTCTTGACTCTTTCTGCATTTCTGTTGCTTCTTTCTGCACATTTCTTTCTTTTTCTGCACTTCTCTTGACCTCATTCTGCAAATTTCATGCACTTTCTGCACCTCTCTTCCCTCTTTCTGCACATCTGTTGCTTCATTCTGCACCTGTCATGCTTCTTTCTGCACCCCTGTTGTCTCTTTATGTACCTCTTTTGCCTCTTTCTGCACTTTTCTTGCATTTTTCTCCACCTCTCTTCCCTCTTTCTGCACATCTGTTGCCTCTTTCTGCACCTCAGTTGCTTCTTTCTGCACCCCTTTTGTCTCTTTCTGCACTCGTCTTCCCTCTTTCTGTACCTTTCCTGCCTGTTTTTGCATCTCACTTTTCTGTTTCTGCACTTTTCTTGCTTCTTTCTACACCTCTGTTGCTTCTTTCAGCAATTCTCTTGCCTCTTTGTGCACTTCTCTTGCCTGTTTCTGCACTTCTCTTGCCTCTTTCTGCACCCCTGTTGCTTCATTCTGCACTTTCCATGCTTCTTTCTGCACCTGTATTGCTTCTTTCTGCACCCCTGTTGTCTCTTTATGTACCTCTTTTGCCTCTTTCTGCATGTATGTTGCCTCTTTCTGCACCTCATTTGCATCTTTCTGCACCCCTGTTGTCTCTTTCTGCACTCGTCTTCCCTCTTTCTGTACCTTTCCTGCCTGTTTTTGCATCTCACTTTCCTCTTTCTGCACTTTTCTTGCTTCTTTCTACACCTCTGTTGCTTCTTTCAGCAATTCTCTTGCCTCTTTGTGCACCTCTCTTGCCTCTTTTTGCACCCCTGTTGGCTCTTTCTGCACCTCACGTGCTCCTTTCTACACTTCTCTTGCCTCTTTCTGCACCCCTGTTGTTTCATTCTGCACTTTCCATGCTTTTTTCTGCACCTCTCTTGCTTCTTTCTGCACCCCTGTTGTCTCTTTATGTACCTCTTTTGCCTCTTTCTGCACTTTTCTTGCCTTTTTCTGCAGTTCTCTTCCCTCTTTCTGCACGTCTGTTGCCTCTTTCTGCACCTCATTTGCTTCTTTCTGCACCCCTGTTGTCTCTTTCTGTACTTGTCTTCCCTCTTTCTGTACCTTTCCTGCTTCTTTCTACACCTTTGTTGCTTCTTTCAGCAATTCTCTTGCCTCTTTGTGCACATCTCTTGCCTCTTTCTGCACTTCTCTTGCCTCTTTCTGCACCCCTGTTGCTTCATTCTGCACTTTCCATGCTTCTTTCTGCACCTATCCTGCTTCTTTCTGCACCCCTGTTGTCTCTTTATGTACCTCTTTTGCCTCCTTCTGCACATTTCTTGGCTTTTTCTGCACCTCCCTTCCCTCTTTCTGCACGTCTGTTGCCTCTTTCTGCACCTCACTTGCTTCTTTCTGCACCCCTGTTGTCTCTTTCTCCACTCGTCTTCGCTCTTTCTGTACTTTTCCTGCCTGTTTTTGCATCTCACTTGCCTCTTTCTGCACTGTTCTAGCTTCTTTCTACACCTCTGTTGCTTCTTTCAGCAATTCTAGTGCCTCTTTGGGCAATTCTCTTGCCTGTTTCTGCACCTCTCTTGCCTCTTTTTTGCACCTCTGTTGGTTCTTTCTGCACCTCACTTACTCCTTTCTACACTTCTCGTGACTCTTTCTGCACCCCTGTTATTTCATTCTGCACTTTCCATGCTTATTTCTGCACCCCTGTTGTCTCTTTATGTACCTCTTTTGCCTCTTTCTGCACTTTTCTTGCCTTTTTCTGCAGTTCTCTTCCCTCTTTCTGCACGTCTGTTGCCTCTTTCTGCACCTAATTTGCTTCTTTCAGCACCCCTGTTGTCTCTTTCTCCACTCGTCTTCCCTCTTTCTGTACCTTTCCTGCCTGTTTTTGCATCTCACTTGCCTCTTTCTGAACTTTTCTTGCTTCTTTCTACACCTCTGTTGCTTCTTTCCGCAATTCTCTTGCCTCTTTGTGCACTTCTGTTGCCTCTTTCTGCACCTCACTTGCTCTTTCCACACTTCTCTTCCACTCGTCTTCCCTCTTTCTGTACTTTTCCTGCCTGTTTTTGCATCTCACTTGCCTTTTTCCGCACTTTTCTAGCTTCTTTCTACACCTCTGTTGCTTCTTTCAGTAATTCTATTGCCTCTTTGGGCAATTCTCTTCTTGTTTCTGCACCTCTGTTGCCTCTTTTTTGCACCTCTGTTGGTTCTTTCTGCACCTCACTTACTCCTTTCTACACTTCTCGTGACTCTTTCTGCACCCCTGTTGCTTCATTCTGCACTTTCCATGCTTCTTTCTGCACCTGTCTTGCTTCTTTCTGCACCCCTGTTGTCTCTTTATGTACCTCTTTTGCCTCTTTCTGCACTGTTCTTGCCTTTTTCTGCAGTTCTCCTCCCTCTTTCTGCACCTCTGGTGCCTCTTTCAGCACCTCATTTGCTTCTTTCTGCACCCCTGTTGTCTCTTTATGCACTCGTCTTCCCTCTTTCTGTACCTTTCCTGCTTGTTTTTGCATCTCACTTGCCTCTTTCTGCACTTTTCTTGCTTCTGTCTACACCTCTGTTGCTTCTTTCAGCAATTCTCTTGTCTGTTTTTGCATCTCACTTGCCTCTTTCTGCACTTTTCTTGCTCATTTCTACACCTCTGTTGCTTCTTTCAGCAATTCTCTTGCCTCTTTGTGCACTTCCCTTGCCTGTTTCTGCACTTCTCTTGCCTCTTTCTGCACCCCTGTTGCTTCATTCTGCACTTTCCATGCTTCTTTCTGCACCTGTCTTGCTTCTTTCTGCACCCCTGTTGTCTCTTTATGTACCTCTTTTGCCTCTTTCTGCACTTTTCTTGCCTTTTTCTGCACCTCTCTTCCCTCTCTCTGCAAGTCTGTTGCCTCTTTCTGCACCTCATTTGCTTCTTTCTGCACCCCTGTTGTCTCTTTCTGCACTCTTCTTCCCTCTTTCTGTACCTTTCCTGCCCGTTTTTGCATCTCACTTGCCTCTTTCTGCACTTTTCTTGCTTCTTTCTACACCTCTGTTGCTTCTTTCAGCAATTCTCTTGCCTCTTTGTGCACTTCTCTTGCCTGTTTCTGCACTTCTCCTGCCTCTTTCTGCACCCCTGTTGCTTCATTCTGCACTTTCCATGCTTCTTTCTGCACCTGTCTTGCTTCTTTCTGCACCCCTGTTGTCTCTTTATGTACCTCTTTTGCCTCTTTCTGCACTTTTCTTGGCTTTTTCTGCAGCTCTTTTCCCTCTTTCTGCATGGCTGTTGCCTCTTTCTGCACCTCATTTGCTTCTTTCTGCACCCCTGTTGTCTCTTTCTGCACTCGTCTTCCCTCTTTCTGTACCTTTCCTGCCTGTTTTTGCATCTCACTTGCCTCTTTCTGCACTTTTCTTGCTTCTTTCTACACCTCTGTTGCTTCTTTCAGCAATTCTCTTGCCTCTTTGTGCACTTCTCTTGCCTGTTTATGCACCTCTCTTGCCTCGTTTTGCACCTCTGTTGGCTCTTTCTGCACCTTAGTTGCTCCTTCTTGCACCTGTCTTGCTTTTTTCTGCACCCATGTTGTCTCTTTATGTACCTCTTTTGCCTCTTTCTGCACTTTTCTTGGCTTTTTCTGCACTTCTCTTCCTTCTTTCTGCACCACTCCTGCGTTTTCTGTACCTCTCTTGCCTCTTTCTGCACCCATCCTTCCTTTTTCTGCACCCCTCTTGCCTCTCTCTCCACCCCTCTTCCCTCTTTCTGCACCTCTGTTGGTTCTTTCTGCACTGGTCTTGCTTCTACCTGCACCTTACCTGCCTCTTTCTGTACTTCTCTTGCTTCCTTCTACACCTCTGTTGCTTCTTTCAGCAATTCTGTTGCCTCTTTGTGCACGTCTCTTGCCTCTTTCTGCACCCCTGTTGCTTCATTCTGCACTTTCCATGCTTCTTTCTGCACCTGTCTTGCTTCTTTCTGCACCCCTGTTGTCTCTTTATGTACCTCTTGCCTCTTTCTGCACTTTTGTTGGCTTTTTCTGCAGCTCTCTTCCCTCTTTCTGCATGTCTGTTGCCTCTTTCTGCACCTCATTTGCTTCTTTCTGCACCCCTGTTGTCTCTTTCTACACTCGTCTTCCCTCTTTCTGTACCTTTCCTGCCTGTTTTTGCATCTCACTTGCCTCTTTCTGCACTTTTCTTGCTTCTTTCTACACCTCTGTTGCTTCTTTCAGCAATTCTCTTGCCTCTTTGCGCACTTCTCTTGCCTGTTTCTGCACCTCTCTTACCTCTTTTTGCACCTCTGTTGGCTCTTTCTGCACCTCACTTGCTCCTTTTTGCACCTGTCTTGCTTCTTTCTGCACCCCTGTTGTCTCTTTGTGTACCTCTTGTGTCTCTTTCTGCACTTTTGTTGGCTTTTTCTGCAGCTCTCTTCCTTCTTTCTGCACCCCTCCTGCCTCTTTCTGTACCTCTCTTGCCTCTTTGTGCACCTCTCCTACTCCTTTCTGCACCCCTTTTGCCTCTTTTTACACCTCTGTTGGTTCTTTCTGCACTGTTCTTGCTTCTTTCTGCACCTCACTTGCCTCTTTCTGCACTTCACTTGCTTTTTTCTGCACCTCTCTTGCCTCTTTCGGCACCTGTGTTGCTTCTTTCTGTACTTCTCTTGCCTCCTTCTGCACCTCTTAGTTAGAGGTAGCTTTAATCCCCCTGCCCTATTATGTACTAGGGCCATACAGGGGAGGTCATGCCAATCACAGGGGTACTCCAACCCATAGTGTACACTAGTGTATGTAGGTGTTTTCACTGTATTCTAAGTGTCTTTCACCATAGCACTGGCTCTGGGCCTGGTTAGTCAGAGTCAGTTACCACCAGTACCCGTCAGCAAAAAGTTGGGGGCACAGGATGACTTTGCAACAGACTCTTTCTGCTCCTCTGTTGGTTCTTTGTGCACATCTCTTGCTTCTTTCTGTACCTTTCTTCAACTTTCTGGACTTCTGTTGCCTCTTTCTGCATTTCTCTTGCTTCTTTCTGTGCCTTTCTTCCTCTTTCTGCACATGTCCTACCTTTGTAGGCATAGTTAGAAATTAGCATTTAAAAACCTTTGAAATTCACTGAAAAAACCACAGGTTTCAGGGACGTTATTCAGTAAGACACATTTAATCACTCACTTATACAGTCAGTCACGCACCTACTAAATCATCCATTCAGACACTTATACACCCACTCATTCTTCAATACACCTTGGCCTATATATTTATATATAAAACATATTTAAACTTTACAGAAACACGGTCACTGGATGATGTCATCAGTGATGTCATCAGTGATGTCATCAGTGATGTCATTTGAGATGTCATCAGTGATGTCACTGACCATGTCATGAATGATGTAATATGTGACGTCATCAGCAGTGCATTGCGGGGGCGCAAGTTATAGTTAGTTCAACTACTATAACGTCCCTGAAACCTGTGGTTTTTTCAGTGAATTTCTAAGGTTTTTAAATGCTAATTTCTAACTATTACGTCCCTGAAACCTATGGTTTTTTCAGTGAATATATATATATACATAACTCCTACTGCCACTGCAGCTTCCACCATCCATTGCCCCTGCCAGCTCTGCCTATGACAATACCTACCTTAACTACTAACCATCACACTAACAAGTATGACAATTCCAGCCCCCAAAGCTATAAAAATGGCTTGAGTGGCAGGTATTAGTCGTTGTTAATGTATATTGAATTAAAAATCAATTGTTGCTGTGCCTATCCCTAGGTAGGTAGACTGTTATAACAGCTGGTGCTGGCATTTAAGTGCATGTGCCGAGCACTGGAAACCACCGGCTTAAATTGAGCACTGGTCTAAGAGTCCATTATTTATACCTGGTGCTCATTTTGAAGTAGGAGAAGGTTCTGGTGGTTTCCACCCCTAGATGTGCTTGGAATTTCCTGCCTCCCTGCCCAGACCCAGCTTGTCTGCGGTCACAAAACACGAGTTTCAAACCCTTTGTGAGTATACTCAGGCAGAGCCTTTGTGATGTGTAAGTGTGGTAGGTGACAGCTCCCCCCTCATCAAGTCAGAGATGGCCCATCCTGCCAACACCTATTCCCCCTTTGTCTCACAATCTGGGAACAATACACAAAGGCCAACTGCCAGCTCAACTAGTCATGTGACTCAGGATAGAGGCTGCAGGCACCAAATGGTTAGGGCAAGAAAATGCAAACTTTCTGAATGTGTTGAACACAATAGGGGCCGCCCAAAAGAAACATAGTCACCCCACAAAAGCAAAATCAGGGGCAATAAATCTGAATACAGAACATAGGTACCAGGTAAAGGGGTATCTAACCATGATTTTGAAATAGCCAATAATAAGAAATCAATTTGGGCTGTGAATGAAGGAATAAGAGATCAATCTCCTATAACTACTGGTTCTTATTTCTTAATAATTGTCCTTGCTTTCTTGTAGGTGAGTTTCTTTTATAATCATTTCTTGATTGCCCGATTAGTTGCAGACTTGGTCATGTTGTTTCAATTTGTTCTTCTCAATAATGTAAGTGCAATATGACTATTCTGGTCTCTTTTTTCTGAACCAATTTTTCCTTTCTGCTGTCTATTTGGTTTTTACACAAACTGCGCTTTTGTTCATTAACATTTCTTTGTCCTGAGGATAACCCTTTTACTCATTGGGGTCTAAAGGCTCTGTACGCTTCTGACATTTGGAAGGGATCAATATTTTGTTTTCAAATAGGGAAAAGAAACTTTATTCGGTTATTCCTAACCATAAAGTGCATCACTTGAATACAAAAGTTAATTAAAACACAGTTTAAATATATAAAAACATGATTTGATAGTTAAAACCATTCTGCTTATTTCATGAACTGGCATATAACCCGTACAAACATTTTGTTTGAAGTTTCCCCTGCCCGACTTATCAGTCAAAGTCACGTACTAAAGTGACTACGCGGGGGACTGTTCACATGTTCTAGGGACTCCCTTTAAAGTGCGGTGTGTATTTTTGAGTCAGAACAGACTTTGAAGTATTCCTTCTTGTGTAGCACAGTTCGCAAGTCACAGATACTCCCTTTCCTCTTTTGTGGTGCAGTGAGCATTTTGAAGTCTAAACAGACTTTCAAATACTCCTCCAATGTTGTGCTACTCCCTGGAGCCTTGAATTTCATGAGAAACCAGGTTGTATCTGCCATTGTTTTAAAATAACATATACAGGTATATAGGCAACTATGTCCTCAGCCCTAAACAAATTGAGTATCCAAGTAATACCATGCCTTTAACACCTGCTCATTTCCTGCAGATATTAAAACAAATTGATGAGGCACTTACTTGTGTGCTGCTAAATAGTAGATCCCTTGTTAAGCATAAATACGAATATGCTATATGTGCACATAGACTTGTCTGCAGTGCACATGAATCCTAAACTGCTGCACATAGAGGAAATAATTAGAGGCTAACATTGGTGGCGTACAGTGTAATAGTATAGATTGAAGTGGAATAGAGTGGTGTGGCATAGAGTGGAGTGGCCCAAAGTGGAGTAGCGTAGAGTGGAGTGGTGCAGAGTGGAGTGGCATAGAGTGGAGTGGTAGAAAGTGGAGGGCTGTACAATGGAATAGCATAGAGTGTAGTAGCATACAGTAAAGTGATGCAGATTGGAGGTGCATACAATTGAGTGGTGTAGAGTAAAGTGGTGTGGAGTTGAGTGGGTAGAATAGAGTGGTGTACAGTGGATTA
Source organism: Calotriton arnoldi (assembly GCA_963921515.1). Taxonomy (NCBI): domain Eukaryota; kingdom Metazoa; phylum Chordata; class Amphibia; order Caudata; family Salamandridae; genus Calotriton; species Calotriton arnoldi. The sequence continues at coordinate 289,268 of CAWUFW010015986.1, read as the reverse complement.
GCACAGAGTGGAGTGGCATATAGTGGAGGGACGTAGAGTGGAGTGGCTTAGAGTGTAATAACATACAGTGGATTGGTGCAGAGTGGAGTGGTGTACAGTGGAGTAGCATAGCTTGGAGTGGCAAACAGTGGAGTAGCATACAATGGAAAAGCGTACAGTGAAGTGGCATAGAATGGAGTGGAATGGAGTGGAATGGAGTGGAATGGAGTGGAGTGGCATACAGTCAAGTGGCATAGAGTTATGGGAGGTACAGTATAACAGTAAACAGTGGGATAGCGTAGACTAGAGTGGCGTACAGTAGAGTGATGTTGCATCATTCCTACTAATCCGTAGGACCTGTGCATTGTTCAGACAATATAAACTAAGGGCTTGGTGTAATGACTGATTCCAGACACCCCAGCAGGATATGTTGGCCTATAGGCCAGCTAGCTCACAGTGCTTCCGTAAGCCCCCCTAACCTACCAGAGAGCGATTGGTTTCTGCAACCACTCAACATGACAACCCTGTCTCCTCAGGGATCGTGGAAACAGTACAGAACCTTTCGCTCAGTTACTCGTGCTCACTTATTCTCAGAGAAGTATACAGAATACAGAGTGGGATGTTTTCAGTACATTTATTGAACCAATGTAATTCTTGTATAAAATACATGTGCTGCAATGATTAGGAGACAGAAGCACATAAATGAGATTACTTGCACCAAAAGAGTGGAGAGTAGATACATTGTTACCATGGTGCTGAAGCAATGAATATATGCAGGCATATATACCAAATAGCAATCTAGAGTGCTCCTATGATGTGGACCCTACACTAAGGGGCCGGTTATGATGTCGGGCGGAAGGGCATCCGAGAGCCTGTCGGAGTCGGACTGTCGGACCGACTTGTTTTCTGATACGGTTGTCCTGACCAACGCATTATGATTCCCAAAATCCATTCCTTACCGACCAACTCGGTTTCTCCAAATCCGAATGGATATTCCGACCGGGAAGCCATCTGAAACACCGAATGGAGCCGTTCAGAGCCACTTCCAAGTCCGAAACCTGCCACCCTTTTACGATGTGTATTTCATACGCGCTGAATCTGTCGGCCCAACCACCTCATCAGAGCAGTCGGAAGGGGAGTATTTCAATTCCGAATCGCATCCAAACTCGCTTCCTGCGACCGATGCTGTGCAGCTATGGAGTCCATCGCACATGTCATCCCTCTACTATACATCTATGATGAATACTACAAACTCCAGCAGACGCGGTCATCGCAGACAGTAAGTTAGACATGCAACTCTACAGAATAACTTAACTACCCTGTAGTCAGTACAGTAGAAAGTGCTCCGTAGCAGGTTGTGTATGGCAAATGAGGGAATGTCATCATCAGATATCTACAGTCAGACTGTCAAATGCTGGGAGAAACACACATTTTACATTGGAACAGGAATGCCCATAGATACAGATATGCATGTATAACGAAATTAATGCATGAGTACACCACAGCCCACAACGAAACATCACAGGTCAACAGAACGTCAATGCACACACAAAAATATGTCCACAGACACATATGCCCTGGCACCAGCCCAGGAAAAATACAAATATCTGAAACACAGACAAAGACAACAGCACCTTATGTCATAGGAAGTCACATTGCAGGAAGTGACACTATTCATCCTAATTACCTTGCCATTTCCAAAATACCATTGCAAGAAGCACATTACCTACTCTGAATAGCTAGAAATTAAAAAACATGTATAAACCACACAGGAAAGTGAAGTCACATTCTATGGCTGATCTACCATGTAGCAATACAATACATCCACCCAATCAGATGGAAAACCTAGGCCTAGCTTGTTTACTCTCCCACACCTCACTTTACCTGATGCAACAATTGACTACTACAGTCCAACATGGCCTGCCACTCTCCCATCAGCCCAATCCCACAGTCCCACATTCTGTGTCCAGATGAGTACAGCAGTGTCTGAGCAGGTATCCACCAAAGCCTAAGTCAAACATCATATCAGCCTCACTGCAAGGCACGTAGCCAGGTCATTATGGGGAGACACAACCAGAATGGGATGTGGGATGTGTCAGGAATAATTAACAGGGGAATGATCCAGCACAGATCCAGAGCAGGACTCAGACAGATGAATCCCTAGCATGCACCCAGGTCTGATAGCATGCACACTGCACTCAAATCCATTGGGACATAACTATCTTAAGGTCCCCTATGCTTTGCCAGGGCAGGTTTACACACTCCTGGTGGACCCGTGCCATTCACCCATCACTGTTCACTCAGGCCAGCCAGCAGGGCATGGGATAGGATACCTTCCTGTACAGTCAGGACAGGGTATCAAAATGTCTGACTTGAAGTCACAGCACTTGAAAAAGGGACAAAGTAATAACAGTGCACACGGAGCAGGCATCAAATCTGCAGGTACACAAAGGATGGTTCATCATCCAAAGCCTTGGCAAAGGAAGACACACATCTCCAAAATAAGATATTTTCTCACATACAAAAGACAGAGACAGGGAAATGTGTTTGCTGGCATATGGGACAATGAATGTCACAAGACATTTCAACATCCAAACCAAAACATTACTATCAGCTCATTATCATGTCCTGGACACAAATTGGGATGGAAGTAAATCATCTTTCATTAAGCAGGAAATGCAGATCTGGTCAGATGGGCAGAACAAACATTCATCATGAGTCAAGCATACCACAACAGGAGCATATGGAACAAAGTTGAATACAATAAACATAACAAGCTAGAACAGCACAGAGGGATCATGGGCATTTAGAAGGTCAGCAACCCACATACCTCACAGGCCACACATGGGGGGTGAGACCGGGGCCTATAGTACATTAGCCATTGTCAACAGTTGACATTGTAGCATATGTGTACTCTAAAAGACCCCCCTACATGTGGACACAGGAGGAACTGCCATGCAGGCAGTCTACCTCACATGACAGAGCAACTGCCTCATCCAGCCATGTCCAGAACACCTCTGATAGGTCCATGACCAGGTGTCTCTGACCCTCACCCTACAAAGTCCTACACCCATCCAGTGACTCTTCATGTAACAAATTGTCCAAAAACTTAGCTATTGCAATCCTGTGGAGGTACATATCTCACTCCCTACACTGCGCAGTCACCTCAGCCCTATACCAGTAGCGAGTTGCTACGCACAAGTGTTGCACTGTTGGAACTGCAGTGGCCTAACAATGCATGCAAATGGCCCGGCATCTGATAAGCATTTACAAATCCATTCTTTCATTGGATAACTTCAAAAACATCATCTGCAGGAATATCCCTTCCTGCATCCACTCCAATGGAAGGAGGTTGAACAAACCCCTCACTGGGCCAAGCACATCTGTAACTCTGGAACACAGGTTTGCAGCATACAGCCATGTCCAGAACATATGTATCAATTGCAAAATAGGTGCATTACATTGTGTGCACCGGTGGCAGGACACAAACGTTTGTGGTCGGACAGCTGAGGTGAGACATGCCCTGTGCCAGATTCCAAATTGAATGGAGTTTGTCATCATGACATAAAGTACATCAGTAGCGACTAGTCTATTCTCACTCCTCGCCTGTGGAGGACTCATAATATATCAGTGTCCCATAGCTTGCGAGAATGTGACAGTGGGTCATTCTTCATGTGTCCAAACACATCAATAAATAAGATCACCAGTCTCCAAACTCCACCCAAGACATGCAGGCCATGGGTTAGAGGCTGATGCACCAAATCAGTGTTTGTCACTCTCCACATGTGTCCCATCTCAGCCATCAGTGTGCCATGTGCCAAGAAATTGACCCCTGCAATGTCAGGATCTTCCTGCAACTTGACAAAGGTAATGTGCTCCCAGACCCTGATTAGGTCCCCCACTGAACTCAATCCTGTGTCTCTCCATGCTGTCAGTCCTTCCCAATAATGCCTCCATGTAAAACTGCCAGGAAGTGCAGAATAACAGATGGAGAGTATGGGCTCAAGCCCCTCAGTAGCCACTGGCCCACTACCCCAAAAACACACTTTCACCAGGCTGTCAGCTCCACAGGGGAGCTGTGCTTCATGGAGCAACATTGATCCCGCAATCTCATGTGCCCTGCATTTTGAGAACATGCTCACTTTGTACAACTGCCTATCAAACGAACTTAACACTGGCCATTGCAGTGGTCCAGCCACATAACATCCCTCATAAAATGCACAGCCTTGCCAGCCTTCGCTCTGCCAGATGCAGCCTACACAGAGCCACACTTATCATGCTGCTATTGCAGATCAACCCTCACAGCATGGTGTCAAACTCCCTGGAGGTGGCACCAGGCACAGCCACTGTATGGTGATCGCAAAAACACAAGATGGCAACTGATTCTGCATACTTACATCCACCTAATCTCAACATGTGTACATTTCAATATTACCTCTTGCCCTGCATAATCTCTACTCGTGCTCGTCTGACCCCTCTCACACACACCTCAAAGTACATGCTGATCTCTTAACCTACCCTACATACACAAGCTCTTCATATTCACCCTCTGGTGCATTTATCTGGAAAACTATTTATGCCCTCCATGCTTCACCCTTGTACTCTAACTCTTCCACCTACACTCTCACAATCTCATACTGGTGCTGCCCTTCTTACATCCACAACTACAGCACCACTCTTCATCACTATGTACACAGCACCTCTCCCATACATGATATGTACACGATGTAGTATACTCATCACCTCCTCAGCAGACGTTTAACGTATCATGTCAAATAGACACCTCTCATCACCATTTGGACCCTCACTAATGTCTTGGACTGCACTTTTATCACAATGTGCAGCATCACATCCAACTCTGACAATCACTTCACCACATCTCTCACCCAGACACTTACATTGCTCTATGAATATGTCCTCATTCATTCACACCTCACCTTTTATCCACCCTACTCTGCTTAAGGACTGCTGATAGTCATTTCACAAACTACTACATCGACAGATTCAGTCACAACATACATCAACTGAACAACACCTCACATCTCCCCACATAGCACCCTAACTTACACAACTGGTGTATACACTTGACATACACTTATCCACAATTAACATGTTTAACCTTGTCTCACTGTGGCCCTGTCACATCCACATCTCAGTTCCATGCTCCATACCTCCATTGACTTCGGCACTTTAACAACTACCTTTATCAATGACACTGCCCTGTCACAGTCATCTCTCACTGTAGACTACAGCTGTCATCTCCTGCCAGACTCAAACCTTGTCTAGCTGGATCTACCTCAATCACATCTACCTATTTCCAGCATACCTTGCCCAGGCTTTAACCAGTCTTACAAGGTCACACACTCTGATTCACACGCCCCAGCATTTCCACAAATTCACATTGTAAGAATGAGGATACTTCACATCTCTTATAGAAGAACTGCCTTTGAACTTAACTCCTACCTTCCACTCTCAGAAAAATCCTAACTTGTCCTGCCTCCATTATGTCTGAGGCACCATACGCTGTGTACACATGCAACTAACACCTAAAACTATTGTGTCTCTGTAAGGACTGTAGAACACTGTAACTTACCGAGACAGGTCCTGAACACACACTATCCACATGATGTTCACAAACAAAATGAGTTGGAATGACTGACCTCTCATTGTACAGGCCCTGGACAATACAGACCACAGACACCTTCACTAACAATGATGTATGCAGAAAGTGAAATCATGGGTGGCAACGGGGTCGGAACACTGTCAGAATAATTCTTACCTTACACTCACCATGGGCACAGGAAATGTTTCAGATGGGTACACAGCCTTCAAGTGTATTGGCCTACAGTGGCATGCCACCTGTGGCAAGGTTGTTATTGCCACTGGTCTAGCAGATCTATAGAAGACACAGACATGAGTCTACTACTAACAAGTCACATACAACAATTGTACCATTACATTGTGTACATGGGTGTGTCCCAAGTCACTACCATGTAGTCAAAGTCCATATGGATCTAGGTGTATTGATGAGACAGGTGTCTTTCAGCCCATTAGAAACATATGCAGCATGCTTCTCCTAAACTGTTGTACTTTGCTACACTTGCACTATGTTGACATCTGAAAGCATGAACCATGTGGAACTGTGTTTTCCTAAACAAGTTTTGTGACTTCATGTCACACTCATAGTCAAAACCAATGTTAACATAGACATCTAGCCAAAGTAGGCAGAAAAATCTAGGATACATACTAACCAAGGAATCACTGACAAAATATCGAAGGTCAGAATATCGACCAACAGAAATATCGACGCAAGAATATCGAAGTCAAGAATATCGACATCCTATCCACATTATGGTAAGTACAAAAATATCGAGAAAAAAAATATCGATGTCAAAAATATCATTGTTAAAAATATCGTTTTTTATTTAAGTAAAAAAAATAAAGTAAAATAAAGTAAATACATATAATTAAAATAAACATAGTTAAAAATATTTTAAAATGTTTAAAAATTATAAGTAATATATATGTAATGTAAAAATAAATTAAATATATACATATAATATATAATATATATACTTAGGGGCCCATTACGATACCCGGCGTAAATAAATCCGCCAGGCATGGAAGCGGCAAAAATCCGCCCGCACACACCGCCTGAACACCGACCACGCCATTACGATTACACAAACCGAAAACCGCCATCGGCGGAAAAATCACACAAAATACCGCCCGCCAATGTCCGAGTCGGAGTCAAACCGCCCGCCACGGACGGAAACACGCACGACAACACAAAACCGCCCGCCCTCACGGCCGACACACCGCACGTGAAATTACGATCGCACCGACATGAGCGCGGAAAAACCACAAATATACCGCCCGCCAGCGCAAACAACGCCGATGAGAATCGACACGGCAGAAGCCATGGCGCCAACGTACCTGCACAGAAACCATCCGCACACAAAACCAATAGCACACAACATGGCCAACAAGTCCACACAGCAAGGCACGCAAAAATACACAAGCACAGTACACATCCCGAAAACACCCCCCGGACAAACAAAAAATACAAAGGCCAGAACCCCAGACACAACACACCTGAAAACAACAGACCATGAGGACACACCCACATAGGTGAGTACAAAAGCAGCACTCCCACAGACCACAACCCCTTGCTACATTGCAAACCAGAGAGGAGAGGAGAGGACACAGTGACACAGCAAGGACAGCAGCACACCACAGAAACGCACACATCACAACCACCACCACCACCACCAAACACCGGCACCACAAACCCCCTGCACATTACACAACACACACCGCACCAGCACCACAAACACCATGGCACCACAAAGAATGCCCAAGTACACGCCCATTGAGCTGACGGTCATGGTCGACGAGATCATCAAGGTGTACCCACAAATCTATGGGAACATGGTCCAGCACACACCACTAGCCACCAGAAACAGAATGTGGAACCGGATCGTAGACCAGGTCAATGCAGTCGGGACCCTGCCCAGGAACAGAGGTGAAATAAACAAACGTTGGAATGACGTAAAGAGCCTGGTCAAGAAGAAGGAGGGCAAAAACAGAGAGCTGGCTGCCGTCACTGGCGGAGGGAATCCCGCGCTCTTTAAGACCTTCAAAGCGTGGGAGGAGAAGGTGCGAGTCGTAATACATCCGGAGATCCTCGCCGGATTAGCAGGGGGAGTGGAGGCTGGTAAGTACAAACTAATGTATACCAGCACACCGCTATGTACTCACATGCGCAACTACCATGCCACAGCTCCCAGGGACAAACACCCCCATGTCCAGCACACAATACACAACACATCACACACACATGCAACAGACACCACCACACACAGCCCAAACCGAACAACTGTAAGATGCGTGGGGACATGTGTACACTAAGCCAGCCACGTAACCACCAACAGGTCCCCAAACATGCCAGAAGCGCCACAACGAGCACCCACCACACCCATGTGTCCGCCACAGCTGCACTAACCGACAAGTAACAGGTAAGTGGCAGGAACACAAAGTGCAGTGGGTGGGAGGGTGGACAGCCCAAGTACAACACACATCAGGCCCCAGTCCCACAGCACAGCAAGGAGGAGCATCCCCCACACCCCACAGCCACGTGTCAGCCACCGCAGTGCACAACGACAGCCGAAAGGCAGACATCACGGTCCACAGCAATCGGTGTCAGTGGGTGTCCAGCCACCCCCACGACCCACAACACCCCCCACCCCCACAGACCTGCAACATGGAGCACCCCCGCTTAGAGCCATGTGGCATCCAGTACAGTGCACGCACGAACAACTTGCAGGTGGGAAACTGGACAGGGCTGGATTACTGGAGGCATGAGGACCATAACACGACCAACACATGGGACATGTCACGTAGCAGACGAACACGCAGCACCGCCCACCGTCACGAACAAGTGAACAATGTGCACACGGACATGAACAACAGACTCACACCCCACATGACCCATCACAGACATAGCAACACCCAAGGAGCCACGTCTGCATGCACAAGCCACACTGAATATAGTCCCACACGGCAGCAACTGTGCAACTCATCACACACAACCGAAACACCATTGAAGTCCTGTCCATGTAGCCCCTACTGCCTGTCAACCACACACCCCACAACTACGCCTATGTAAGACAAACAACACTAGACGCAACAGAGCGGAATAACATAAATGCACACGAACACCACTGAACCCATCAAACTCACAGACACACCATGCACATACAACATACCATCCATCCCATCCGTCAGCCCCAGTCACATGAAAGGCATGTCATCCGCACAGCTGCCACACATACAGCAGACACGCTAAGATACATGCCCATGACCAACCATGTGCCAGAAGTCAATGAAGCGCACGACACACTGTGAGCAACAACACACAACATGGGCCACACCCCCGAGCACTGCAGTGATGCACATGGCACAGGGCAGCACGCACACCAAGGAGATGGGACAACTGCAATACGTTGGCTGGCACACAACCATCACTCACACATAACGATGCGTCCAATGCCATGTCCAGTAATCACAACAGACAGCAAATATGCAGGCCATGTCAAGCATGCACACACCTCAAACCATGCACTGTCATGCTGCCACAACACATGTCACGTTCGGCACCCATGGCTCACAGCATGTACCCCAAAAGCATATCCCCTCCCAAATGCGAATCTGGGGCATGGCCCCCATGTTGCCATATGCGTTCCTAAGCGTTCCATGTGAACCCCAAAAGCATATTCCCTCCCAAATGCGAATCTGGGGCATGGCCCCCATGTTGCCATATGCGTTCCTAAGCGTTCCATTTGAACCCCAAAAGCATATTCCCTCCCAAATGCGAATCTGGGGCATGGCCCCCATGTTGCCATATGCGTTCCTAAGCGTTCCATTTGAACCCCAAAAGCATATTCCCTCCCAAATGCCAATCTGGGGCATGGCCCCCATGTTGCCATATGCGTTCCTAAGCGTTCCATTTGAACCCCAAAAGCATATTCCCTCCCAAATGCGAATCTGGGGCATGGCCCCCATGTTGCCATATGCGTTCCTAAGCGTCCCATCTGAACACCAAAAGCAAAGTACAAACCAGACCCAGGATGGGCCAGGAGCCCGCATACACCAAAGTCACAATAAGTAGGGGCACAGCAACACACCCATCGGCATGGCCAATCCGTCCCATGCCACATGTGCACAGCACACAGTCCCATTGCCAAGCACACACAACTACAGATGCTACAGCCACACACACGCCTCCGGGAAACCCATGTACGAGATTGCACGAACTGTTAATGTCAGACGACAACTACATACTTCGCCAGGTGCAACACAATAACAAATCTCATTCTCTCCACAGGTGACGAACTGCTGGATGCTGGGGATGGAGCCAGCAGCCAGCACAGCCAGCCTACAAGCCCCCAACGAGGACACACGGATCTGGAGGATCTGTCCTCCTCTTCGGACACGGACCACCAAGCAGGCCCATCTGGTGTGGCAGGGCCCAGCCGCTCCCCAGGACCCCTCCTACCCACCAACCCATCATCCAGGGCTGCTGAACATTCCCAGCCCCCTGCTGCCACTGTCGTAGCGGCCACACCCACGGTCATTGCGGCCACACCCACGGTCATTGCGGCCACTACCATTGCCGCAACCGCCACCATCGCCGCACCGACCACCACCGCCGCCACCACCACCACGTCTTCGCTGGCACCAGCCCCAGCGCAGGTGGTGGCCCGGCCGACTGGATCCACCCTGGGAGCCACAGCGAGGACCGTGGTGAGCAATGTGGCTAGTGGGCAGGCCGGTGGCAGCAGGACTGGTAGGAGGAGCAGGGTCAGGGAAACGCCAGCCTCCCCTGGGAGCCATGCCCTGCCTCAAATGGCCAGAGTCCTTGGGGCCTATGAAGAGGCCCAAGGACAATGGGTCCGGTCTGCTTCAGACACGCGTGAGGTGCTGGGGGTGCTGAGGTCCATGGACGCCCGTATGGGCCAAATCGTGGACCTCATGGGCCAGCTGGTGGTGGCGGTGAGGTCACAGCCAGGGACAGCAGCTCCCCTCCGCCACCACCTGCCGGGGCGCAGGGTGGAGCAGCAGTGTCCAGTTCCCCTGCGTCCACAGCCAGTGAGCACACCTCAACCACCAGCATGTCGCAAGCAGGCACCCCCCTCGCAAACGTGGAAGGGGCCGTCCGAAGTGGAAACAGATCTCCCGGGAGGACTTCGCACGCTCCAAACGCAAGTGAGGCAGCCAGCCAGCCTTCCGCCAGCCTTCCTTGACCAGCCACTGCATTGACTTGGACTACGATCCCACTCCACACAGCCATCTGGATGGCATGTGTGTGTTGGACTATGGACATAGAACCAGTGGGTACACCCTGATCATCACGCAGCCATGACCGACAGCTCATTGTCACTGCACGCACCACTTTTGTCATCACCTTACACACAATCACATGTCACAGTTTGTAATAAATGCACCTTTTTCACTAACTGCTGTTTGTGCCCTGTGTTTTATTTGTACGGAATACAACGGCCACCTTGGGCGGAAAGGCACCTGATGCGTGGCATGGCAATTGAATCCGGAGGGTCTGTAGGGACCTAGGGGTGGGAGACAGAACAGGAGCACATTCAATGAGTGTGTCACACACCCATCACACAGTACATGTCAGTAACTACAAGCAATGTACACACATCGCACAGAGCAATAGGGCACAATGCCACAGCCACCAACAGTGGCATACTACCCTGGCCATGGAGCGTTGACACACAGCACGCAGTGAACAAACGGCCACCCTGACACAGCACACACACACCTGCACAGATACAGCCACATCAGCCGTCGTATATGGACACTCACCGTCAAGTGAAGTAGCGGGCGATGAGCTGCTGCCGCACATTACCAGCTTCCTCCTCTCCGCTGTCCTCCTCACTCGAGCTGTCCTGGTCTGCGGGCTGGGGCCCTGGTTGATCTCCGTCATCCACGATGAGGGGGATCTGCTTCCGAATGGCCAGATTGTGCAGCATGCAGCACGCCACCACTATCTGGCACACCTTCTGTGGGGAGTACGCCAGCGCACCCTCGGTGCGGTCCAGGCACCTGAACCTGGACTTGAGGAGGCCAAAGGTACGCTCGACCACACGTCTGGTCCTCCCATGTGCCTCATTGTAGCGATCGTCTGCTGGGGTGCGAGGATTCCTCAATGGACTGAGCAGCCATGCCCCATTCGGGTACGCAGAGTCACCTGGGTGTGAGGGACACAGAGAACCGTTGCTAATCCAACTGGACAGGGGACAGCATCGCACAGCCAGCACGCTACACCACTCCACATACTCACCGACAATACAGGCACGATCCTGTTGCATATTGGACATCAGTCGTGGCAAGATGCTGTTGCGCATTATGTGTGCGTCATGGGCCGAGCCTGGGAACTTTGCACACACGTGGGTGATCACCATGTCCGCAAGGCACACCACTTGCACATTCAGGGAGTGCGTGTGCTTCCTGTTGCGGTACAGGTGCTATGTGGCCTGTGGTGGAACAAGGCCGACATGTGTGCAGTCAATGGCTCCAACGACGTGTGGGATTCTGCCAAGGGCATAGAATGCACCCTTCACTGCCGCCAATTCACGAGCCCTGGGGAAGCGGATGTACCTGTTCCGGTACAGCATCATGGCTGCCAGTACATCCCTCAGCACCTTGCTGAACATGGGCTGGGACATCCCTCCTCCAATGCCCACTGTGTGCTGGAATGACCCAGTGGCGAAGAAATGCATGGCGGCCATCACCTTAGCCGTGGGGGTGACAGCAGTCGGATACACCCTGCGGGGACGGAGATGGGGTTCTAACATGGCACACAGTCGATGCAGGGTTGGCCTGTCCAGCCGAAACTTCCTAATAACCTCTGTATCGTCCATGTCCGCCAGCAATTGGTATGGGCGGTCAATGTTCGGTCTCCGCCTAGGGACAATGGCAGAGGACACATGTCAAAGCAACACGACACATGGCAATTTCGCATACACATCACTGACATGACTGAGCAAGCACATGAGCCACAGCCCAGCTGTCAAGCTGGGACGGCACGGCCACAATACACTTACACAGGTCTCCCAACAATGGCAATGGCTAGTGATACAAACCACTGCCATGTGCATGCACATGGGGATCTAGGCCCCAATGACTTGCGGGGCGTGCTGATGGGGACTGACTGCATATCCGTCAAGCGGCAACGCCACGGCAACATGAATGTCTGCTGAGCATGGAACTGCTTCCGCGGCTGGATGAGTATGGCACACGACGACAACGATGTGGGCACAGGCTGAGCGGCCAAAACAAGAGGGACCTGTGGCATGAGGGGATATGAGACAGTAGTAGGTGTCAGCACTGCACCCTATGTACAGCACTGTACGGATCACACCTCCCGAAACATTGACAGGTGTCCACATTGACAGCCCCATGCCAAGACAGCTGTGTGCTTGCAGTCACACGTCACAGGTGAGAGGTTACATTGCACGTGCCAGGTGGCAGACGTACATAGTGGGAGCTGGCATGTGTGTGCATGTGTCTCCTGTTCAGGTTCCACCAGATGGGCGCTGACTCTGTACTGACCATTGGACACAGCATGTTCCGTGGAAGGCTTGTGTGTGTGGGATGGTGGCACTGGATGTGCCTCCGTTGGGTGGGGGGCCATGCACAGGGCGGGTACGTCGATGATAGCGCATTGTTGGTCACGGTGGGTGCACCAACTAAGATGTGTTGCCCTGTGTTCAATTCCTATGTCCGCATGATGATGGACTGTAGATGTGGGCAGACTACACATTGGTCGATGTGCTGTCTATATGCATGTGCCTTCACACCAGGCACAGCTGCCCCTGCACATGTGACCCCTGCTGGACTCGCTGCTGGGTCTGTGGAGCTGATGCACCTTCTGCGCGTGGGGCGGACAGCTCTCCTCACTTCCCTCATTGCGCATGTCATGACTTTGCCGCAGGTGACATGGATCATGGAGGGCCCACATGTACGCGTGGGTAGGCTACACATGATTGTACACTGGTCGCCACCCCCAGTCAGTGTTTCGAATGGGAAGGTTGTCGTGCTGGTGGTATGTTCGATGTGGCGGATGGGCGGGCCTAGGTGCGGGCTTACATTCCGGACATGGGGGGGTAGTTGGATTGGCGACTAGTTGCAGTACACACGGGACACGTCTCTTCCTTTCCACATCTGGGTCATCCCTTGTACTAACTGACAGTGATACAGTCATCTTCGCCCCAGCCCTCATGTCCTCCCCTCGCTCCCCCAATATGCATGCTCACCTGCGAGGCTAGCGCTTGCACAGGCAGCCCCAAGCTCGCACCAGAGAGGGCAAGGAGTGTATGTGTGGGTCCAGTTGCACGAGTGGGCTGTCTCAGGGTATGATGTGTGGCGGGACGCCGTCCACCTGCGTGGTGCCCCAAATGGAGACCCGGCCTGCATGGACTATGCATCACAGTCTTCGCCTTCCGGATCCGCCACCTGCGACACCCAGTGGCTGTGGCTGCCCTTGCAGCCAGGCCGCGTCCGTCTGTGGCTGATGGCCCACACATTCACTCTTTGGCCTCTCTGGGGAGGGCTCGGGGGTGGTGGCGCACGCGCTTGCACTTAGTCGCAATGGCATGTGGCGTGGTTGGTATGATGGGCAATGGATGGGATGGTGCGAGCCACCTCCCGTGACGTCAGTGCTGCTCGTGCTGTGGTGCGTCCCCCTACACTTCCATTTGACTTGTGCCATGCTAGACGTTGAGGTTCTATTGCCTGCGTGATATGAGCAGGAGGAGCGCGAGGAGACCTCTCACACACCATGCTCCACTGCCATGCCGTGCCCTGTATCGCCTGTGCGGATTGACTATGTTGGGGTTACACCTGGTCGACTGGGGCTGTGTGTGCCTTGTCAAGGGGCATGGCGGGCGCACAACAGGATCCAGCTTGTCCACAGAGGGTGGGCTGAGGTGCGCCTGGTACCGCTTTGTACGTGTGCCCGGCTGCTGTGCACACACGTGTTCACTCCCCCGACAGGTGTCCTCTCACGATGCCCAGGGAAGCGGTGGTGTACTGTTCATGACCCCTCCCAACACGGCGTGCTCCAACTTGGCATGTGCGCATCTACCCGTCGCACCCACCCACCTGAGCACTGCGTCCATACGACTTCACACGACACATGTGTGTCTTCCACAGTAGTGCTACTCATTTGCGTTGACATCCAATACCAGTGGACTACATGGTCATGTCACGACTGCCGTGTACTTCACATACTCTCATCCTCTCTCATTCGTACTTGTGAAATGAGTCAGCGGAGACAGTTTTGGTTTCAAACATTATATTGAGTCTTCTGTCCTCTGTGATGCAGTATAGTGGACACTACTGGCAGCGGAATACATGTTGAGGATATACTGAGCATGATTGCAAATGGGATAGGGTGTGGGGTTACATGTGATTGGCTGTTGCATGTGGGATGTGGGCTTCAGAGTGACATCTGCTTGACCAAGGCTGTGCTAATGTACATTTACGTATAGCTGCGGAGCTGCGGACTTTGACACAGACGGTATACATGTAGCCTACCAGACCGCTTGGCATCATGGGCACAGTCCATCTCAGTTCCATGTGACAGGTTTGCTGCGGTTGTTCCTCATGCACGCGTGCATGTGAGATGACATCAGGGCATGTGCTTGCGTGCATGCAGCGGCGTGCCACTTGTTGTTGCACTGTGGTGGTTACTGGACATGTCACAGTCACTGGGGTCGTGTTGTTGTTGTATGCACTTGTCGTCCATGCAAAGGTCCTGGTATGGGATTCCCGGGGCGGGGGTGGGAGGGGTGCAGCACCCACAGACTCCAGGCGACCTATTCATGTCCACTGAGCGGTGTGTGTGTCCATGGGCGCTGGATCCATGTCGTGTCCTGGTTGTTCGTGCAGTTCCGTCCATGTGGGTGCGATACACAGAGCCCATGCCACTGCCTCCCACGATGCATGCGGTGTTCCTGGATGTGATGGGGAACAGTGTGCATGTCCCGGTCATATCCGATGTCATGGCGATGTCGTTGATGGTGTGGTTACAGTTGCCGGTCGTTTGGTATGGCTGTTGTGGTGGTGACTGGCCAGTCCGTGCGGAAGCTAAGCATGGGTGCGGGGTTGGACATCATAGGTCACTCGGGGAACCTGCGTTGTGGTCCGACGAATTGACAGGTTGTCAGGTATGCGATGCCGTCCAGCAGGGCTTCCATGTCATTGGTGGTGTACATGTTTGCCAGCCAATGTAGCGGATGGTGGCTGTCAAGGTGTTGTTCGTAAGTTGTCCCTTGGAGGACCATGATGGGGCATGCTGGGTGACATTCGATGTAGCTGTTCTCGATGATCCGTCGTGTGGAGGCACAGTGGTCCCATTTCAGTGCGGGTGCGATGTTGGCCACATACGCCATGCCCCCATAGGCAGAGCAGGCCCTGTCGTGTGCGTCCAGAGGGAGGAGTAGTGGTAGCAGGTCCGCCTTCAGACATGCCGGGTTGGAGAGGCATATCTCGACGGGATGCTGGTATGGACACCTCCGACAGTAGAAGACGGGCATGACGCAGCTGAACAATGTGATGCGGTAAGTCAGTCGGTAACTTACGTTCAGCAGGGACAGGAGATCGCATCCCAATGTATGGAACAGGTTGGTTTTGTACAGCTTGAGCTGTTCGGCGTAGTTGGGTAGGTGTGTTGCGGTTGCCATTTCCCAGCGGTGCGTTGTGGTGGCGTGCTCCGGCTGTGTGTGCAGTCTGCAATGTGCACGCTCCGAGGTTGCTGTGAGCTCTGTGTAGTCGTAGGGAGACAGGACTTGTGTTCTGTTTGCTTGTTTGGAGGACACGGGCCCTCTTCCCACATGCTTCTCAGACAGTTCAAGGTCAGTGATGTGTGACTCCTTCCAATTAACTTGCATGTGGCCGACATGGGGGAGTGTTTTCTTCTTTCTTCCCCGTCCGTTGTGTGCTTCTGTGATATGCGCTATCTGCCCTGTGGTCGGTCTCCTCGGCATGCCTGTGTTGGTCTATTCTTGGACAATGGCTGTATTCACCGGCTTCTGTCGTAGGGCTGTGGTTTCGGAGTTGGAATGGAAGGTCATTCAGTGCTGTCTGCTCTCCCTTGTGTGGGCGGCAGGCTGCCTTTCCGCTCTGCGTTGGGCCTTGTGTGTGAATGTTATTCTTGGGCCACCTGTTGTCGGTCCCCGGGCTCTTTGGTGTTCCGTTTTATATGTCTTGTTCATATGTGCAGGGTGGTATGGGTGTTTCAGTGTGGTACTGGCGTTCCTCTTCCCGAAGGGGCCCTGCTTCTCCTAGTTGGTGTTGCCGCCGCTGTGTGCTTCGCCATGTTTGTTACACTGGGGTGTGTCCTGCTGTTGCGTGACTTCACTGACATGTGTGCGTCGGTTGTGTGGCGTTGGGTGTTGTCCGTGAATTGGGCGTTGGGGACATGTCTGTGGCAGGCCTGTCACGTGTCATGTGCGTTCGGGGTGGGGCTGATGTGTGTGCTGCTTGGTTGTGTCCCTGTGTCTGTGTGCGACGCATGCATGGCGCTGCGGTTGGCCTCTGCGTTGTGCGCATGTGTGGCGGCGTCATCGGCGCTTTGGGGCCGTGACGGGGTGGTTGGTTCCTAGTCCCAGGTGGTGTGTACACATGTGTTCCGCGATGTTACGATTTGGCCTGTGTGTCATATGTGGATGCAATGGTGGATGTGTTGTGTACACGCGCTGGTGGGGGGTTGTCCGCTTTTTCCGCCCTTGCACTGTGTGCGCTGTTTGCGTGCACTTGTTGTGTGTGTGCCTACCTGCGTCTCCGCGGTACGTTGCGTCCTTGGTGGTGCATCAGCAGAAGCATGGGGAGGGCCTGCAGTGCTGGATTCATGCTCGGGGAGCCGCTTCTTCGTTGTCCATGCTCGGCATCCGTGTTACCGCTTCGGTTTGTCGTACGGTATCTCTTGGCCGTGGGAGCCGTTTGTTTGCGGCATCGTAATTTATGCGCCGGGCGGGACGTGTTTCGTCGGACGGTGTGTGTCAGTTGGGCTGCGCCGCTACGTGTACGGGCGCACTTTGATGGCGGACGGTGTTGCTGGCTTGCCGGCGGTGTTCGGCCTACTTTTCGCATCGTAATTGGGCGGGCGTGTGGACTGCTGTGTGCCGGCGGTAACTGGTGCTTTTTGCATCCGCCAGCACGGCGGTGGTGCTTCCGCCCGCCATCGTAATGTGCCCCTTACTTACTAATAATTTTTAATAATTATTTTAATAACTCATAATTTTTTTAAACATATCATATAAATTATAAATACATCTATACACATAAAACAATAATATAAATAAAAATTAAATACATATATATAACAAATTAAAAAATTAAAATATTTTTAATCTTTTAAAAATTAATTATATACTACATTAACTAAAATAATACAAAAAATATTAGATAGAGGAGGTAATAAAATTACTATTCCAACTCCAAACAGTGCAACAGTAGGGAAAATGTTGGATAGCGTAGGGGTAAAAATTACTATTCCCACCCCAGTGAGTGCAACAGTAGGGAAAGTGTTGGACAGCGTAGGGGTAAAAATTACTATTCCCACTCCAGTGAGTGCAACAGTAGGGAAAGTGTTGGATAGCGTAGGGGTAAAAATTACTATTCCCACTCCAGTGAGTGCAACAGTAGGGAAAGTGTTGGATAGCGTAGGAGTTAAAATTACTATTCCCACTCCAGGGAGTGCAACAGTAGGGAAAGTGTTGGATAGCGTAGGGGTAAAAATTATTATTCCCACTCCAGTGAGTGCAACAGTAGGGACAGTGTTGGATAGCGTAGGGGTTAAAATTACTATTCCCACTCCAGTGAGTGCAACAGTAGGGAAAGTGTTGGATAGCGTAGGGGTAAAAATTACTATTCCCACTCCAGTGAGTGCAACAGTAGGGAAAGTGTTGGATAGCGTAGGGGTAAAAATTACTATTCCCACTCCAGGGAGTGCAACAGTAGGGAAAGTGTTGGATAGCGTAGGGGTAAAAATTACTATTCCCACTCCAGTGAGTGCAACAGTAGGGAAAGTGTTGGATAGCGTAGGGGTTAAAATTACTATTCCCACTCCAGTGAGTGCAACAGTAGGGAAAGTGTTGGATAGAGTAGGGGTAAAAATTACTATTCCCACTCCAGTGAGTGCAACAGTAGGGAAAGTGTTGGATAGCGTAGGGGTTAAATTAACATACTTATTAATTAAATAATTTTTGTAAAATAAATAACATATTAATAATTAATTAAATAAAAAAAATAAAAAAATACCAATAAAATTAAATTAATATTTACTTAAATAACATTAAATTACTACCCACCCTATTCCCCCATAAACACACAACCCACTACACATAAAAAGAACACAATTAATTTAATTATCAATTAATCAATTAATAAAAATTAATTACCAATTAATAATAAATTAACAATAAATTATTTAACAATAACAATACATAAAAAATAATAATAAATTAATTATAATTAATATAATTATAAATTAATCAATTAATTAAAATTAATTACCAATTAATAATTTATTAACAATACATTAATTAACAATAACAATAAATAAAATAAAAATTAATTATAATTAATATAATGATAAATTAATCAATTAAAACATAATAATTACCAATTAACAATAAATTAATAATCAATAACAATAAATAAAAACATATTAATTAATTAATTATAATTAAATTACTTCCCACCCTATTCCCCTATAAACCCACAACCCGCTCTGATACTAAAACGCAAAATTTACTTTAAAAAAATTACTAATTTCTAAACATTTAATACATATATTTAAAAATAATAAAAATACATTACAAAAAATGTTAAACATACATATAAAATACATACTAAAATACATAACACTAATATAAATATCGATATTATTAACAACAATATTTTTGCTAACGATATTACTTACTTCGATATTACTTACTTCGGTATAAAAAAAACGATATTACTTACCTTAAGGTCGATATTCTGGTCACCGATATTCTTGACATCGATATTCTGTCCCTACGATATTAAAAACTCGATATTAGTGTAGGTCGATATAAAAAAAATCGATATTTTGACTGCGCACCCTAACCAAGTGCTTGTACTCCATGGACCATATACAATTCTCGCCATACTAACATTATTGTATACTTACATCACGAATTACACCTGAATGACAGTTAACCAGAAATCCATTTTGAGGACAAAGACATTTGAAAAAATAAATAGAAAATGCTTTATTCAGCAAAACACTTTGATGACTGGGATGAGAAAAAGGCCAATGGACAGTCCGTGGCTTTGTAGGCTACAAATATCCTGGCCTGCATTGATTGCCTGCACTTCTCCTGCAAAGGGAAACCTCCCACAGGCGAAGCATCTAGGGGGCAGGCCAAGCACAAAAGGGACAAAACTAGGGAGGACTGGGTTGGGTTTGGGGAGGAATGGAATCAGGAGGGGGCAAGAGCAGCTGTAGGGTCAGATTGAAGGGGGTAGGTCACCTGCAGTGGGAGGGTCCGATGGAGGGGTATGGGTCAACTGCAGTGGGAGGGCCAGATTGGGGGGGTCAATTGCAGTGGGAGGTAGTGGTTCTTCTTGGAAGGGGGTTGGTAGGTCTGGGCAGAGGGGGTAACAGGAGAGGCAAGAGTAGGGGCTGTGGAGGCAGAGGTTTGTGAGGTCTGCGGCATGTCTGTGGATGCTTGTGTGGTGTCTGGTGGTATGTCTGTGGGGGTGAGTGTGCTGTCTGTCTTGTGAGTGTGCGTGCATGTGGGTTTGTCCTTTGTGTCTGTGTGTTTGTGTGCTGCATGTGGCTGCTGAGGTAGATGCTTGTGTATGTTTGAGTGTGCTTGGGTGAGGGAGGGTAGTTGGGACTGTGGATGGGGAAGAGGCAGGAGGGGGTGGGACAGCTGGAGCTGGGACACTGCTGCCATCAGTGAGGAGGCCAGAGCCTGATTGGATCTCTGTAGGGCAGACATGTCAGAGTGAATGCCCTCCAGGAATGATACCATTTGTGTCATATGATTGGTATGCACCTGGAAGACATTCAGCAATGTCTATGGCCTCCATATTCAGGGCAGCAGGGGAGACATGGGCAGTGGGTGAGGTGCCTGACACAAAGGAGACGCCTCCCCTTCTAGGGGAGTGGCCACAGACAATGAGCTGGGGAGCAGCTGGGAGGGTGGAGATGATAGGGGTGGTGGTAGACTCAGATGTTTAGGATTCAGTTCCTGGGTCATCCACCACCTCTTGGGAGTCCTCACTGGAGCTCTAGCTGGTTGGTGATCCAACAGATGTTCTGTCTTACATGCCCTCAGTGAGGCCCCCTCACCCTCCGTGCTACCGGTTCCTTCTGGCTCAGACTCTGCACTGGAACCAGTCTGGCAAGCTGCTTCCCCTTGCTCCCAGGCTCTGCCTCCTCCGCTAGCCCGTTCTGATGCTGTGAAGTAGTAGGAAACTGAATCACATGAGTCATTCATATGTACTTGACACATAGGTATCATCACAAATCTTCACAGGTCAACCAACTACATCAATTGGACTTGTGCAATTATTTTTGATACTGTTCCGTAAATAGCACTTGTTAGTATGCCAGTTAAAATATGCTCCATCACACATGATGTTTTCAGCGACATTGGATGTAGCAATATCAAAAGTCACAACAACGTCAACTACTTCAATATGTACCAGCTGATGTATTGTCTTTCTCTACTAACGGCCTTGTGTCATGACATACCTGTCTCATCTAATGCAATGGAGCTTAGACCTCACAATGGGAATAGGAGTCACACAATTGAATTGAGACATGGTATCTATTCTGCAATCCCAAGTCAGCAATGTTGGAACCATTGGGTATAATGTTACAGGTCATATAACTTTATTGTCAGACATCAAGCTGGCGTAGTCATTGCATAAGTCATATCACACAGATAACAGTGATTGTGCTAATTTGTTCTGTAGCTTAAGTTCTTTTCTGTCTGGTCAGACATCCAATTCTTATTGTGGTAACACTAAGGTAGTAGGCATAGCTAAGGTGAGAGGTATGTGGCCCACAGTCTTGTGTCATCTATGCACAGGGGTAGGAAGATGACTCAGAATGTTGTGCACATTAGAAACATATCACCAGTTTCACATGTGAACAATGCTCAACACACTGCCAAGTTTAATGACGGCATCTCCACAATGATTCAGATGGATCACTGTGCCACTGGGCCGTCTGGGTGCATCATCTGAAAAGACTATTAATAATGACTATCTTTTAAAAAAAAAGTATAGTCAATACTGTGTACCATTCTGTCCAGACTGCAGAAGTCCACATTTGTAGAGCCCAAGTCTGAATGTCCCTCTCTTCTTTTTGCCATTGTGCACACTTTGGACAGCTTAAATTGCTCTTGTTTACCAACTCATTTTGTTTAATTACTTCCAAATTATGCACATGTGACATCTCTGAATCAACAGTGAGGCATCGAACACTCACCACCTTTGTTTGCCACAGAATGGCATGTGTCGTCACCATTACAGAGTCAGACACATGGACCCATTCTTTTGAATAGAGAGAATGGAATCTTACACCCAATCATGTGAAAGGCCAGTGTGGCAGGTGACCTGAGTTAGCAAACCTGTAATTAACCCATGGGATACATTGGAATACACTGAGCACCATGGCTGGAACCTAACATGGCACACTGACCAATGAAAACTCACCAAGACCTCAAAATAGACATCACCTGCTACCGGGATGTATAGCATGGGCTTTTTACACTTTAGTGCTCCAACAACAACATACTTCACAGATTTGGTGTGACCACACTGAGAACTGAGAAGCCTTTAGGCCCTGTACTACACACACTCTTCCCAACCAGCTTAACCAGTTCATCTGGGCCTATGGTTACCTGACAGTGAGTGGAAATGGACTAGCAAGATGGCTGACACTGGGGACTGGTGTCTGGGGCACAAGGCCATGATGGGTGTTGTGGCCAAGTCAGACGCCAGTCCCCCAATGTCAGCCATCTTGCCAGCACATTTCCCCTCACTGTCAGGAAAGCATAGTCCCAGGTGGTTGTTGGGTTCTATCTCATTCTCTGTGGAATCTCTGTATTACTGGGGTAACGGAACTGTAGTCAGTTGGGAGTTGGTTTATCTTGGAGTCGGAGGTCCGACTCGTCCTGTCGTCTTCTGAATTGAATAAAGGACTTACATCACTTACCTGCGTCCTTTCACTGGTGACGAGTTACCGGGACAGGACGAGTCCCCCACGCGGTGTTCCAGTTTCCACACCTTGTCTCCTGATGTTGCTGTCTTCGTGAAGAACATTGTTTTGCGGCATTGGAGTCTTCACCTTGCAGTGCTGAGTACACGGGTGTCATCCTTACTCCGGATTTCCATTCATTCATCTGCCATGAGTACTGTTAAATTTAGGCAATTTGTCTTGAGTTTGTCATCTCGAGCCTGCCTGCGCGAGCCTCCGACTCCCTTGCTGACGTGTTCAGTGGTTCCATGCTGCGTCAGTCCATTGAGCCCCTGGTATCCTGGCAACAGGTGCTCGAGTCTGCCTACACGAGTCTCTTACTTCCTCGCTGACGTGTGTTCACATTTTCACGTCACGTCAGTCCATTGGATCTCTGTATCCTAGCAACTGGAGCTCGACCTGTGTTTATTATCTTTCAGCTGTGCCTCTGCATCTTCTATGACGTTTACTCAGTGTCTCCTTGCTGCGTCAGTTCTGCCTTTGAGCTTTCGGTATCCTGGCAACCGGAACTCATATTTATTAACCCTCAGCTGCCTGTGCAGAATCTCTTCATTATCGTCCTATTGCAAATACGTGCAGTTTATAGAGGGTGCTACAGTGCATTCAGAGTTTTTACTTTATTGTCAGTGGAACAATTTTGGCAATTTACGCAACATTGTGCATCTGTTTGTGTACAGTGTTTCTCCTATCACTGATACACACAGTTTATTTCCACGTGCACTGCAAAATTCTCTACGCTGATGCACACAGCTTATTTTACCATTGTCTTTTGTTCTTCCACATATTTTCGTTTTTCTTGTCTTTGTAATGCAAAATTCACTAGTACCTCCACCTGCTTTTTCTCCAAATCCCACTAATCCTGAATCTGATTGGGAGCAGTGGAAGGAAGCTTTTGAGGCATATTTAGATGCTTTGGATGGCGATACCTTTACACATAAAAAGAAGTTTGCTATTCTTCGCCATTGTTTGGGTACCGATGGTCGAAAAATTCTCAAGCACATTCCTTCTGACCCTGTTTTGGTTAGACAAGGTGAAGGAGAAGGAGATTTTGTAGTTGATGAGTATGCCACGGCCTTAAAAGCATTAGATTTAAGATTCAAGGCAAGAAAAATGTCATCATGGAAAGGCACAAATTTTATAGAAGGGTTCAAATTTCTGGTGAATCAGCTGCCAGTTACGTGGGAGCCTTAAGAATTCTTGCTGTTTCGTGTGAATATAAGGATTTTGAAGACGAAATGATTCGTGACCAGCTGGTGGAGAAAACTAATAATAAGAAGGTTCAGGAAGCCTTATTATCCAAACCCAATCTAACGTTAGAGAAAGCTGTAGAAATTGCTTCTAGAATTGAGAGCACCACGTCCTTCATGAGTCAACTAACTGTATCTGATAACAAATCTACCTCTTCTGAAGTCTTGGCAGTCAAATCCAAATATTCCAAGTTCAAAAAGAAGGATGCTTCTGGAAGTACTTCCGAGACTGCAAAAAGCTTGGACAACCAAGTTAAAAGACCTCCCTTCAGGCAATTAGAGTGTTACTGTTGTGGTAGCCCTTCTCATTTAGGGAATGCTGTTTTTTGTCCTGCTAAGGACCGTACTTGTGCCAAGTGTATGTGAAAGGGTAATTTCTCTAAGGTTTGTAGGGCCTCCAATAGAGCCCAATATAGGAAAAAAGTGCTGGAAGTAAGTCCAAGCAATGGTGTTGAGGAAGATCAAAGTACAGGTGACGATGATGAAATACTCTTGATCAAAGATCCTGCTGCTGATGATTCCATATATCGCATAGGTTTGAATAATTTCACAAGACCATATTGTACAATTAGTATTAATGGCATTGATGTCAAAGTTATGACAGATTCGGGCTCACCTTATACTTTGTTAAGTGAGAAAGTTTGGCATGATCAATTCAACGACACCCAATTGACTGATTCTATGTTGTGTCCTGTGGGTTATGGTGGTAAAACGATTGATGTAGTTGGTGAATTTTCAGCCACTCTCAAGTTCCAATTCAATTCCTCCGATGGGGTTGTTTATATAGCCAAGGATGATTCCTGTTTATTGAGTTGGTATGATCAGAAGAATTTAGGCATTTTACTTGACCCCAATAATCCAGCTCAGGTTGTGTTAAGGGACAGTTACTTACCTGTTATAAATTCCAACATGTGGGAATTACAGTTTTCTGAAGTTTTCCGTAATGGGTTAGGTACTTTTAAAGGCTTTACCCATAAAATCAAGCTTGTTGAGGAATCATGTCCAGTTGCTCACAAGGTAAGAAGGGTTCCCTTAGCCCTGCGTTCCAAGTTGAAAGCTGAGTTACAGAAACTTTGCGATCTAGGGGTCATTGAACCCATTGAATGTTCTAATTGGGTTGCCCCTATTGTTTTGGCATGCAAATCTAATGGTTCTGTCCGCATGTGTGTGGATTTGCGTGACTTAAACAAACAAATTTGGATTGATCGTCACCCCTTGCCTAACATCACTGAAATGCTTTCCATTTTGCAAGGTGGTAAAATTTTCAGTTTACTTGATATGACCTCAGCTTACCATCAAATCAATCTATCCTGATTGCAGGCATTTAACATCCTTTATTACTCCTGAGGGTTTATTTCAATTCAAGCGCATGCCTTTTGGGTTAGCTTCAGCCTCTGCGGTATTTCAACGGGTGGTTGAAAGCATGTTTAAGGATGTTGAAGGCGTTATTGCTTTTCAGGATGATGTTTTAGTGTTCGGTAATGATCAAGACCAACATGACAACAGAATGCGTCATGTTTTGTCGATTTTGAAGAACAAAGGTGTAACTCTCAGTACAGAGAAATGTAAATCTAGTGTTACCGAAATTGAGTATTTAGGTTACAAACTTTCTGAAAAGGGCATTGAACCTAAGCTCAGTCTTGTAAAAGCCATCAATGATTTTGATACCCCCAAAAATAAGGATCAACTGAGGTCTTTCTTAGGCTTAGTTGAATTTTATTCTAGGTTTATTCCTAAGTGTACTGCAAAATCCTTTCACATGAGAAATCTTCTTAAGAAAAATGTTTCTTTTAATTGGTGTATTCTGTGTAGTCAAGAGTTTTCTCTTATCAAAAAGGAACTCGTTCATGCTATACCCCTGAAGCCCTTCAACACCTCTGATGAAACTATCATTATGACTGATGCCAGCCAGATGGGTTTAGGTGCCATCCTCATGCAACGCTGAGAAGGCAAGGATGAAGTTGTAGCCTTCGCTTCAAGAAGTTTAAAGGGTGCTGAATCATCCTATTCTGTAATAGAACGAGAAGCCTTGGCGTGCTGGTGGGGCATTGTTCATTTCAAAATGTATTTGTGGGGTTCACATTTTACTGTTCGTGTTGATCACAAGCCCTTAGTACAGCTATTTCCTACCAAAGGCATGGAACGTGCTATGCCTAGAATTGCCAAATGGCAGTATAGGCTCCAGGAATATGATTATACTGTTGAGTATGTTCCAGGTGCTAAAAATGTCTTAGCTGATTGCATGTCTCGTTTGCCTAGTTGCAATGGAGTGGATGAAGTTGAGTTACCTGAAAATTCAGATTCTGATTTGGTGTGTGCGGTGGAACAGAGGTGCAATGGTGCCATACTAGAAAGTGAATGGCTCATAGCTTGTGATACTGATATCCAGATGACAGAAGTTAAAATGGTATTCTTCAAGGTTGGTCGGAATGGAAGTCTGATGGTTTTAAGAGTGATGTCTACAAGCATGTTTTTGGGTAACTTTCTATCATTGATGGTCTACTCTACCGTTCTAGTTTACTAGTTATGCCAGAAAGCATGAGGACTAGAGTCCTCATCTTAGCCCATGAGGGACACATTGGTATTCGAGCCACGAAGAGGAGGATCAGGGAACATTTGTGGCCGGGGCTTGATAGAAGTGTTGAGCATTTTGTTAGAGATTGCATCTATTGTGCTGGAAGCGACAAGAGTCAAGTAACTGTTCCCAGTCCTGTTGAGGCTATTGTAGTTCCCAACAAACCATGGGGCAAGATAGCAATTGATTTTTATTGGTCCTATGGTGTTTTCTGGAGGTTTACAGGAGTATGGTATTGTTGTCGTGGATTTTTACAGTCGTTGGCCAGAGGTTAAATTTGTTAAATCTCCTAATACCTACAATGTCATTGAATTTTTGGAGTCTATTTTCCTTAGGGAAGGTATTCCGGATGAGATTTTATCTGATAATGGTTGTCAGTTCAATTCTTTCAATTTTCTGATTTTGTCACCTTTTTAGGCATTAAGCACACCAGAACTTCTTTATATCATCCCAGGAGTAACGGACTGGTAGAACGTTTTAACAGAGTCATCAAGGATAATGTTCAGCTGGCCAAGTCTAGTGGTTTGAACAGTAAGGAGGAGTTGCGCAAATTGTTGTGGGATGTTCGCACTACCCCCAATGCTGATACTGATCTTTCTCCCTATTCTCTTTTACGAGGGAGATTACCTGCATCCAAGTTAATTAGAGATTGGATGGGGTGTTCCTCTGCTTCTAGGCAGAAAGTGGAGGATGTGATTAAGAAAAGAACTGTTGCTCAGAATAAGTATGTGAGTGTGCGGGGAAAGGAATCAAAGGTTGCTGTGGGTGATTTTGTCAGAATCAAGGTACCTAGGGTCATTGCCATGAAGGATTCCAAGTTTTCTGCTCCCCAAAAAGTGGTGGTTGTGAATTTTTTTTTAGTTAAGTTACAAAATGGTAAGTGGTGGAACAAGGACAAGGTTTCCATCGCTCACGATATTCACAGCAATATGGTCGGTGGTGGTAAGAAATCTGTGTCCACCCGCGTCAGCGTTCCATCTTCTATGATGCCTGAATGTGAGAGACGTGTATCTACCAGAAACAGATTTCCTTCTTCTAGACTTCGTGGTTTTATATCTTAAATTTTATATTGTTCCTACAGGTATTGTACATTTGTATATATTCCCTGTTATGCAAGGGGAAGATGTGTTAAGCCTTTAATTGTTTTCAATTGTTTTCATCTTCACCTTTTGTTCCACATGCATTGTACATTTTGTATATATTTTGCTAGTTTTTAATTGTTTATCTGATTTTCTTATTTTGTTTCTCATGCATTGTATAACATTGTATTCATTCTGCGTTTGTTATGTAAGGGGGAAGATTTGTTGGGTTCTATCTCATTCTCTGTGGAATCTCTGTGTTACTGGGGCAACGGAACTGTAGTCTGTTGGGAGTTGGTTTATCTTAGAGTCGGAGGTCTGGCTCATCCTGTCGTCTTCTGAATTGAATAAAGGACTTACATCACTTACCTGCGTCCTTTCAGTGGTCTGTTTGGGCTGGGTGGGAAGGTGTGTGTAGGTCAGGGCCTGATGGGAGATGTAGTCACTTCAAACACTCCTCCTCCCACCCAGTGCAGCCAGGCCAACAGGAATAGTGGTGTTCAGACAATGAGGGAAAGCGTACTATCAAGATGTCTGACAGTGGTGCCTGTTGTCTGACTTGACTACAATTCCCATCAAGGCCTTCTGCTTCTGACACCAGTCCCCGGTGTCAGCCATCTTGTTAGTACATTCCCACTCACTGTCAGGAAAGCAGAGTTCCAGGTGGGCTTATTGTGCTATGTGTGAGGAGGAGTGTTTGCTATCACTACAACTCCCATCAGGCCTGGGCCCACACACCTTCCCACTCATCCCTACCAGCCTACCTGTGACTCTGCTTTCCTGAGAGTGAGTGGAAATGTGCTGGCAAGATGGTCGACACTGGGGACTGGTGTTTGGAGCACAAAGCCTAGCTGTGAGTTTGGAAAAAAGTGTGTACCTGGTAATAGTTTTAAGCCTTTTCATTTTCATTGCAGATATGTGGTTTATCTATATGATATACACATCGCATGCTTATTGACTATAGTTTTTTTTAATCTAAAAACGGATCCTATAAATAACTGGGGGGCATATTAGCAAGACCCACGTTAAAATTATCGCCGTTTTAGCGGCAGGAAACTGCCGCTAAAACGGCGATAATGGGCTTGCTAATATGCGTTATGGAATTCCAATAAAAGCCCAGGTTAGATGTCCTGCACATCTAACCTGGGCTCTATTGGAATTCTATAACGCATATTAGCAAGCCCATTATCGCCGTTTTAGCGGCAGTTTCCTGCCGCTAAAACGGCGATAATTTTAACGTGTGTCTTGCTAATATGCCCCTGGGTCCTTTACAGTGATGTCTGTAGAGGTATAATTGCTAACTTTAGTGGAATGTGGAGTACCTACTTACCAGACTCTGGTCCTTCGGTGAGTCCATAGACGTTCTCCGGCAGAAGGATGACATGCACCTTTTTCTTCCAGGAAGTGAAGTGCACAGGTGCTGCAAGAGGGCCACCACCAGTCCAGTGTGCGCTTGCATGTTTTTGTCCTAACAGTTTTTTGACCCTCCTTCAGACTTCATACCACCTTCTCCTGATATCCTCCGGGGATCGCAGGACAGGTGCTTCAGCATTCACCTTGTATGACTTTCCTGTCCCACATCCTATTTTTCTGGGTGATGCAGGTCTGTTGGACTAGGGTCCCAAATAAATGTGGCCCTACTTTGACAATTTCATCTACAAGTACTTTCAACTCATTCACTGTGAAACGGGGCTGCTTCCTCTGGGGCATGGTCAGGGTGAGGGTGAAGGTGAGAGTGAGTGTGAATATAAAATAGAGGGTGTGTTTGAAAGAAGGTATTGAACAAAAAACAAAATCTGTGCAAGTTGTGTGGTGGGTGAAGTGTGTGAGTGTGTGTAAGGCAGAGAGTAGGGAATGTAGACAGACTCCTATGGGTTGGCAGCAGTATTGTGTAAGCAAAGGATCATGGTCATTTTTTGTGCCTTTATATAGGTGGATTGGTTAGCGTGCCTAATATTTGATTTTTCTTTCAATTTGGTGCTGCCTATGCTTGTTGTTGTGACTGATTTTGTCATTTTTCACTTGCCATGTGTAAGACAAACCGACACAGTTCCGAAACTGCGTCGTATGCATCGTAATCTGTTCATCAGGTCAACCTAGTCTTGTTCGTAAGCAGAATGCCTATTGTGAGAAGTTGGCCTGGTATATGCTGTTCACTAATTAAAGTGGACACCTTGCACCAGAACAATTCGACTCTTATGGTAGATAGGTTTAAGACAACCTTTATAGAAAGCTATCCTAGTGGTAGCTGTGGAGAGCAGCCTTCAGGCTAAGTCTTGAAGGAATGTAAAGCAGCTTGTTTTACCACACAATCTCTTGAATCACCAAATGAAAAGACACCACACAGGTATATATATCAAATATATATGTATTTATTAATAAACACTCTCTACTAATCTCTTTATGAGATTAGAGGATAGGAACATATGTATAAGCCAAATATTATCAGGATAAGTTTAGCACAATTGAATATTACAATCTTAGTTTGCTAGACCTAGGTCTAGGGTATCTAGAATCGATGGACCCCCAAGAACCACCCCAGGTAGTTGTAGGAGACCCACAGGGGACGGACGCAGTGACCTGGCACCGATGCGAATCCTGTACGAGTCTATGCGCTCAGACGCGATTGAGATATCAATGTTCAAGGTCCCTTGCGTGTTCGAGGCGAACACACCGATCGGACTCAGTACGAGTCGAAGGATACGGTCTACAGATAGGATTTGCAAGGGAGTCGGACGCGGTGTGTCTAACACAGACGCGAACGATGTACTGAGTCAGTGCGAGAATCGCACGGGGAAAGTAAGAGTTTTAGGATACTTCTGGTGAACCTACAAGCAAGTCACTTACAGGGTAAGTAGTTCGAGGCCCACACCCACAGGAGCACCGGAGTGCTGGAGTTACCTCACCCAGGGAAGCCGGGTGCACAGGTGTCCTTTGGTGTTGGGTCGCGGCGTCGTTTTCAATGGCGACCAAAGAAGACTTGCTGCTTGTGATGGTTTGAAGAAGTGTCCGGTGGAATCCAAGCCTGGATTCGGTGGAAGGATGACCTGAAAGCAGACGGGACAGTGTTCAAAGTCACTTGGCGGTGACTCGGGGCAAGGAAGATGAATGCCCACCGTCGTCGCAGGGTTCAGGTCGTTCACGCTTGCCTTGACTCTTCAGCCACGAGGTCCAGGAGGTGTCAGCGATGACCAGGAGCTGGATTCGGCGTCTCCACGATGTCTGCGGCTTACTGCGGTGTCGGCAACTCGATCGGGGCCAACAAGCCTTGGTAACAGCAAGTCTTGGGGAAAGTGTGAAGAGGCGATGGCGCAGACCAGCAAGGTCTGTGGAACTCACCCAGCGAGGGTAAGTCAGGGCAGGCCTGGAGCAACCAGGGGAGCCCTTTGGTTTCTTTGGAAAGTCTTCTGGGGACCCACAAGCCAGCTGGAAAGGGGTCACGAAGATGCCTCAGGAGGATTCTCTCACAGGGGTCCACGGTCACTCGGGTTGCGGTAGGCTGCTGATCTTAGGAGAGATTCCTGCTGGAGGCTGGGACCACACGTGGTCCAAAGCACAAGTTCGTGGAACGTTGTGAGGGGTTGCACTCGACAATAGTGCACGGTACCCAGGGGTCGTGGTTCCTCGTTACTCTTGGGGTCCACTGGCCTCAGCTTCGCTGGGGACTCACGATGGCCTTGGAGAAGTCAGGAAATCCACTTCTTGGGCTGCAGGGACTTCGGACTCCGGCGGGAGCGGCGTAGTTTGCGACCATCGTTTGTAGTTTTGGTGCCTGCCAAGCAGGGAGTCACTCCTTGACTCCAAGGGATATTCTTCAGTCTTCCAAAGGTAGTGGAACGTCGAAGGTCCGGGATTCTTCTTGTAGAGCGCCATCCAGGGAAATCTAGGGTGCAATGCACAGGTTCCCCTCTTATACTAAAAGGAGGGGAGGGACTAGCTCTATGACCCTACCTATGGGAGGGTCAGGTGGAGTGGGTGGCTACACCCACTTCCCTTTGTCCAGTTTCGCACCAGAGCAGGGACAGGTAGCCCCTGAGCTGGTTTGAACTGGCATATGCACAGAGGAGCCTTCTGCTCCCCCAGTGCAGGACTTCAAAGCACTCTAAGAGTGTACCCACCCAGCCCCAATACACTAAACCCTGTCTGGGAGGTGGTCACACCCCCTTGGGACAGGATATCTATTGTTGGGCTTCCTCCACTGCGAGCGTTGGTCATCAGCAGGAGGGCAGCCCAGTGTCTGTGACTGGTGGCATCCATTTTGTGATGCCAGGGCTCTGCAGGATTCTACCGCGTTTCCACAGTAGGTACATGTCTATCCCTCTAGAAGGGGGGAATGCTACCCCCGCCGCCAGGACTGGCGGGGGGTAGTATTCCAAGGTGATTGACACCAAACACGACATGTTTTGATGCAGCCATTCCAAAGTTAGCATTTTACCGCGAGGATATAATGCACTTAAAAGTATATGGTTTAACCGCATCCACAAACAGCACCAGAGAATGGACTCTGAGAGCTGCAGAGGGGCCCTGCTCAGGCAGAGGCACCCCCTCACATAGAAGCCAAGCACCCTGCCCTCAGGATTGATAGGGCCTGCCTTAGGGGTGACTGATAGGGTTATATGTGTGTGTAGGAGAGATATAGGGAACCTATATCTCAGTGAGGAGTGCTAGCACCACCTCACCCAGGCTGCAGTAGCAGGCCTGTGGTGTCAGATTTAGTCTGCTTCCCAGGGGTGGCATAATACATGCTGCAGCCCC
Source organism: Calotriton arnoldi (assembly GCA_963921515.1). Classification (NCBI taxonomy): domain Eukaryota; kingdom Metazoa; phylum Chordata; class Amphibia; order Caudata; family Salamandridae; genus Calotriton; species Calotriton arnoldi. The sequence continues at coordinate 256,805 of CAWUFW010015986.1, read as the reverse complement.
TGGTAGGCCTGTGAAGTACCTATGCCCTTGGCACCTAAGGTACCATATACTAGGGCCTCATAAGGTACCACAGTATCCAATCACTAGTGCACCTAGAGTGCACTCCAAATCGTTTAAAGAGAAAGCAGATAGGCTGGGGACCTGAATAGCAGGTTCCCAGCCAAACTAAGTCAAAAACCAACAAAACACCAGGAAAAAAGTGGGGGCAACCATGTAGTCAGATTCCACCTTCCTACACCTATGCGACGGCATTTCCAACGACCCAGTCGGTTCGAACTTGTTTCTAACCGACACGGTCGGCGGAATGCTTTCCGACCAACTCAGTTGGAGTTTTACATACTATGAATCATAATACGGCAGTCAGTTGAGTCGGTCGGATAGTTTCTGAGGACGAGTCGGTCGGATGGTCTTTCTGACCAACATCATAATGAAGCCCTAAGTATACCTAGAGTGTGTATGGGTGTAGAGCAGAGAATCCTCCTCAACGGATGGTCCGACCCCATTACCTGATGGGAGAGATTGAAAGACCCCTTCTTGGTTTCGAGTTGGATACCCCTCACGGAATGTCAGACCAGTGCATGGTGAATGCTCAGCATGCAGGGACCTTTGTGTCAGCAGAAGTGCCTCCTCTACAAATCTATCAGGATGCCTAAAATATATTTTAAAAAGCAGCCTTGTGATGTGCACATTAGATTAGTGATGTTATGGATATGTAGATAGCATTGTCGCTTCGTGGATGAAGATAGGACGGCTTTTGTACCCAGCGCGTAGAGAGGCCTAGCACATGATGGTCAAGGTGTCATGATAATGTGTGGATGTGTAAACAAAGTAGTTTCAGAGTAAGTAATCCATCATTGTCGTGCATGCAAATGTTTGGAAAAGTTCAAAGCTGAAATGTTATTTTCTAGGGCAATGTAAGAAATAAGCTGCTTCGCTACATGGACCTAACTCAGGAATATAACAGTGTACATTGGAGTGGCAAAGAGTGGAATTGCATACAGTGGAGTGGTATACAGTTGAGTGGCGTAAAATGGAGAGGTACAGAGTGCAGGAGTGTACAGCGGAGTGCCATAGACTGGAGTGTCATAGAATGGAGTGGCATAGAGTGTGGTATGCAGTGGAGTGTAGAGTAGAGTGGTGTAGAGTGGAGTGGGGTAGAACGCATTGGCATAAAGTTCATGAGCACAGACTGGAGTGGAATGGCGAGGAGTGTAATCGAGTACACTGGAATGGCATGGAGTGCAGTGGTGTAGATTGTAGTGTTGTACTCAAAAAAGAAGTAGCGTTAAAGTGAGTGAACAGATGTATATGTAATGTGTCAAGAATATCGATTTTTTAGTAGTAGGTGTAAATAGTTTAAGTAATGTTAAATTTATAAGTGTTAACATATTTAGTTATATATTGTGCTGCATTATACCTCAGTAAATTTGCGGTACATGTAGAGGATAAGGCAGTATCTAATTGGCTAATGGCTGTCTTTAAAAAATATAAGAGGCAGGCATGTAGTATTCAGTACACTTACACTGCGCAAGGTAACTTGCTGTACTGCACTCCATGACTTGGCCATTAATATGGCCTTAGTATGCATTCTGGGTTATAATTTAAATATAGTGTTGTAGATTTTTTTCTATTAATTACACAGTACCAGACTATATTTTCCCTTAATTCCCAGAATGCCGATTATGTGTGGTGTAATCAATCAATGCCCTTTCAAAATTAAAAGTGCAAAATATAGTTTACACCACGCTTACCGTGCACTTTGGAATTTAAGGGCAAACACAGCATAGTATGTTTAAATTTTTTTACATAATTATTTATTCAAATTTTTTAAGTGCATTGCACTACTCTATACTTCCCTATAAATGTAATGTCTTTGTAGAAAAATTCTACATATTTAATTTCTTTTTTTTTAATTTTGGAAATAGCTCTGTCATTTCCAGGTATTAAGACAGTACTCTGTGACTTTTTTTTTAAAGTACATTTATTTAAATAACTAAAAACACCTTGTAGTAGACTATATTTCTGAAATATAGTATTGTACACTGTATTTGTTACAATGTATTTATTTTTACAAATTTTGTAAATTGAGCAGTACTTTGTAGATAGTGCCCTGGTACCCCCAAATTTATCTAAAAAAATAAAATATGTCAACATTTGAAAGCACACTGTAGTATACTATATTTGTGAAATATAGTGTAGTACAGAGCATTTATAATTTGAATATATATATATATATTTTAAGTACCACAGTACGTTCTAGGAAGTACCACTGTATTCCGTAAATCTTTGTTTTGAATCTATAGAAACTTTAAATAATTATTCCTACCTATTACCACTTTAATAGAGTGGTAATAGGCAGGCGAAACATATGCCCTAATACTTAATATATCTGTCCTATAACACAGCCAAAGTGTACTGAGAACAACATAGCTGTCTTTAACTTTTGTAAAGGCAGTCATTTGCCAATTACATAATGTCTTGTCATCAGCATGTACCGTAGTACTTTTGCAAAATGTTGCAAAACTACTGCAGCCTGAGATATCACTAAGATTAAACGCCTTAGAACATTAAATACACTTGCCCTAATCACCTGTAGTACCAAAAAGGATCCTCTGCACATGTGATGGAAAAGCAGACCTAACTATAACTACTTAGGTAATATATATCTTTTCTGCAAAACTCATTTATTTAAATTATGATTACTATACTATTCTCGGTCCACTATGCAGAGACGGAGTGTCTTGGCTGGTCTTAGCATCATATATAATTAGGCTTTCCTGTTTTCAGTTTCTATTTTTGGTAAATTCTGGTGGGGTTTTTTCAGTGTTTTCAAGTGATTTCAATACCCTAAAAAAAACAGTGGTTATCAGTGGTTACACATTTTCACGCCATTAAAAACAACAGAAACAGTGTTTTTCCCGTGTTTATGGAACGTTTTGCTTTTATTATTGCTTGCTTTCTGCACTGATAGTGCATGGTATATAGACAGTGTACATACAGTGTATATGAGGTCCAAATACATTTTTGCAAATCATACTTATTGTAGTACACCATACAATACTTCTTCAGTGAGTCTTTGATCATGTGCGCTCGCTCTTTCCTTCCCATGTAAACGTTTTTATGTGAAAAGGCCCTCTCAACATTGGCACTTGAGACGGGCAACGCCAAAACATCCAGTACACAATTTGCTAACTCAGGCCACTGACCTAGCTTTCCATGCCAAAACTGGTGCACTCGAATATTGTGATTTTCTGGGCAGGTTCTCCAACATTTGCGTTGAACTGGGCACTTATGCCCTCAGAGTTATTGAGCAAACACAAGGAGATGATGGACGGAGCCCTGAAACTTTTCAGACACTCACCCCCACTCACAGATCTGGGTTGAATCCATCATTGTTCTTTAGCTCACTTCGCCACCTCAGTTCAGACAAAGTGTTGGAAGCCGGAGTCCCCGTCCCGCGCCACTGTCACAAATGCGAGACCCGGGACTCCCCACTCAACGTTAGGCCAAGTAAGGACACTGTTTGAGATAGCCCTGCTCACCCCCTTAGTAGCTTGGCACGAGCAGCCAGGCCTATCTCCAAGGCACGAGTGTACAGTATGTGCAACCACACTCACAACAACCCACTGGTGACACCACAAATGGACTCCACATGAGTTTGATAAAACGAGTATAAACTTTATGTAAAAAGATATACGATCAGACCACACGATACATAAGCTAACATATAATAAAGGGTAATATTCGTTCCGGCTGGTTAGTAGGTTCAAATCCCAACCACCGCTTTCAAAATGCTATGCTGGTCGTAATGCTAGAATCACACGCGTTGCAATGGACAAACAGTAGTGCACTGCGTAACGATACAATCCTGTGCTGAGCAAAGGAATAATAATACAATGCGTAACGATACACCCCAGTACCTGCAATGGGAGAAATAATGCAATGCGTACCGCTACAATCATGTACTGCGCAATGAAGGAATAATGCAATGCGCACCGCTACAATCATGTACTTTGCAATTAAGGAATAATGCAATGCGTAGCTACAATCATGTACTTTGCAATTAAGGAATAATGCAATGCGTAGCTACAATCATGTACTTTGCAATGAAGAAATAATGCAATGCGGGCCGCTACAATCCTGTACTTTGCAAGGGAGAAATAATGCAATGCGTAGCGCTACAATCGTGTACTTCGTTATGGGCAGGATGGCCTTTCACCAGTGAAAAATGAAATGGAGTGTTTTTCACTGTCAGGACATAACACACACCTCAGTATATGTCCTGCCTTTCACCTACACTGCACCCTGCCCAGGGGTTACCCGGGACCTACCACAGGGGTGCCCACTGTGTACGCAAAAGGGAAAGTAAGGCCTGACAAGTAGTTGCACTTGTCAGGACAACATGCTAACTTAGCAAACTGCGCGCAGGCCCTACCCTGCAGGCCTGAGTTCCCTTCTCCACGCACCTTTGCATTACTAGCCCTGGCACACACAGTGCACATCACTAGGGACTTTACTAGTAAAGCAAACACACCAATCATGGCCAACCAATTACCATTACACTTTACACAGGGAACACTTGAACTTTGACACTGATCAGCAGTGGCAAAGTACCCAAAGCATCTAAATTGGCAACTCTATGTCAAGAAAACGGTCTAGGGGGAAAGTAAAAAAAGTTTAGGGAACTTTAGCCAGAAAGGCCAGGTCCTACACAAAGCTATATGCAAATCAGTCTTGACCCTGTGCCTCATGGGAAAAGTCCAGCCCGAACTGCCAAGCCAAGTCTTTCCTGAACCGGAAACAAGCATCCTGGGACCGGTTTCGGGGTATCACCCATCATCCAGTGGCAAAGTGAGCAAGGGACCCATGTCTGAGCATACCCTGCCAACGTAGGGCGAACAAAGCAAACACAAGGAGATGATGGACGGAGCACTGAAACTTTTCAGACACTCACCCCCAGTCACAGATCTGGGTTGAATCCATCATTGTTCTTTAGCTCACTTCGCCACCTCAGTTCAGACCCAGCTGTATGCAAATCAGTCTTGAATCTGTGCCTCATGGGAACAGTCCAGCCAGAACTGCCAAGCCATGTCTTCCCTGGACCGGAAACAAGCATCCTGGCACCGGTTTCGGGGTAACACCCCTCATTAGCCAGGCTAGCTTGAATCCAGTGGCAACGTGAGTAAGGGACATACCCAGGGCATACCCTGCCAACTTAGGGCGAACAAAGCAAACACAAGGAGATGATGGACGGAGCACTGAAACCTTTCAGACACTCACCCCCAGTCACAGATCTGGGTTGAATCAATCAGAGTTATTGAAGCAGTCAAAAATGAAGCAGCACTTTTGAAACTACGGAGAAGATTCCCTTTACGGAAGGGATCTAGAACTTGTACAGAGTACCACAGTGAGATTTCATGGACTTCAAATACCATGGTTGATGAAAGGACATTTCTATGCATCATTGCATGCCATTTCTCATACATTGTAAAATAAAGGTTCCTGAATTGCTCTTCAACATTGCTTTGCTTACCAAGTGGCAAGCACTCTAACATGGAACATGTTGTAGTGCCAAATTCACTAAAGGTGTCACCCAGCCTACTCTCAAGGAGATGTTTGACATCTACACCAATTATGTGAACACTTGGCAGACAAGGGTGTTTTCAGACTCTAGTTTTTTTCATTATGCCCACTACAGCAGTTATGTTTTCCTGTAAAAATCTAAGAATACAGTAGAGTGTACTTTTTTTTCACATCACTATCAATATGCTACCAAAGATCTTCACATTTCTTGCCTCACTCAGCAAAAAGTCTGTAAACGGTTGCCACATGGATAATATAGCATTCATAGCCCCTTGGACTGAGAACCATCAGCTAAGTGACACCGTTGGGATGACTCTTTCATTGATGCCACACAATGCACAAAATGAGAAATTCTTGCATTTTAGTTCCCACGCATAACAAAACAGTGCACCAGAATGAACTAAAAGTCAATAGCATTCTTCATTAACTCTGAAGATTGTAAAGATGCTTTCAGCATACCATCTAACAAGTGGCAAGGATCTCTTACAGGGAAGCACTTCAGCTCAGGTATCGATTTTGACAGGTCATCACAACTTAATTCATATTCGTAGCTGAATCACTGCAAATACAACCAATATCACTCCAATCTTTGTTGAACTTGGAAAGAACCTTTTTGCAGCAGCATTCCAAGTGACACTGCGTTCCATGTTTTCCAAAAGCCTGGTGTCATGTTTTCACCACTATCCCAGATGCTTGGTGATATGACTCTTTTTTACATATAATTGGCACTATACCTTGCATTGTATGTTTAAAGCATGAGGTGTTTGCAATTCACCTACTATCAATACTGACTCACTAGAAACTGGGGGGACTGATGTATCAAGGGTTTTTACCCATTCTCTGTGGGTAAATGTGATGGCACATATTGGGAACGATTCTTATGAAATCAGCCATTTTACCTATCAGTGAAAGAATCAAACGCACCCAAAATATCAAAAAATTATTTTGATATTTCCTGATTCTATACAGTTTATAAAACATGCTTCTAAACCCTGCATTTTTAGACCAAAGACCACAAAACTGAAAAAAGCAAAAGGAAGTAGAAACAATATTTTAGTGACATCCCTAAACAACAAAACTCAAGCATAATAATGTTAGCCCAGTCTTTTTTGCTGCTAGCTTGTATAACAAAGTTACATTGTATTGGCCCCTTTAGGAAGAAAAAAATGACTCTTTCACTCTCCTTTTCCTTCTTTGAATGACATTTAATTTGTGGTTGTTCAGGTGTTTTTTCAGTGTTTATATGTTTACACTGGTGAGGGCTATTTTCCTTTCGGTGGGGTTTTTTCAGTTAGTATAGGTTTAAACCTAAAACTGGACAGCCTATATATAATCAAAAGGGGGGGAGGGAGGGAGAAGCAGTGGTCCATTCAGCTTCCATATAATGTACAAAGATCAAAAGGGAATGGACCACTTGTACCTGTATGACCGGGGTCGTGAGTTGTTGGTACCTTTCATAAAAACCCTCATACATGTACGTAGGTGGACAGGCGGTATATCTTGGTTCTCTGCCTATTCGTAACGTGACAGCATCATCATAGGGTTGTTTTTGGTATGCTGACCTCCACCAGGAGGTAGACCCACTGGTATTACAGTAGTGTCCAGAGACCAAAAAAATCAAAAAAGTGAGGTGCTCAAGTGAAGTGAGGTTAAAATTTCCTACATCCTCATATTTGTAAAGTTATTTATTGTATGGAGATGTGAAAAGGTTAAAACAAAGGTGTGCGTGTGTAGATCGCGTTACTGATCATACGCACTAATTAGTCCATATGTGAGGTCGACATGTTTCAGCCCCATTCCGCCCAGCCGGGTCTGGGGGCTTTCTTCAGGACCTTTAGAAGTGAGCTGTCGCTATTTGTGCAACAGTGTGAAGTGGGTCGCTAACTTACCACTTAATGATTAGGTCAATAGTACCTACATTGTATAATTGGGAAACAAGAATAGACAGAGAAAACAGAACACGTATGAGTTGCATGAAAAGTGTACTGTCTACTTTCATATCCATCTACATGATGCTGCAAATAGAACATTTCTAATGTCAAAATAGGTCACGTTGTGAACCTTATGCTTTGTACATTCTCAACAATACATTCAAAACTACGTAAACAGTGGCAGTTTATAACATGTTGGCACATAAGGTCGATAATGCGCATATGGTCTTCAATCATGGTGTTTTAAAGTTTGAAAACCAGAAGGCTAAACCAACAATATTCTGTGGTAAGGACGAGATAGGACAGGGGGGATATCTTACGAAATAACATAATTCGGTGGTGTATTGTTTACGTCTGTTTAAGTGCCCGGTTATCCTGTTAATAATGGTTGCGTATGGTGCCTATAGCGAGATTAAGAAAAATAGTGAAAAATAGTCGCCGTGCAATCTCGGCGTGTTCTGGCATGCAGTGAAAGTTATCGTTCCATTGTGACTGCAGAGAGGTACAGTGAAAAGTTCACCAGCCAAGTACATACTTAGAAGGATTGACGCCATTAACAGCGGCGTGGTAAATTTCGGGCCGGCGCGTGTGGCAGAAAGCATACTTTCAATTCGCTATTGCTTTTGACTTTGTACCTGAAGGAAACCTATTACGGGCCTCCGCGGTGGACCGGCGAGACTCTCCCAGCCTTCTGGAGTGGGAAAGAGAGAGTTAATAAGTTGCCTTACTTGAGTCAGACGGTGAAGGTCTCCCGTCGCATCTCTCACCTGCAGCTTCAGGAGTGCTTGCTTGTGCTCGCTCTGAAATCGGTGCCCCGGGTGACGTGGGCTCATTCAGAGCTGTCATTTATCTCCTTCGTCATTGTGATAGACATAATGGAGATACTCAATATGCGATGTGATTGCACTTAATGGACGGATGTTTATCTATGAAGAGATAAATGTTTATCTATGGAGAGATAATTCCTCATGAGTGTAATCACCCTATGATGATGCTGTCACGTTACGAATAGGCGGAGAACCAAGATATACCGCCTGTCCACCTACGTACATGTATGAGGGTATTTATGAAAAGGTACCAACAACTCACGACCCTGGTCATACAGGTACAAGTGGTCCATTCCCTTTTGATCTTTGTACATTATATGGAAGCTTAATGGACCACTGCTTCTCCCTCCCTCCCCCCCTTTTGATTATATACGTTTGAAGCAGCGTGCAGCTGTGGGAGTCTATCATTACTATAGATCATCCATATCCCTGCCGGACCATTCACAGTTGGGGATATTAGAAACAACGCCGCCACAACTGGAACGGCTCTTATAAACATACTGACTAACTACGTGAACAATCATGGCAGACATTCCAGGTCTCAGCTATACCGATGAGGAAATCAGCGCCATCCTATCAAAACCCCCTCTACTACAAGACAATGAACTTACACAAACACTGGCTCAAACAAATGAATGGGAAGAGCTAACCGAAACGAAAAAAGAACAAGTAAAAACAGCCATACATGGCCTGATCATGACAGAATACCTCCGTGCCAATGCAGCCCCAAGACGCCTATGGGTACACAATGCCCCTCGCATCTTCCTACATGACATCACTTTCCGGAAAGACTGGTCCTCAATTTCTTGGAAATGCACGTGAGATTATCTAGTCTTGATAATAAAAACTGCCACAAGACTATCAGAGGCACTAACTATAAAGATCCAATTGATTGAAGCAAAATTGAAAACAACAGTACACATCTCTGTGTATAAAAAAAGATTAGAAGAAATTAACCGCGAGATAAACGAAACAAAAGACTATATCACCCAGAACAAAATACAGAAACTGGAGAAAGACCTCAAACGCTTCTCACAAGAAAAAATGCACCCTTACTCTAAAGACGATTACGTTGTACCAGATCAATCAACGGACAATGAATCTACAGGAGGGAACTCCACTGATAACTCAGATTGGAGTGGGGACGACAGCACACCCTTCCAACGTAGAGGAAGAGGCCAATTTAGAAATCAACGTCGTCGGAGATCTAACACATGGCACAGACCGCAACATGGCGATCAACCAATACCATTTTTCCAACCATATTTACCTAATTACCATGGCTGGATGAATCCTTACCTCCAAGGTCCATCTCCAATAGGCCCACTGATGGGGCCACAGAACATGCAACAACCGCCTTTTTTAGGAAGAGGCCGGAACCCCCAAAGAGGAAGAAGGAAAGGAGTAACCTGGACCGAACAGGAACGCCAAATACTGACACGCAGTATGTCCAAGGAGAGACCAGGACCGAGCTCAATGAATCGCTCATAGTCAACCTAACAGACACCATCGTAACTGGAGAACAAGTACAGATCCGGAACAAGGACCTAGGATTTGTACCAACACCATCATTGGACACATTTAAACTACGATGCGAATTGTCTGAATTCTGTAGGAAGCTAAAGTTGAAAGCTTTCTTTACTGGAAAGGAAGACAATACACAAGAGAGCGACACCAACCTCAGACGTAAATCAACCTTCTGCCCACCGAATCACATGGTACCCATCGAAATACAAGCTTTCAAACATGCAATCATGAAGGAAGCTGATAAAGTCCATCAGACTATCAAGAAACCCTTTTTTAATATCACAAAACGTGAGCAACAAGCATTGGACCAACTCAGGGAGAATGAAAACATAATAATCAAACCGGCGGACAAGGGGGGAGCATAGTGCTGCTGAACGAGGAGGGATACAACAGACAATGCCTGGACCTTCTCTCTGATGAATAAATTCTATGAAAAGATCATGACAGACCCCACTCCTAGGCTACAACGCACCATAGAACTGATGGTGGAAGAAGCTGAAGTGAACTCCTGCATTACAAAGAATGAGGCAGACTTCCTCACCACAAAGAGTCTGAAGGTACAATATTTCTACTCACTGCCAAAAACACATAAAAACAGATCACCACCGCCTGGACGACCGATAGTCTCCGGGATAGGTTCGGTACTCGAGCCACTTTCTCAGTTTGCAGACCAGTTTTTGAGACCATTGGTGCAAAAAACACCAACGTACCTTAAAGATACCCGGGACCTCCTCAACCAACTCAAAGGACTGTCTTTCAACGGAGACGACATGTATCTCATTGGCTTGGATGTAGAGAGTCTCTACACGAGTCTTCCACAACAAAAGACTCTGGAAACTCTGGAAAACATCTTATTCTCTGAGCAATGGGAATATTATACACCTAGGCATTTTGTCCTGGAATATTGTAGACTAGCTCTCACTGAAAATGTTTTTTGAATATAATGGGACACTATATGTGCAATGCCACTGAACTTCCATGGGCAGCACGTTTGCGCCATCCGTAGCAGGACTCTATGTGAGCAATTTTGAGAGCCAACACATACTGAACAACCAGAACCCATTCTTCGCCAAGATATTGTTTTGGAAGCGATATATAGACGATATCATCATGATCTGGAACAACACTGGAGACAACCTACAAAGCTTCATCAACTGGATCAATACCAGAGACAAATGTTTGAAATTCACATTCACAGCTGATAGAAACAAATTGGACTTCCTAGATATCACCATCTATGTAGAAGATAACACCATTCAGACTAAGACATACTACAAACCCACTGCGAAGAACAGCCTACTCTCTTACACAAGCTTTCACCCAAGACCTCTAAGAGACAATTTGCATTACAGCCAGTTCCTTCGGCTCAGACGCAACTGTAGCAAACTAAGTGATTACAAACTACAAGCAGAGGAACTAACCCAGAAATTGGTGAAAAGAGATTACCCAATAAAAACCATACGCAAATGTCAAAAAAGAGCTAGACATCAACCAAGGGACTATTTACTGGACACACTACCGAAAGAATCCTCTGAAGACGTGGTCACATGTGTGACAACCTACAGCACAGCGACCAATGCAGTCAATAAGAACTGGAAAATACTCACCTCTGGCTGCCTAAAATGGCCCAAACCAAGGTTTGCGAACAAAAGAACAAGAAACCTAAAGGACATCTTGGTGCACACACGACCTGCACCTAGAACCAAAACCGAGAGTATCACTGCGTCTTGGAACATGAACTCCATTACTGGCCATTATCCATGCGGTTCCTGCACAGTCTGCAAACTCACTACAGCAACAAAAACTCTGACTCTCTCCCAAAACCTGATATGGACACAACGACAACACACTAACTGCAACTCAACGCACGTGGTCTACATGATCACATGCCCATGTGGATTACAATACATTGGGATGACCTGCCGTAAAGTTAAATTACGAATTGGAGAACACAAGAGCAATGTTAAGTGCAAAAAGGCAACCACGAAAATGAGCAAGCACTACATTGACTCTAATCACACTGTCGATGAACTTAACTGGACGGTCATCGAAATGTTAACTAATAAGAATCACAACGCTGAACGAATACTATTCGAGAAGGAACAACGCTGGGTCCACCGCCTTCAGATGAATGTACAAGGATTGAATGATGATGTCCCTTGGCACCACCTGGCCTGACCTACCTAACTGAATGAACAATATTCTGTCGACCGGAAATCCCCACACACAAAACCTCCATTGCTACAATGAGACCAACCAGAAATACCTGTTCTATGTCCACCATTTCTCATCACCACCTCACAACAGATTGTACTACTGGCTATTATTCGGATCTCCAATGAGTACTAGGACACCACACTACATAACCCTCAGGACATAATATCGTAAAATGAAGCCTCGTTTAAATTAACACCTTTATTAGTCATCCAACCACACCCAAGTGCAACTATCCATTTACAATTAGAAATTATCCACAATGTGCATTCACATCGCCATACTACACTATTATTCTATTTAATAATAACAAACTACACTCACGAGGAACTATCTCTCCATAGATAAACATTTATCTCTTCATAGATAAACATCCATCCATTAAGTGCAATCACATCGCATATTGAGTATCTCCATTATGTCTATCACAATGACGAAGGAGATAAATGACAGCTCTGAATGAGCCCACGTCAACCGGGGCACTGATTTCAGAGCGAGCACAAGCAAGCACTCCTGAAGCTGCAGGTGAGAGACGCAACGGGAGACCTTCACCGTCTGACTCAAGTAAGGCAACTTATTAACTCTCTCTTTCCCACTCCAGAAGGCTGGGAGAGTCTTGTTGGTCCACCGCGGAGGCCCGTAATAGGTTTCCTTCAGGTAAAAAGCCAAACACAATAGCGAATTGAAAGTATGCTTTCCGCCACACGCGCTGGCCCGAAATTTACCACACTGCCGTTAATGGCGTCAATCCTTCTAAGTATGTACTTGGCTGGTGAACTTTTCACCGTACCTCTCTGCAGTCACAATGGAACGATAACTTTCACGCATGCCAGAACACGCCGAGATTACACGGTGACTATGTTTCTTAATCTTGCCATAGGCACCACACGCAACCATTATTAACGGGATAACCGGGCACTTAAACAGACGTAAACAATACACCACCGAATTATGTTATTTCGTAAGATATCCCCCCTGTCCTATCTCATCCTTACCACAGAATATTGTTGATTTAGCCTTCTGGTTTTCAAACTTTAAAACACCATGATTGAAGACCATATGCGCATTATCGACGTTATGTGCCACCATGTTATAAACTGCCACTGTTTACGTAGTTTTGAATGTATTGTTGAGAATGCACAAAGCATAAGGTTCACAACGTGACCTATTTCGAGATTAGAAATGTTCTATTTGCAGCATCATGTAGATGGATATGAAAGTAGACAGTACACTTTTCATGCAACTCATACGTGTTCTGTTTTCTCTGTCTATTCTTGTTTCCCAATTACACAATGTAGGTACTATTGACCTGATCATTAAGTGGTAAGTTAGCGATCCACTTCACACTGTTGCACAAATAGCGACAGCTCACTTCTAAAGGTCTTGAAGAAAGCCCCCAGACCCGGCTGGGCGGAATGGGGCTGAAACATGTCGACCTCACATATGGACTAATTAGTGCGTATGATCAGTAACGCGATCTACACATGCACACCTTTGTTTTAACCTTTTCACATCTCCATACAATAAATAACTTTACAAATATGAGGATGTAGGACATTTTAACTTCACTTCACTGTAGCACCTCACTTTTTAAAAAATGTTGGTCTCTGGACACTACTGTAATACCAGTGGGTCTACCTCCTGATGGAGGTCAGCATACCAAAAACAACCATATGATGATGCTGTCACGTTACGAATAGGCGGAGAACCAAGATATACCACCTGTCCATCTACGTACGTGTATGAGGGTTTTTATGAAAGGTACCAACAACTCACGACCCCGGTCATACAGGTACAAGTGGTCCATTCCCTTTTGATCTTTGTCTTTGGTCTTAGCATCATACATGCTACATCAAGACATTGCTGCCCTAACATCAGCAAGAATAATACAGAGATTTAGTCAATATTTACAGAAATCTAATATGTAATCAGAACACTGATAGTCCAACCTGTGGGGGTTGCTCAGGCTATACAACCACACATGCCTACTACAGGTATTAGCCCACAAACACTGCATGCCATTATGGGAAGGTTCCCACCAGCCGGGAACAAATCCCATTCTGGAAAGCACAAAAAACAGCACTTGAAGCAGTTTTTCCTGATTCGAGCCAGCAGGAGAAACACAGAATACTGACAATTTGCTTGCCGATGGGGATGGCTCACCAGTTAGAAGATTGCGCCACTTGGGGTACAATCTTCGCTGCCATAGTTACCAGAACGCATGGTACCCCTTCAATAGCAGTCATACCAGCGGTACTGAAACAGATTCAGAATGAGTACAGGGCAGAACCTTAGATCTGAGAATGAAACTGATGGGCAATTTTGCCAAGTTTTTGCAATTATGTTAAGTATCATAAAAGGTGAGGCAGCCATCGTTCTTTAGCTCACTTTGCCACCCCAGTTCAGACACAGCTATATGCAAATCAGTCTTGACCCTGTGCCTCATGGGAACAGTCCAGCCCAAACTGCCAAGCCATATCTTCCCTGGACCGGAAACAAGCATCCTGGGACCAGTTTCTGGCTAACAGCCCTCATCAGCCAGGCTAACTTGAATCCAGTGGCAAAGTGAGCAAGGGACCCAGCAAGGGACCCACGTCACAGCTGTCAGCCCGAAACCGGTCCCAGGATGCTTGTTTCCGGTCCAGGGAAGACATGGCTTGGCAGTTCGGGCTGGACTGTTCCCATGAGGCACAGGGTCAAGACTGATTTGCATATAGCTGTGTCTGAACTGGGGTGGCAAAGTGAGCTAAAGAACGATGATGGATTCAACCCAGATCTGTGACTGGGGGTGAGTGTCTGAAAAGTTTCAGTGCTCTGTCCATCATCTCCTTGTGTTTGTTTTGTTCGCCCTAAGTTGGCAGGGTATGCCCAGATGTGGGTCCCTTGCTCACTTTGCCACTGGATTCAAGCTAGCCTGGCTGATGAGGGCTGTCAGCCCGTAACCGGTCCCAGGATGCTTGTTTCCGGTCCAGGGAAGACATGGCTCGGCAGTTCGGGCTGGACTGTTCCCATGAGGCACAGGGTCAAGACTGATTTGCATATAGCTGTGTCTGAACTGGGGTGGCAAAGTGAGCTAAAGAACGATGATGGATTCAACCCAGATCTGTGACTGGGGGTGAGTGTCTGAAAAGTTTCAGTGCTCCGTCCATCATCTCCTTGTGTTTGTTTTGTTCGCCCTAAGTTGGCAGGGTATGCCCAGACATGGGTCCCTTGCTCACTTTGCCACTGGATTCAAGCTAGCCTGGCTGATGAGGGCTGTCAGCCCGAAACCGGTCCCATGATGCTTGTTTCCGGTCCAGTGAAGACATGGCTTGGCAGTTCGGGCTGGACTGTTCCCATGAGGCACAGGGTCAAGACTGATTTGCATATAGCTGTGTCTGAACTGGGGTGGCAAAGTGAGCTAAAGAACGATGATGGATTCAACCCAGATCTGTGACTGGGGGTGAGTGTCTGAAAAGTTTCAGTGCTCCGTCCATCATCTCCTTGTGTTTGTTTTGTTCGCCCTAAGTTGGCAGGGTATGCCCAGACGTGGGTCCCTTGCTCACTTTGCCACTGGATTCAAGCTAGCCTGGCTGATGAGGGCTGGCAGCCCAAAACCGGTCCCAGGATGCTTGTTTCCGGTCCAGGGAAGACATGGCTTGGCAGTTCGGGCTGGACTGTTCCCATGAGGCACAGGGTCAAGACTGATTTGCATATAGCTGCGTCTGAACTGGGGTGGCAAAGTGAGCTAAAGAACGATGATGGATTCAACCCAGATCTGTGACTGGGGGTGAGTGTCTGAAAAGTTTCAGTGCTCCGTCCATCATCTCCTTGTGTTTGTTTTGTTCGCCCTAAGTTGGCAGGGTATGCCCAGACGTGGGTCCCTTACTCACTTTGCCACTGGATTCAAGCTAGCCTGGCTGATGAGGGCTGGCAGCCCAAAACCGGTCCCAGGATGCTTGTTTCCGGTCCAGGGAAGACATGGTTTGGCAGTTCGGGCTGGACTGTTCCCATGAGGCACAGGGTCAAGACTGATTTGCATATAGGTATGTCTGAACTGGGGTGTCAAGGTGAGCTAAAGAACGATGATGGATTCAACCCAGTTCTGTGACTGGGGGTGAGTGTCTGAAAAGTTTCAGTACTCCGTCCATCATCTCCTTCAATCAATCAATCAATCAATCAGAGCATTTGTAAAGCGCGCTACATACCTGTGAGGGTCTGAAGGTGCTGGCGGGGGGGGAATGCTGCTACTGCTCGAAAAGCCAGGTCTTGAGGAGTCTTCTGAAGGTCAGCAGGTCTTGGGTCTGCCGTAGGTGGATGGGGAGGGTGTTCCAGGTCTTGGCGGCGAGGTGGGAAAACAATCTGCCACCGGAGGTCGCTCTTCGGATGCGGGGGACTGTGGCGAGGGCAAGGTCGGTGGAGCGAAGCTGGCGGGTGGGGGTGTAGAAGCTGAGTCGTCTGTTGAGGTACGCTGGTCTGGTGTTGTGGAGTGCCTTGTGTGCGTGGGTGAGGAGCTTGAAGGTGATCCTCTTGTTGATGGGGAGCCAGTGCAGGTCTCTCAGGTGGGGTGTGATGTGGCTGCAGCGAGGGATGTCGAGGATCAGGCGTGCGGAGGCGTTCTGAATGCGTTGAAGTCGTTTCAGGAGTTTGGCCGAGGCTCCTGCGTAGAGGGCGTTTCCGTAGTCCAACCTGCTGCTGACGAGGGCCTGGGTGACCGTTCTTCTCGTTTCGGTGGGGATCCACTTGTAGATCTTGCGGAGCATGCGGAGGGTGTTGAAGCAGGAGGACGAGACGGCGTTGACCTGCTTTGACATGGAGAGGGTAGAGTCGAGGATGAACCCTAGGTTGCGTGCATGTTCAGTGGGTGTTGGAGCTGTTCCCAGTGCGGTCGGCCACCAGGAGTCGTCCCAGGCCGAGGGGGTGGAGCCGAGGATGAGGACTTCTGTCTTGTCCTAGTTCAGCTTCAGTCGGCTGTTCCTCATCCACTCGGCGACGGCTTTCATTCCTTCGTGGAGGTTGGTATTGGCAGTGTGGGGGTCCTTGGTGAGGGAGAGGATCAGTTGGGTGTCATCGGCGTAGGAGAAGATGTTGATGTCGTGCAGTCGGGCGACATGGGCAAGCGGTGCCATGTAGATGTTAAACAGCGTTGGGCTGAGGGATGAGCCCTGGGGTACGCCGCAGATGATCTCAGTGGCTTCGGAGCGGAAAGGGGGGAGGCGGACGCTCTGTGTTCTGCCGGAGAGGAAGGAGGTGGTCCAGTCCAGGGCCTTCTCTTGGATCCCGGCGTCGTGGAGGCGTGTGCGTAGAGTGCGGTGGCAGACCGTGTCGAAGGCGGCTGACAGGTCCAGGAGGATGAGGGCAGCGGTTTCTCCGTTGTCGAGCAGGGCCCTGATGTCGTCGGTGGCGGCGACGAGGGCAGTTTCGGTGCTGTGGTTGCTGCGGAACCCGGACTGGGACGGGTCCAGGATGCTGTTCTCCTCAAGGTAGCGGGTCAGTTGTTTGTTGACGGTCTTCTCGATGACCTTCGCTGGGAACGGGAGCAGGGAGATGGGCCGGAAGTTCTTGAGGTCCTGGGGGTCCACCTTGGGTTTCTTGAGTAAGTCGTTGATCTCGGCGTGCTTCCAGCTCTCTGGGAAGGTTGCTGTCTCGAAGGTGATGTTGATGGCTTTCCGGAGATGGGGTGCGATGGTGGTGCTGGCTTTGTTGAAGATGTGGTGTGGGCATGGGTCTGACGGAGATCCGGAGTGGATGGTGTTCATGATTTTGATGGTGTCGTCGTTGTTTATGTTGGTCCAGGAGAGCAGGCTGTCGGTGCGGATGGTGGTCGTGGGGGTGGAGGTCTCAGTGGTTGTCAGGCAGTTGTGGTGTTGAAGCTGTCGTGGATGTCTGTGATCTTGCGATGGAAGAAGGTGGCAAGGGAGTCGCACAGGTCTTGCGAAGGTGGGATGTCGTTGGTGTTGGAGCTGGGGTTGGAGAGTTCCTTCACGATGTTGAAGAGCTCTTTGCTGTTGTGTGCCTTGTTGTCTAGGCAGTCTTTGAGGGAGGTCCTTTTGGTGGATATGATGAGGTGATGGTGTCTGTGGGTGGCGTTCTTGTGGGCTGCGTAGCTGTCCGGTGTTCGTTCACGCTGCCATTTCTTCTCAAGCTTGAGCAGGTTTGCTTGGAGGCCTGGAGGTCTTCAGTGAACCAGCTGGCTTTCTTGCTGGTGTGGCTGTTGGAGGGTTTCTTGATCGGGCGAGGGTGTTGGCGCAATCGTCGATCCACTGTCTGATGTTGCGGGCGGCGGTGTTGGGGTCAGTGGGGTCGGCGGAGTTCGGTGGTGTGGTTGAAGGAGACGTGGGAGCTTGCGGAGAAGATGGGGTCAAGCGTGTGGCCGGTGGAGTGGGTGGGTGTTGTGACGAGTTGTCTGAGTCCGAGGTTGGCGAGGTTGTCGATCAGGGTGGTGGAGTTGGTGTTGTTGTTGTTCTCGAGGTGGAAGTTCAGGTCCCCGAGGAGGATGTAGTCCGTGGAAGCGAGGGCGTGTGTGCTGACGAAGTCGGCGATGGAGTCGCTGAACTGTGGTCGGGGTCCGGGGGGTCTGTAGACGAGGGTTCCTCTGAGGGTGGTGTTGGGGTCGGTGTGGACCTGGAAGTGCAGGTGTTCGGCGGTGCTGAGGGTGTCGTCGGTGTTGGTTGAGACTCTGAAAGTGTTCGTGTGGACGATGGCGACTCCTCCTCCTACTCCGTTGGTGCGGTCCCTGCGGGTGATCTTGTAGCCATCCGGGATGGCTATGGCGATGTCGGGTGCCGAGGAGGGGTTCAGCCAGGTCTCCGTCAGGAAGGCGACGTCTGGGGAGGTTGAGTCGAGTAGGTCCCAGAGTTCAACGGCGTGTTTGCGGGCGGAGTGGGTGTTGAGAAGAATGCATCTGAGGTAGTTGGGTTCTTTCCTGGTCATGACAAAATTCTATCTAGAATAACCCTTCCAATAACTTTCACTGTGGAATCCAAAAGGGATATTAAAAAAAAACGGTATTTGTAAAGCGTGAACTAATGACCCCTAAGGGTCTCAAGGCGCTGGGGGCTGTCAGGGAGATTAAATGAGCTATTGCCCAGAGTCACATGGGGCTTGGCTGAGCTGCCACCAGCACCAGGGATCGAACTGTGAGTCCTGTGTTTCGGAGTCAGCCGCCCTGGCAGCTGCGCCACACCTCAGGTATGGGCCTATAGCAACTAGGGGTAGCACTATTCTTTTTTTTTAAAGATGGGGACAGGACTATAATCGTAGAACAATATGACTAATGCAGATCGGTATGGCTAGCTAAGTTGACACAATCTGTGAAAATAGGTAATCAAAGGTCCACTTCCAGCTTGAATAATTCCATGGGAACTCTGTCAGGCCAAGGGGACTTGTGCATTGAACTATTGCAGATAGCTTGGGTCATTTCCTCCATGTCAAACTCAATGCCTATTAGGTAAAAGGATACACACATTACAGCTCACCACATGTGCAGTTGGTCGTGTGATAGACTTGCTGATCAAACGGTTGTGACTGACCATATACCAATACAGGCCGTTGTTTCTGGTCCTGTAGGAAGTGACCAAAAGTTTGATTGAGCTACACTACCAGAGTGCGCATTTCTCACTTTGATCTTGGAGAGGAGGGCTTGGTTGATACGTGCGGGTTGCCACACCCCAGTGTGCACCACTGCAGACTGGGCGACAGGGCAGGAGGTTTTCTGGAGAGTGGGGATACATATATATAAAACAAACACAAGGAGATGATGGACGGAGCACTGAAACCTTTCAGACACTCACCCCCAGTCACAGATCTGGGTTGAATCCATCATCGTTCTTTAGCTCACTTTGCCACCCCAGTTCAGACACAGCTATATGCAAATCAGTCTTGACCCTGTGCCTCATGGGAACAGTCCAGCCCGAACTGCCAAGCCATGTCTTCCCTGGACCGGAAACAAGCATCCTGGGACCGGTTTCGGGCTGACAGCCCTCATCAGCCAGGCTAGCTTTAATCCAGTGGCAAAGTGAGCAAGGGACCCACATCTGGGCATACCCTGCCAACTTAGGGCGAACCAAACAAACACAAGGACCCTTGACCCTGCTCCAGGCAGGTCGCTCCCCACGCCGCGACAGCACCACCTGTTGTGCCTGCGTTTCCCTGCTCGCTGTTGCTGCCACTGCCGCGAGTTCGAGGCCCTCCTCCACCCACAGGCTACCACCTGCGCCTCATCCCTGGTGGCCAGTGGCTGGCCGTAGGTTTGCTGGTACTGTATTGCTCTTGGTTTATTGTTTAACTGTTTTGTTTTTTCCTCCTCTGTTTTGACGGTTATCTTGTTCATTTCGCCTCCTTTCTCCCTCTGTATTCTGTATTGCTCCTGGTTTATTGTTTAACTGTTTTGTTTCTCTCCCCCTCTGCTTTACTGCTATTTTGTTCATTTAGCCTCCTTCTCCCGGTGTATTCTGTGCCCTGTGCCCCCTTTTGCCTTCTGTTCCCTCGCCGTCCCTGCCCCCGTTTCTCCCGCCGCTGCGTCCTGCGGCCCGCCCCCCTGCTCTGTACTGTATTGCCTCTGTGTTCCCTGATCACTGTTCACTGTTAATTCCCTCGTTATTCCCCCCGTTGTATTCTGTGCCCTGTGCCCTCTTTTTGCCTTCTGTTCCCTCGCCCCCGGTTTTTCCCGCCGATGCGTCCCCTGCGGCCCCCCCCCCCGCTCGCCCATTCGTCCACTCCCTCCTCCCAGCTACTCCTCCCTCCCACCTCCCCTTCTTATGGCGGCCGCTGCGCGGCCGCGCAGCTGGCGTGCCTAAGGCAAGCCCATCTGCGCCCGTCCGCGCCTGGACCGCGCCCAGCGCCAGAACCTCTGGCCCCCACGAACGCCACGACGCCCGTCTCCGCTACGACTCCAGCACCCTCAATGCTGGATGACCACGCACCTGCTGCCTGGCCGCCCCGAAGCGCACCCAAGGACCCTTCTCCTGCCGGTACTGCAGATTCACCAGCATCCGGCCCGTCTTGGATGCCCATATCATCTCCAACATCAAATAAGGCTTTAAACATGGATTGGGTACCCATAAGCAATGTCTCAACCTTTACTTTCTCATTAATAAATACACTGTGGCCAAAGATGGCTCCTTTTATATTGCTTTCATGGATCTGGTATGCGCTTTGGATAGTGTTGTCAGATCTAAACTATGGGGAGTATTAACGTCTCTGGGGCTTGACCCTGGTCTGGTGTCTTTTTTACATGCTCTCCACTATGATTTGAGTGCTTATGTAAGATATGGGCAGAATGGTGAGTGCTCTGATAGTTTTGGCTAGGGGCGTGATGTCCGGCAGGGCTGCGTCCATGCACCTATTTTGTTTCTTCTGTACATCAATGGCTGTGATGAGCCAGAATGTCCCTGTGATCTTGTATGCTGATGATGCTGTCCTAATGTCCCGTAAGCCCAACAGTCTTCAGGTTCTAGTGAATTTTTTGGTGGATTTTATGAACAGCTTGGGCCTAAATACAAAACATACTAAAACATTTGTAATGACTTGTCGGCCAAGAAATGCAAAAACGTGCTGTTTTGCTCTGTAGGTAATGTCCTTAGGAAGAACTCCCCCATTTGGGCGTCACTTTCGACTCACAAGGGACTTGAGCCCCATGTCTGAAACAGAGATGCTTGCCGGCCCTCCCTTAAGGCGCTGGGTTGAGGGGGTTTAAAGCCATTAACGGTTTACAGGCTGATAAAAACAATGTCTGCAGACCTATCCTTGAGGTGGTTGGGCCTATGTTATGTAGCCGACATCATCAAATTGGCTCCTCTGGTGTTATGGTATTTGATTTGGAATAACCCTGAGGCCTCTCTGAATAAGGATATCATATTGGATTTCCTAGCTTGCGATAAGGGCCCCCACATTCCCTGGCTTAGGTATGTAAAGGACTTGTGTAATAAGGTTGGCAGACCTAATATCTTCTTGTTTCCTGGATATATTACCACGAGGGGCAAAAGTTGGTTAAAATCTAACTTTATTGATCTCATGTCAACGTAAAGAGAGCCGACCGAGCAGAGGAAGCCTGCTAACAGAGAGTACCTGGTTCAAACCACCATTGGCTAGGAGCCCTATCTGGATATGGTCCTGAAAGGCAAGCATAGGGTCCTCCTTACCAGGTTTAGGCTAGGCCAGTTTAGATGTCACCTCTCCTCCCCCCTAGGCCAGTTTGCTGCGAAATAAATTTTGGCTTGCCCTTGAAATGAGCGCTGATTGCAAACATTGTCACATTTTGTGTTTCTCTGAAGGTTTTATTATGGCTTTAACTGAACGTTTTAATTCCACTGTTGAGGGAGACTGCACCTACTAGGCATACACCTGCTTTTTTATATTTATAGTCGCTCCCTACTTCCAAGGTTAGTTTGGCATAGCCACTTTTCTGAAACATGCATTACAGTGTAGGCATTCTTTATTGTTATAATTGGTAGTATTCGTTTTTCTAATAGTTTAGTAGATTGGTTACAGATGAGGTTCATACATGAAGGATTGCTATTGTGCACCCCTGTATTTCATATTTTTTGTGATGTCTTCATGTTGGTTACGATGAGCTGTTGGATGGCACAGAACCTCTGGTCTCAGGAAGTCCACGTCCTCAGAGCAGTTGTCCTCAATTCCTCAAGGGACAACTCCCGCTTTCCACAGATGTATTTAATACCCTGTTTCAGATCCTCCCTAAGTGCAATTGTCTGCTCTATCCTTATAGAAGTTACTGATTCGTACTGTGGTGGTTTTAGAACCATGTCATTTAGCAATTGCTCCTTTTCTGCCACAGTAGCCACATTTTCCTGCCGTGCATGCAGTGGTGAACTTGCTTGGTCCAAAATGTTCAGCAATTCTTATACTGCTCACTTGGTCATGCTTATCCATACTGAAGACATGGTCTATAACTATGGGTTTATGTTGCTGTCACCTATCTCCCATGGCCAGTGGGGTCAATGTTATGGTCAGTGTATTATATGAGCCGGTGGTTGCAGGTGGGACCACCACATTTATTCTTGGGGACTTCAGACTCCGAGAAAGAGAAAGAAGGGCAGAAAATAAGAAACAAAGAGAAAGACAGACAAATGTTGACATAGGGAGACAGCAGGGATGAAAAGAGCTTGCAAGAGTGAGATTAAGGGGTAGGGAATATATAGTGGTTAGAAAAAGAGGTGGTAACTACATTTGTCCAGCCCCATGGCCCAGGCATCAGACCCTAGTATTGGCCTTCTCTCTGTCACTGTTCTGTGCAGTTTGCTCTGTCAGCCTCACAGGTGTGGGTGTTGATGGAGCAGGGAAAATAAAATTTTTAACCCCTAACAAATTTTATAATTAATTAAATAAAATGTTCGTTTAAATGTATTAATCAACACTGTATGTGTGGGAATGGTAATATGCCAATGTGTGTGCTAAATAATCTATTAATGAATGTCCGTGTGTCTAAATTATAACGTAAAATAAATGCGTAATAATAAAAATAAATGCATGATATTGTGCTTCATAGAAATAAAACGTGTCGTTGCAAAAACAATAGTGATGGTAAGTAAGGAACAGCTTAAATGTTGCTTTCTGCTAGGTAACAACTAATTGGGGTACGTAGACGACGGGAGGGAAACGAAAGGGCTATTTTTCTCTATATTAATTATGTTTTGTTTGCCTCAAATTAGTGCTTCTAAAGTATAACCGAATGGCGAGATAAAATGGCCGCCAGTGGGAAGATGTGCGCAGGCGCAAGGGAACCCATGACACGTGATGAAATGGGAGAAAGCGAGCTCGTGGTTTAACAGAGAGGCTAAGATGCAAGTAATGGTCAAGGCTGATGTGACCTAATTGAACTGATAGCGTGCCGTGATGATCAGCAAGAGCCCGTGGGAAACAAGTCAAGAGAAAGGACAATGATTGCGGAGTTCTCAAATGTGTCGAAAGAAGTTACAAATGAACTGATCGAATCGGATGGAAATGTTTAAGCGTATGGGAAAGGAAATGATCCAAGGACCCTTGAATCCAAGAGAACTTGATTAAAGAATGAATAAGCTGACATGCATGGACCAATGAAAGAAAAGCGTGATATTAATGTTGCAACAGTTAGTTAGCAAAGTTAGAATTAGGGTATAAGAGGGCCTACTCTTAGTGGGAGGGGTCAGAGTTCCAGTCAAGAGAGTTGATGTCAGTCGTGGTTGCAGTCAAGAGAAAGGAGAGGAGTTGAAGAGTCGTGTTGATGGCTTCCAGTGCTGGGTGGTCCTGATCGATCCCTTACTGAGCGGGAGATGCTGAAAGACTGTTAGAGGAGACGGGTTGCAGGTAGCTGATGCTGACGAGCTGAAGTTGCTGTTGCTGTCTTAATTTTACAGTTGAGTATGAGAATCAGGCTAATTCTAATTCCTAACTTAGGTTAGAAATCATTAGGCTAAATTAGGAAGCTAGGCAGGTAATTAGGGTTTTGGCTTCATGACAAAATTTCCTTTCTGCAATGAATTGATTATGCTTAATAAAATTGTGAATTTAAGAATGAATAATTGAATAAAGTATTAAAATTCTTTTCATGCTTTAAAATTTATATAAAATTTAAGATTCTTTAAACCCAAAATGACTCAGTGGTTATTTTCCTAAATGATTGTGACATAAGTAATTGGTTATTGTGATTCAGCTGGTCTTAATCACTATGAACTAATTTCTTAAATGAATGATTCATCGACAAACAATAAGCAGGAATATCTTAAGAAATAACTAAAAGAAAGGGACAAAATAAGGTAATAAGATATCCTGGCTCTTCCAGCGGTACATAAAATGGCGTTCTCCATTTAGTTCTCATGCTTCTCCTAGGAGTACAAAATTTCACAAAGGTGTAAAGGAAATCCAGGAGTGTGCGTGTGTGTTAGACGATGTTTATGGGCCCCATCGTCATGTGGATATGAGAAATATAGTTTGTCCCTGGATGACCTATAAGTAACCTAGGAGGAGAATAGTTTTTATTGTACGCGCTGCATCAGTGTGCACCTTGCCTGTTACCTGCTTCCAATGTTAGCTCCTCATCACAGATAGCTCTGTGGGAAATTCAATGAGGTTGCCCACTGAGAGACTAGCTCATTTGGGATCTTGAGGCACAGACATCACTGTTATGTTGTCTCTCCCATCAGCAATACATAGGGGGTTGAGAGGGTAGGGGTACACAATAAGCTCCAAATCTCTCTTGCTTGACCTCATCATGGGGAGGCAACCTTGCTAGCTCCCACCACTGAAAGGTCTATCACACTCCGAAAGCATTCTCCCCCTCTCCTCTGCCTTCCCCCATTCTGTTGCCCAAGGTGTGCAGCATATGGCAAGAGATGTTTTCCATTGTGCATGTACAGGCATTTTCTATTCATAGCAAAGTGTAATGTTGTTCGTGAAATGTCTGCCTGCTGGTGCCACCCAAAAGGTTGTCCATCTGCACCTGGTCCCCAGCCTCTGCCCCCTACTCTCTTTGTCAAGCTTCTCCTCAGGGGGTGCCGAGTTGCTGGGCACCAGTCTTTGTTTGAACCCTTGATTAGCAAGTCTTAGTCACTGTCTTTGTCTCATGTAACTTGGTGACCTCAGGCTCTTTCTCTCTCCTGTTGACATGGCCTCTTCCACTCCACATTCATTGCTTCTCATGGGCCGTTGCCAATGGTCACAGCATCAAGGCCTGGGGTACCTTGGCCATCTTTGTCAGGCCATCTCAACCCTTGATGTTTTAGATTATGTGCCAACTAACATGAGAACCTCTTGTCTACAGTGAAAAACTCATTACCGATTCAATTTTGAAAACACATTATGATACTAGGAATGATAATGCAGTAAATTAACTTACATTATTTGAGTAATTTTTCCCTCTTAATATGAAAATGGTATCCACCTGAGGGGATTGAAACCACGGCCCACCACTCTATATTGAAGCTTCACTCCACAGCCAGTGCTATTACTTCAGATTTACATAGCCAAGCTACCAACTCCCTTGCCCCAACTACACAGCTTACCTCCCACCTGCCTCATCCACTATCTCCCCAGAATGCTGATCCCCCAACAGCACTTATTAGCACACCTTTAGCACTCCCGCTCACCCATCCACTGGGCTCTCCACACTAATGTCATTCTTTCTGCTATCCCCAACCCACCCTCCCCTTTTCTCTCTCTCCCCATACCTCAGCACTTGTTCCCCCAAAACCCTATACACCCTCCTCCAACACATCAGGACCCTATCCCCAACATACTCACCACCACCATGTCCCCCTACCCAAGGACTCAAGACCTGAAAGCCCTCCCCCACTCCTTATTTGACTCCAGACTGGGTGTGATTACAAAAAACCTGCTTGAGCTCAAAGCAGAGTTACATAGACTCATTCACATCACTACAGAGATGGCTAGCACTTATTGTCCGATTAAGGACCATAGAATGAAGACATTCACCCCTGACCAACTCTTTAACTGCTCCGCCATATCTCCAACACCCACCCTTTCCAAACTGTCCTTTCCTGCCACGACTTCTATGCAATTGAGTTGGAGAACCAAACCCTATCCCAATGCACTCATGCGACCGATTAGATGGGAAGTCCCTTTATCGGATAATGATTTCCAAACCCTCGTTGTGTCATATAACTCTGCACTTGCAGATATAACAGACAATCAGGGTATAATCCATCCCATCCCGGCAAACTCACACAGAGCTCCAAGGCTCAACCTTAGAGAGGTCAATAAGCGCAACCTCAGGCAAATTACCCTCACACATTCCACCCCAGCACACCACAAACCAGAATTGAAATGCATGTTGATCAAATGCAGATCGGCTTCAATACATGCGGTAGATATTGCCGACCTCATTCTCACACATGATCTTGACCTGCTTATCCTGACTGACACCTGGCTAAATGACTCCTCTGCTCCTATCCTTGACATTCTAGTCCCTCCTAACTATGGCATCACTTGATTAGATAGACCCAGAAGACCAGGGGGAGGTATCGCCTGCATTCACAACATCAACTTATCTGTCAAACATACACAAACCCCTGCCCTATCCACCGGTGAATACATTTGCCTTGATATTTCCTGCAATAGCAGACCCTTATGTAAACTACACACAATCTACCACCCACCAGGAGACAATCTAGGTTTCATAGAACAATTTATGGAAACCATTGTAACAAACGCTGGCCAACATTGTATGCAAATCTTCCTCGGAGACTTCAACCTCCACTGCAATGATCTGAATGATCCCGTAATTAACAGTTTTAAAACCGTCCTTGCTAACCTTAACCTGACCAAATTTTGCAACAGACCCACCCACAACAAAGGATTAACCTTATATCTTATCATCACGAAGCCCAATGCAATTAAACTTGAATCTAGCCTCCCCTGTGATTGATCTGATCACCACCGCATCACATTCTTCATCAAGGATGTTGTGACAACTAGCACAGCACAACCAAGGAAACCCAGATGCTGGACAAGGGGCATGCACAACATCAACTGTAACAAACTGTCCTCTCTTAGCCACAACATCCTGCCTCCACCTGAAGAGATATCTGATGTCCTTGATCTTACAAATCATTACAATCGTTCCATGGTAACTGTCCTTGATGCAGGTGCTCCATTACAACTACAAATTGTGTCCTCAAAAGATTCCAAACCATTCTATAACGGTAGCCTCAATACTGAAAGAGGCAACCTGAGTCTAGCTGAACATCAGTGGAGATCAGCTCCTTCTCTTGAACACCTGAAGCACTTGAGACCACTGAGGAATAGCTACTACAAAAGCATCAGATCCTTGAAAGTAAACTATTTCAGAAACCAGTTGGATCAAGCTAGAAATTGTCCCCAAAAACCTTTTGATCTCATTAAAGCCCAATCAAATGACTCACCCATCATGTCCCTTGCTGGACCTGTTTCACCGCCAAACTGCAATGATTTTGCCTCCTTCTTTCTCTAGAAGACAGAAAGCTTGTTAAACGATCTGCAGACTTCTGTAGGAACAATGTCCTCTCCCACCTCAATCCACCCTCTCTACCTCCCAGTCTACTGTTCCCTTGTGTCCCACAGGACACCTCCCCAAAAACAATGCCTCATGGAACTCTTTCAAAACCTTTAAGGAAAATACCATCCATATTAATCTAACAACGCTCAAACCCTCAAACCACTTCAATGACCCTCTACCTCCCAACTTCTTCATGGAGATCATACCCGCATTACTCCCACTTTGGACTAAGATTGTTAATGCCTCCCTCCTTCAAGGCACTCTCCCCGACTGCCTAATGTCAGGTAAGGTTGCCCCCATCCAAAAAAAAACTAAAGCTGACCAAACTGACCTTAACAACTTCCGTCCCATCTCCAATATTCCTACCTTGGCAAAGCTTCTGGAAAAAATGTGTTCACTTCCAACTCTGTAAGCACATAAGAACATTTCCAACTATTGGACCAATTTCAATCTGCTATGACACACATAGTGGACGATGCCTTAAAAATGCTGGACCAGAACAAGTCCTGTCTTTTAATCCTCCTCAACTTATTGCCGGCATTTGATACGGTTAAGCATGACAACCTTCTTGACTGGTTGGAACACCGCATGGGACTTTCAGGATCAATCCTTAACTGGTTCACCTCCTTTCTTCACAACAGGTCTCAAAGAGTCAAGGTTAATCACTCACTATCACAGACAAGGTCGGTCACATTAGGGGTCCCACAGGACTCCTCACTTTCTTCCACGCTCTTCGACCTGTTCTTGGAACCTCTTATGGAAATTTTGCGTTCCTCCAACATCCTCTATCATATGTACGCTGACGATACTCAACTATACCTATAGTCTCCTCCCCAGAGGACTTCAGTTCCCTCAACACAACTCTTCAGAAAACTCAATACTGGCTAGCTTCCAATCACCTTGAACAAAACACAAATAAAACTGAATTCCTACTAATCGCCCCCCAACCAGTCACATGCCATTGAAGATTGGCTGAAATATCTTATTGCCCTCAACTGCATCTCACAAGTCATTGACTCTTTGAGATCTTTGGGATTAACTTTCGTCAAGAACCCCAACATGCATAATCACATGTTCGCGCTATATAAACTATCAAAATAAATAAATAAACAGTAAAATTCACACATCTCACAATAAACTGCTCATCAAGATTTAAAGCCCAGCAGCGGCGAAGCAGCTAAGCGTGGTGGGGCGGGGCAGGGCAGGGCGGGGGGATGTTGACAGACAATAGACTTAAATCAATAAAAATCCATAGATACATTCTATTCCATTGTCTGTCGACAATCCCCTCTCCCCACTGTGCTTACTTGCACAGGCCACTGCTGTTAAAACCTAGCAAAGGAGATACAATATTTTGATTAAAATGCCAGACGAGCTTTTAATAGAGCCTAGATGATGCAGTTGCATGGCAGAATTATTTTTTTCAGACAGTAACTATTTGCTGTTGCTGTGTTGAAACCTGAGGTTTGTGGTAGAACATTTGGGGTAGGGAATCCTACAAAACAATCTGCTGTTCTGATTTGCATTGTAAAGTATTTACATTTTTTTAAATCAGCTTAAGAACAACATATACGTAAATTGCAGTGTAGGTCAGTCTGGGAAAACAGAAACAATTAAATGCACCATGTAAAGAAAAAATAGA
This sequence comes from Calotriton arnoldi, assembly GCA_963921515.1. Classification (NCBI taxonomy): domain Eukaryota; kingdom Metazoa; phylum Chordata; class Amphibia; order Caudata; family Salamandridae; genus Calotriton; species Calotriton arnoldi. The sequence goes on along the minus strand of CAWUFW010015986.1, from coordinate 227,111 downwards.
AAATTGTTACTAGGTGCAAAGAAGACTGTATTCAGAAAATGGAAAAATACAACAATCACTTCATGGGAGAAAACACCAGGCAAATATTGGGGGCACACTAGAAACGGCAGAATAAACCATAGCACAGCAGCAAACTACATGGTTATCAATGCAGATGTACAGCATGGCAGAACACATCAGCAGCACTGCCAGTATGCCGACTGAAAACATTGGAAATAAAACCTACTTGTAGCTCTGTGCCATGATCTGTTTAGCTTCCTGCAGTTAAATTTAATCCTGTAATCCCCTGGGCACATGCCTTGAAATCAACTTATTATGGGCCAGATGTACGACCCTTTTTGCGGCCGCAAACAGGAGAACCTCCAGTTTGCGGCCGCAAAAAAGGGTACTAGCATGTACAAATGCTATTTTTCAAGTCCCTGACTCGAAAAATAGAATATGCGACTCTCGCTATTAGGAAGGGGCGTCCCTTCTAATAGCGAGTCAACATGCTATGTACTAGTGTTTTGCGACCGCATTTGCGGCTGCAAAACACTCACAGTTTACCACCTACTTCAAGTAGGTGGTAAACCACTCGCAAAGGGGAAGGGATCCCCTTCCCCTTTGTGAGTATGTTGGAAAATATTTTTTAAGAACAGGCAGTGGTTCCAGAGACCATTGCCTGCCCTTAAAAAAACAAAACTGAAAAGTTTCATTTTTCTTTTTTAAATGCATACCGTTTTCCTTTAAGGAAAACGGGCTGCATTAAAAAAAAAAAAGCTGCTTTATTAAAAAGCAGTCCCAGACATGGTGGTCTGCTGAGCCCAGCAGGCCACCGTACCTGGGAGGGCCTGCCATTCTCAATGGTCTCGCAAATTGCGAGAGGCTCATTAATATTAATGAGCCTCGCAATTTGCGACCCCATTGGGAATCGCAAACAGTGTTAAACACACTGTTGTACATACAAAATAGTGCCTCGCTAATTGTGAGTCGCAAAAGACTCGCAGTTTGCAAGGTGCTATTTTGCGCGTCATACATCTGGCTCTAAGTCAAGTAATGACCTGTGCTAATGCTAAGGCAACCAAATAGATTAAATCAGCAATTGGAAATTTTCTTACACGTTTCCCGTTGTTCAAAAGTCGATTTGTTGAGGAAAAAGCACCATTTGTCTCCTGCAAGGCTCCTGAAAATGCGAGCGAGATTTGGCATCCCCTAACGCGATTCAAACACTGCCATCATGAGCGGTTGCTCTCAAAGGGCTGCAGCTCCAACAGATTCGATCCTGCTCCTGTAGATTTTCTGCTCGAGCAGCAGCAAAATCATCTGCAATGGCCATGCCCTCTTGTACAACCCCTGGTGCTGTTCTTGCTGATTTTTCAGTGCTGCTCACATTACCAGCACTATATTGCAGCGTGAGTAGTGCGAGCTGTTGATTTTCCACCCATTGGTCCATTCTGAGTTTTTATGTAACTCTGCGAGTTCTCCCCATCTCTACTAACTAAATGATAAGAAAGAAGCCTTGTAGCTCACAATATCTCCTTGCACATTCTTCAAATACAAGCGAAGCAGACAGCTCTGACCTGTGCCTGTTGCTAAGATGGAAGATCATTACTAATGTAGCCTTGTCTACAAGATAATTGACCTGCCTCTTCTGCACGTCTGGTCCTGGAGCATGAGCTTGGTATTATTTTACAAGAGGTACTCAGGCCAAGTCCCAAAAAGTATATAGCAAAGGTGAAGGGCACTCATCTGTACCTAGTCATTAAAAGGTGACCTGTGTATCCTCACCAGGAGACATATTCTGCCTTGTTGATAATGTCAGATTAATACAAAGCTGTTCTCTCTGTTGCTCTGGCACCCGCTTAAACAATACATTCCTGATCTCATTACCTTTGTTAGGTTTGTGCTGCCCAATGTGGATATCTCAACTCTGAGATTAATTAACTGATTTTCTTAAGTGATTGATTAAGTTGGGCAAAAATGCAGAATTTGGAAGCTCCAACCTGAGTGTGTATGCATGGGTCAAAGAGATACCCAGGCTCCTAACCCGGCATTTCAGAAAGAAAAAAGGCAACTAGCATGATGGATGAAATGTATGTACTTAGCATAAGAAAATCTGACAGGAAGCATGCATTGTAGATTGTTAAATATGAAATGTACCATAATCTGCAGCTGAACGTTGTGTTGTCCTTTGTGTCTGCCTCTCTCCCAGAAGCTCTTCTTCGACTGTACACTTGGTATTTACTTTAGAGTCGAGAGGCTGATACCCAATCCTCTGAGTATCTGTTTCTTGAATAGGCCAAGAGGATGCCCTGTTTGGGGTCAGGAGACTATCTACTGACACTGTTTGAGTCTCAGATCCTCTTTAACCACTCACATCAGAGGGAGAGCCTCGGTGAAAGACTCAAAGACGATGGAAGAAGAGCTGTGGAACTTATTTACTGACTTACCGAAAGAGAGATCAAATTTAGCAGTGAGTCTCCATACACATAACAGTCCTCTCAAATAGAGATTTGGTGCTGTTGTGTGGCAGACTAGGACTCAAGCTTGTCCATATATTAAATGGAAGAACTACTCATCACCCACTCACAGTGGGTGGAAGGACTAATAGTGTCTGACCCTACATCTTCCTGTTACTAGCCATGCAGCAAGAGTTGGCAGCTCTACTCACTGAGCGATGTCTCCTTTATAAAGGATGGCAGTGTGCATAATCTGCAGCTAATGCCAGCGCTGGCACTAGCCCAAGATGTTGCTGCATCTCTGAGGCGTTCCTTAGTCCTGAACATGGATGTAACCCCCAGTGTACAATTAATAATTAAAAAATAGTAGCTATTCCCAACCATGAAATATAGTTCCAGAGCACACAGTCACTTGGTCAGCCAACGGGGTGCTTGTAAATCTTATACACCAGTACTCATGTGGTTTAAACTTTAAATAATTATTATTCAATTTTTATTTTGTAATCCTTTTAGAGTACGGGTTTGAAAATCGTCAAAAAAAATTATTACTGTTGCAAACAGTAATGCTTTTCAATGAATCATAATGCATATATCCTAGGTATGTTTCTAATCAATCTATTGCATTCTGAACACTAAATCATGCCTCCAATGCATTGTGGAACTTCTTGGTCCTTTATTTGGGGGCAGGTGTACGGTAAACACAAACAAATAATATTGGCAGGTCAATTAGCCATGCTGTTTAGTTAATTAGGAAGCTCTTATTTGGCTGCTGGATGGTTCATTCATAACTTGTTCTCCATATCAGAGAGCATACACAATGTTACAACCACTCGACAGGTGAAATTGGAATTATGCTGGTCCTATATGCCACCCAAAAACACCATAAATGAGCCTTTGAACAACTACTCTGTTCTCTTCTTCATGGGTACTGAAGCCCCGCAGTTCCATAATTTCTACATCTGTAGAACTCAGAGTGTGTGTTGTCATTGTTGCTTTCTGGAGCATTCTAGAATGAACCACAATTGCATTGAGAAAAGGAACCCAATCTAATCTGGCAGAGTGGGCAGGAGGGGCAGTGGCTGCACAGAGGGCCAGTGAGGGCAAAATGGAGGTGCAGCACAATGCAGGATAGAGGGAAAGAGGGATGGGATAGGGATGTTGTACTGCCCCCTCCCCCTGGCTTCCATCGTAAGCCCCCTTTACCTAGCTTACAATGGAAGCCAGGGGGGGCAGGGACAGGGCAGCAAGATACTCATGCTTGGCAGGAGAAGAGAGACAGTGGCAGCTCAATTTACAGTGGCGGGCAAAAGGGAGGTGGCTTGGTCACACACAAGACAACTTAGGGCAGGGGGAATTGGGAGGGGCAGTAATCTTCCACGCAGGACAGGCACGGTGACAGTGTTGGCACTTTACACTAATGAATTCAAAGTGGTCGATGCTCAGGATAGGCCCAAGTGAGTCTCTAAGGGCAGGGCCCTTGAACAAATAACTAAAATCTTTGCAAGACTATATATTCATAGTCAAAACTGTAAAGTTTTATTCAAAATGAAGAATCATCACAAAATGCAAAAGCAGTTAGTTAATGGTATTCAAATCACCACCAACAATGCATAAAACTCATGCCAATTGAGAGCTGTCATAACATAAGTGAATTAACCATAACCAAATATAGTTCAGTAATTTACTAGCATAAAGCTACTCAGCTCGTACTTCAAAGAAGGTTTCCCTAATAGCCGTGATGCTGATACACTGATCGTGGAGCAGGACAATGCTGATTACAATTCTTGTTATACTAGAACTACCTCCAATTTGAAACTTGAGTAAATCACTGCTATTAAGTAAACCTTCCTTAAAAAAGCAAATTGAGTGATTTACTGGACTACCTTAACTGTTAAATAGGCCCTGAGGAAGCAATTTCTTTTTTAAGTTATTTATTGGCATTTTGTTATCATACATGGCATTGCACGCTGGGTATTGAGTAAAACAGCAAGAAAATAACATGACATTTCCCGGTTACTCTCCATTTGGTCACTTAAGGTACAGTATAGGCAGTGTTATACCACATTTGTAAGTTTTGTAGGCGGCAATCAGTGTGAGGATGTGAGGGGTCCACATGTTGGCCATCTATTCCCACCCCTCTGTCTCAGTGTAACTCTAATCTATAGCCTATCTATCCCTCATATCTTGGATCCATCATGTGTGACATGTCTTCTTTTTACCCCTGGGGCCTTGCAGTCCAGCAGGAAGTGCTGTATTATTCACCAGTAGTACTGGTATCTGGCATGCCATACATACCACAAACTAAATAAAAACTAAAGAAATTGGAACAACCTCAAACAGCGCATGCAGGGACTCTTAACTTTGACAGTAGGTGGATTAGGGGTGATTAGTGGTGATCAAGCTGATATGCTAGCTTCAGAGTAGGGCGAGCCCAACCCACACCTACGTCGGTTGTAACTATATATTCCATACTTTATCACATGTGTTTGGGGGGAGAGAAAAAGAGGCAAGAAGGTGGCGCGGCCAGAACATGTGTCCCGCAGACTACCATAGGTCACCCAGCCCCAGCCCCAATATTCTCAGTCCCTTAGTCCGTGGATGACCCACTGTCATCATCTTCGCTGTCAGGTTGGCTCGGGTGGTCACAGACAAACAGCGTGTCTTTCCAAAGTTCAGCGATTGGGCACTGGTGTAGGCCCCTCGACTCTTCCCTACCCAGTGCTCTACCCTCTGCAGCAGCCCACGTAGATACCTCTTGAGTCCATACATTAAACTGTGGTCCCAAGGCTAACTTTCACGTCATCGCAATTCGTCTCTTGGCCAGTGCCAAGGGCAAATCTATAAATGTATTCCCCGCCTTACGCTTAGGTGGTCTGGGGAACAGTCCAAGTAAGCAAACTCCCACTTTGTGATCAAGTGTATGATTTAGCTTAGCATTAATCATAGCTAGTACCGCTAGCCAGAAGCCCTGCAGTGGCACACAGCCCCATGTCATGTTGAGGAAGTCTGCGTCCAGCTGACCACACCTCAGGCAGCCTCTTGGTTCACCCCCCAAAGGCAGCCAGAAGGCGGTGAGGGGTCATATACGTCCTATGTATGCAATTGAATTGTAAATATTTTAGTCGGGTATTACGAGAGATTTTCTTGGGGGATTCTAGTAGCCTGCCCCATTCTGCATCAGTAAGTTCCCTATCTAGGAGTCTCTCCCACCTGCCCCTTAGTTTCAACAACCGGGTCAGGGATGCCTCAAGGAGAGATGCATAAAACCATTAAATTTGGTGGCTTGCTGTGCCCAATGTGAGTAGGGAGTGGAGGACCACATGTGTGGCCGGCTCCGCCCCCTCACCCCCCATAGTCACCCAAATGTCCGTACCAGCCCCTCATATGTAATAAACTGACCCAGCTAGAGTCCACACCCGTCTACCAGCTCAGCAAAAGGAAGTAAGCATTTATCCTGGTAGCAGTCCCCGGTCATCTCAATTCCAGCCTCTGTCCAAGGCGCTAGTTGTTCAATCCCCAGAATCGACTGAGGTTCTCCGTAAGGCAACCCCACCAGTGGTAATGTCCGGGAGTATCTTGGGGCATCTGGGAGTCTTACCATACAACGTTTCCAACATTGCAAGCTAGAGCGAAGCGAGCAAAGTGCCCCACCCAGGTTGCCCTCCCTCATATCCTCCAGTGAGTGGAGTGAAAGATCCGAATACCTAAATATTTAAAGGTATTGGGAGTCCAGTTGTGTTCCACAGGCAGTTCTTGTGGCCTAGGAGATGGTCCAGCCACCGGAAACAGATATGTATTGTGCCAGTTAACCCGAAGGCCCGAAAGGGGACCTGAAATCTTCCAGTAGCCCAAAAGCGGTTTCCGGCCCCTTCACGGCGTTCCCCAAGTAGATCAACAGGTCGTCTGCATACAAAGAGATCACATATGTTCTACCACTCAGTGTCAGTCCCAAACCTTCCCCACCCCAGTGAAAGAGCGCGGCCAGCGGTTCTATTGCCAGCGCAAACAAGAGTGGGGATGGGCGGCATCCCTGACGGATACCGCGTGATATCCTGTACTGCACGGATATAGACCTGCCCATCTTAACTCATGCAGTGGGGAGAGTGTATAGCAGTTTAACCCACTTCAACCAACCCGCCCCCAGTCCCATTTTCTGCATGACCTCAAGCAGATAATACCAGCTCACCATGTCAAATGACTTTTCCAGGTCAACTGAAAGAAAGGCAGCCTGTGTGAGTGTCTGGACGTCTGAGTGGTAAAGCACTGAGTATAATCTGCGCAGGTTATATGAGGTATTATGTGAGGGGATGAACCTGTTCCGGTCGGGCTGGGCCAGTTGGTTCATATGTGGGAGAAGCCTAAGTGCTAGTATTTTACTCAATAATTTAAAGTCAGTGTTGAGCATGGACAAAGGCCTAAAATCTCTCACCCCAGCCTCAGGGCCCGTAGTCTTAGGAAGTGGGATCACTAATGCTGTTTGCATGGATGCTGGTAAATGTCCTAATCACAAAGCCTCGTTATACATAGTCACTAGGTGGGGTCTAGTCTTGCGCCTTACTTTGCGTAGAACTTGGCCCGGAAGGCCATCTTGGCCCGGTGTTTTACCGCCTGCCATCAAAGCAATAGCACCCCTGACCTCTTGTAAAATGACGGGGCCACCCAACTCCTCCGCAATTTTGTCATCAACAATGTGAAGGTCTAGTGGGGCCAAAAAAGCACAGAGTTCCACCTGTGACGTACACTGTGACACGGTGTACAGTAGTTCGTAGTATCTCTGGAAGAGACCATTAATCTTACCCAGGTCAAGTTCAGTTGTGCATGTGTCAGTCTTGATGCAAGTTATTGGGGAGCCCTGGGACTCTGGCCTGATTAGCCATGCTAGTAGGCATCCAGCCTTCCCTTCTTCATTCTGGGCTCTATCCATATACACCCTATAGTCATGGAATTGGAGTCACTCCAGAGCCTCATCATATTTTCTCTGAGTGGCCAATAATCGCGCATGTGTCTGTGCTCCCGGAACCCGCCTATTGTCTAGTGAACGCAATTTTCCCTCTATGGCCAAGAGCTCCTGGTGCAATTCCCTCTGCATTCCAATCATCCCATGCAGTGCCCCCTCACCACCACCTTGAATGCCTCCCATTCCACCAATGCTGAAGATGCTGAGCCTGCGTTCTTGGTAAAGTATGTATCTACTAGGGATTGCAGGGATTCGGCAAATTGTGAATCCGCCAGGGACACAGGGTTAAACCTCCACGTAGGGATTTGGGGTCTTTGCCATAGGGCTGATATGACATTAACAGGGAGATATGGTCCGAGAATGTCTGACCAAGGTATTCGGTGTATTTAATAGAGCTGCTGATGATTGGGAGCACCAGAATGCATCCAGTCTCGTATGGAGATGGTGGATGTGGAAGTAAAAGGAATATTCCCTATCTCCACTATGTTGAAGCTTCCATATGTATTATAGTTCCCAGTGTGCAGTCCACTCCCGCAGCCCAGCCGCTCTTCAATGGGCCTGTGACCCCGGGAGGGGAGGGTGAGAGCAGTCCAGCTGCATGTTAGCCACGTAATTAAAATCCCCCCTAGCATCATCTGTCGAACTTTCATGTCAGCTACGCGGGCGGAGAGAGAGGATAAGTAAGCTATTTGGTCTTGGTTGGGGACATAGCAGCAGCCCAGTATAATCTCCTGGCCTAGTAATCACCCCGCAAGAAACACATATCTTCCCTCTGTATCAATGTGTGTGTTACTTCAAAAGGGACCCCTGGACGAATCCATATCAGTACCCCCCCAGGCGTATGCTGAGAACGTGGTAGCAAAGATTTCCCACCTCACCCTGGGTCAGATGTATCTCCTGCAGGAGCGCTATCTGTATACCCCAATGTTTCAGATAGTTTTGTATGTTGTGGCACTTAGACATTGACCCCATCCCCCTAATAATCCAAGTGAGTAACTTCAGGTCTTGTGTGTAGCCGGCATCCTGTATGGTTCCAAGCTCCCTCCTCTCCCATATTTCTCAACCCGTCTAGGTCATTAAAATGCAGAAGTGGAATATTCCCGCATGCATGAGGAACAAAACTAATCAAACACAGGAAGTCTCAACACTCCAAATGTATCTTGGTGTGAAAGAATAAAAGGCCCAAACCAGTCTCAGTAAGAGCCTTCAGGGAGTTGGGGTCGCACAACACCGCCTATTGTAGTGCGTACAGCAATATTATAAAGAACATTGTGACACGCAGCTGTGCCCTAAGCACCGGTCGAGGTCTTCGTCCAGCCAGGGCCGAACGCCCATTAGGTCAAGGCAGGGCTGGCCTCCCAACGAGTCCAGGCCAATCCCCGTCTATGGCAGGGGTAGTGATTATATAATTTCATCTGCAGTTTTCGGTGTCACCACTGGTAGCCACAGGTTGAACCTGTCAGAGGTATCCGATTCCGAGCCCTCGGTCCCCTTCATGAAGCGCGATCCCGCCTCAGACAGAGAACCACTTCTCTGAGCGATCTAAGCCACTGCCTCCAGTGCCGCCGCCCTCTCTTGCTCCATTTGCGAGGAACTTGGTTTCTTTGCTGGGATTGCTTCCTGGGTCCACGGCCCCCCATCACCCTGCGGGGCTTTGCTGTTGGCCCAGGGGTCTCCCTAAGATATGCCTCTATCCAGTCCCAGGCCGTTTTGGGGTCCTGCAAAACACACAAAAGTGGATCTTACTGTTTAAGACAATGCGGAGCCAGGCAGGAAACCTAAGAGAGTACTGGAGGGCCTCATCTCTAAGTGCTCTCTTTACTTCCAGGAACGAGGCGTGCTTCTGCTGGACTTCCAGAGTGTATTCAGGGAATATCGAGACTTTGGCGTTATTTACCTCAAAGGGGCCATCTGTGCAAGCTTTCTGCAGTAGAATATCTCTCTCTCTATAATGCAGTAATCTGGCTACCACCGGCAGTGGGAGGGGCGGCCCGGCGCCAGGGGTCGGCACTCGATGCGCCCTTTACATGGTGTAGAATGGCATCAGGGCCCCCGGGGCCACCACCTCCCTGAGCTACGGTTCCAGACGCCACCATGTTACCATTCTCAATCCCTTCCAGTAGGCCAAGGATCTTTATGTTATTTGGGCAACTACATCCTTCTCCATCCTCTGCTCAACGTTCTAAGGTCCGGACCTAATCAATGAGCTCTGCTACTCGCAGCGTGAGGGCCTTCTATTCAGGTGATAGCTCCTCGAATCCCATCTCTACCACCTTCTCTCTTTCATTTAGCGTTTGATGTTCTGCGCAGAGGAGTCAGAGGCCCACCGACACTGTGCTGACATCCTGGTGGAGCATAGCCTTCGTATCCGAGATAGCCTCCAGTATCTTAGATAATTGCTATTAAATGGGATCTGTTTTCGGGTTGGGCTCAGGGCTGCCCCGCGCATGTTCCTGCAGGTCCTCCTCCTGCTCTGGTGTGTTCCCTGTATGTTTCACTTGTGCTTTACCCATCGCTGCAACTGCAGTCCGCCTGAGTTCACCAGGCAGAACTCCACCTGTGCACCACAACCAGGACCAGGGGACTGCTCCCCCAGTATCCCAGACCCATGTTGTCTTCCACCAGGGAGCCCGCCCAGCAAAGTTCAACAAAGAGAGTCCAACGCCCCCAGTATGTCCAGCCTCGGCCACCCCAGTTCCTGTATGCATCTTTCGTGGGGGGTCACCCGGCCTGTTAAATTCAAAAGGGATGTATCTCCACCCCTGTGTGCTGGGTGAGTTCATGCTTGGGTTGTTCACTACACCCCTGTATGGCGCCACTCCAGTGCCCTGCTTCTCATACCTCAATCGTTTTTTTTTAAGTCCTCATTCGCCTTGGATAGAAAAATTGAAGATAAAATACGCACTCCAGGGTCTCCCGTGACGTAGCCCCAGCCAGAGATCTTTGTTTGGAGCCAAGGATGGATCACTGTACACCCTGCTTTGACTTCTTCAACTGTAAATAGCTCAGTCTGTGGAGCTACTGCCGGAATAATGAAGCAATATAGTGTAAAGACCTAATCATCAGACTACATACGAGCAGAGGAGTTCACCCAATTTTCACAAGGAAGCCAAAACTCATTCCTCTTGCTTTCTGATGCCCTATCTAACCGGATAATGTATTTTACAGAGGTCATCCAATCTGTTTTAGTCGGGGGATAGATTTTATCCAATTCTTACATATCTCTCTGCGAGCAAGCAATATCAAATCAAAAATCAGCTTTCTTGTGTTGATTGACAAAGATTCATAATATTCCGGGACCCCAAAAAAGACAAGTGTTTTGCTTACCTGGAGCATCTCACCGAGTATCACAGACACAGAATTACTCACGTCTAACCAGAACCCTTTGACCTAGGGACACTCCAACAACATGTGGATGGCATCCCCCTTTTTCTTGCCAAATTTCAGACATCTCGGCGTGGGGCCTTTCCCCAGTTTGGGTAGTCTAAGCGGAGTCCAATAAACCCTGTGAATACAGAAAAGGTGGTTCCTCCTTAAATTTGCAGCACGCACCGAGGAGTACAGAATATTGCAAGATACTTGCCATAAATATTCTGGCTGCATTCCCGGTAAGCTCTTCACCCACAGTTCCGTTGGTAAATTGAAGCCTCCATCCGATAGGTCCACCAGAAGCCAGTACCAGATCGCCACTTCCTTTTTTCTAATAACGCTGCTAATCATCCGGGACTCTAGTTCGTTTGAAGAGCCCATGTCCGTTCCAACTGAAAGACTCCAACTTTTAATTTGAAGATATTTAAATCTAGACAGCCTGTTGTTGGTAATCTCTTGCCCCATATTCCAAGGGATCAAGCTTCCATTATCTGTCAGTTGGCCCCAGGTTAATATCCCTGCTTCCCTTAATGGAAGGGCCAGGCTGTCCTTAGACCATTCCGGAGACCCAGGGGAGTCCCAAATTGGTGCCAGTCCACTGCAATAGCTGAGTTTTAATTCTTTCCTAATTTTATGCCACGTGGCTGCAAAGCACTGCAGAGTCTTGAGACACACTTTTTTTTAAAGAATCTGGGGTCCCCAAGTTTATGTTTAAAACCTAGGTCACTCCCTTTCGCATCAGGTCGCATTGCCCTGAACATCTTCCCGGAATCGGATTCATCGGGTGTATTAAATAACATCTTCCCTCCTTTTAAGAGAAAGACTCAAGCATAATACGATAGATCAGGCAATCGCAGGCCCCCCTTGTCATACTTCCGTCTAAGCTTCTTCCATGCAATTCAAACCCCCTTCGAGGCCCAAACAAAAATACACATTTTTGACTCTGCCCTTTTAAGCCAATTTTTCTTAAAGGCCATGGGGATGTTCTGAAATGAGAAAGTAAGCTTAGGGAGAATCGTCATCTTCACGAGGTTTACCCTACCATATATTTTCAAGGGGAGGTGAGACCAACTCAGCAGTATCCTCCCCACTTCCTTACTAACCTTGTGGAAATTAACTTCCAGAATTGTCTCTACATTCTGAATGATTTGAATGAATAGCACTCGTTACATCGCATAGAAATACCACGCATGCCTTTACAACGCGGGTATTACTACGCGATGTCAATTACAACAAGTACCATTACAACGCAAAATTTTACCACAACTATACCTTTACCACGCATGCCATTTCAACGCCAATGCATGCGTGGAAAAGGTATACTCATGGTAAACGTTTGCAAGGTAAGTGACTCCAACCTACCCTACCCTAATCCCTAATGTAGTTCCACTGCACGAGCCTCCCCCGACCCCCTGTCCTCTCCCTCTCCCTACAATAACACTACACTACCCTGCACAACCCCCGACACTACACTAATTCCCCGACCCTCCCCCGACCCCCAGTCCTCTCCCTACAATAACACTACACTACCCTGCACAACCCCCCGTCACTATCGCATGCGTTTTAAAAGCGCATGCGATATAATGGTTTGCGTTGTAATGGTAGTCGTTGTTACATCGCATGCGTTGTTACGCATGCGATGTAACAACTTGCGTGGTAACAGCCTCATTGTAATGGCTGTTTACCGATTTTAATACCTAAGTATCTAATTTCCGTTTTAATGCATTCCTGCTGTGAGTTGATGTTCCAGGCCATTACAACCGTTTTGTTCTCTTTTACCTCATAGCCTGAAATGCGCCCAAACTGTGATGACAATTCATATACTAGAGGCAAGGAAGTACATAGATCTAATCTGCGAAGATTTTATAATATATATATATACTTATATAATATAAGAAGCAAAATGGGCCTGTAGGAGTTGCAGACATTGGTTGGTTTATCTGGTTTTGGGATCAGGGTTACTGTGGCCTCATTCCACAAAGTGGGAATCTCCCTTCCATTCTCAGATATAGCTGAAAACAGCCTCACCATTACCGGGATAAGATATTCCCCCAGTTGTTTTATATATCTCTGCAGGGAGGCCATACGGACCTGCAGCTTTACCTGATTTCCCTGCCATGATTGAGTTCCTGATCTCATCTTCTGACATAGCGCTGTTAATTACATCCCTTTAAGCTTCGCTAACTAAGCGGGGAACTTCCTGGCCCAACCATCCCTCCACCTCTTCCCCTGTTGTTACTAAGTCCTCCAGATATACCTTCTCGAAATGGCTTAGAAAGGCTTATTCTATGCCCTCCCTTGTTGGAATAGAGTTTCTAGAAACCTCGCATTTGACCTCCTTTATAAAGCATCTTGCCTGATCATTTCTCACTTTCAAAGCAAATAGCTTGCCACACCCTTCTCCATAATTAAAGTGGGCAAGTTTACTTGTGCGCCATCTTTGTTGTAGTCTCTCTTCGACTACCCCTAAGAGCTCTATTTTGAGAACCTGAAGAGAGGTTTGCAGTGGCCCCTGCTCTGGCCCACTCCCTTGTAACTGTTGTTCCAGCCGCTGTATCTTACTTTCAAATTCCACCACCTCAGCTCTGTGTTGTTTACTTTTATAGGATTGGAGAGACATTATTTCCCCCCTCAGAAAAGCCTTATATGCATCCCAGACAACCCCTAGTGGTGCGCTATCTATATTGGCTGCGAAGAACTCCTGGGATTCCAAACCAAGTTTCTCAACTATGATGTCGTCTATTAACATAGTGCGATCCATAGTCCATCTCCTCTGTACCGTGGTCTTTGAGGGAGCCAACACTGAAGTAATAGCCAGGTGGTCAGACAGGTGCGATCCTATGTGGCTGACTTTGTGGACCTGGTCTTTTAGGTTTTGGTTGATCAAAAATAGATTGATTCTTGATTGGTGACCATATTTTTTATTGTTAAATGTGAAGCTCTTGAAGGCACCCTTTTTCTCTCACCAGATGTCGCACCATCCTAGTTGCTTAATAGAGGTTTTTATCAAGGACTGCGTCTTGTTATTTACTACAGCTCTACTTTTAAAAGAGCTGTCCAGTTTCCCGCCAAGCACAACATTAAAATCCCTGGCTAGAATAATTGGATCGGGGAAGTTTAGGAGCTCTGACAACAAATTTCTGAATGGGACAGGGTCATCTAAATTAGGGCCATAGTAACTTCTCAATTTAACAATAACCCATCTGCCGGCCTTGTCCACTCCACTTTCCTCTATTGTAATCTGAGGTTGTTTTTTACTAATATCGATATCACTCTTATGGTTAGTTGTTGGTCAGAGAATACGGCCTTTTTGTAACCACCTTCTGGATTTAAAAGTCTCTCTCATCTCCTCACTAGTCAAATGGGTCTCTTGGAGAATTATGATCTGGGCAGAGGCATCTCTCAAGTATTGCAGGATCCTCTCTCTCCTATGCCTAACTCTAAGCCCGTATACATTCCATGATAAAAACTCAATCTGTACATTCTGACTGGCACTCATCTCTTACTCCATAAGGTTATTGCCATAAGGAAACCGGAGACCCAATTTTGTTGAAGAGGACACATTTGTTTTACATTTTTTACCCACTGCTCCCCACCCAGTGCACCTAACCATACCTGTGAACCTTTCACCCCCCACCCTGGAGAACCCCCCTTTTCCTCCTTCATGGCCTAAGCCTAAGGAGGCCACCCTAGAGTCACAAGACAAGAAACATAATATCTAACTCAATTTTTTTATCTTGCTAAGTCAACTCACAGACAAGAGCGGGATAAAGAAACGTTGTCAATAGCTTGAAGGGAAAAGAGAAAAGAAAAGGAAGGATGAAAGGGCGCAGAATAGTAAATGCCAACGCCCTCAACCCTCACTAACTTGTCCCTGTTTCAGATAAGGATTTAACAAATTCCTCAGCTTCCTCCACTCGGCGAAAATTCGGTATCTTGTTATTATGCATTACGCGCAGACTGGTAGGAAATCTCATCTGCGCTGTGGCACCCAGCTTTTTTAAGGGTTCAATTAGTTTACCCAGCTCCCATTGTTTGTTAGCCATAATCTGAGATACGTCAGACCGTGTCTCAGAAGTTTCAAATCTGCTCCTAACTTCGGATGTTAATAGCTGGATTAAGTCTGAGACTGACTGGGGGTGTGATTGGGATTGTGGTTGGGATTGGGAAACAAGTACTGAGCTGGTCCCCTCCCCTGATCAGACTGTCGGGGTGAATCACCATGTGATGTTGATCTCATCTGGGGGCTTTCTGTCTGTGGGGGCAGGGGGTCCATGTCTCTAGTAGACACTGGGTTCCTCTCCTTCTCCAACCTCAACTTGTTAGAGGCAGCTACTTCTGGAGATTCGGGGGCACTTGCCAATACCTGAAACCTATTCGGGCATATAATATCTTTTTCTTCTGGCAGGTGTGACCCATTCAATGGAGGAGCTAAGGCCGGCTTTTTTAATGTGAGGGTTTTTGGCATCACTTAAAAAAAAGTCCTTAGTGAGGGCGTAATCTTCAGATTTTGTATTTGTATATCCGCCTTTCTCCACCTATGTTTCCTCCTTCTGGGACTAGCCCAGTCTTCTGTGGTTACACAACCTAGTTTTGGTGCTATAGTTTCTTTAAATGGATCTATCCCAGCTGTGCCTTTTGATATCTTAGACTGTGTATCCCCAGGGGATCCTCTCGCTGCTAGGCTTCTAAGCTGGTATCTGCCCTGAGGAATACTACTTTCCAGTACCTCCTCCCCATTATCTAGTGCCCGGGAGGTCACTGTGTTCTTTTGGGCTATCTGGTTTATGGCCAAAGAACCCCTCATTTGTTTGTTAGCTGAGGGTACCTGTTTTTTTATGCAAATGCTAATGCTACTTTTTTTACTTTTCCTCCCTTCAAGCGACCCCCCTACAGCGCCCCCTCTTTACTGAGGCTCTGACCCGTGTTTTCTGGGGTCCCCGAGGTTTTAGTGGCTTCAACAAGGTCCAATTTGACCGAGGAGCCTCCTGCTCCTGTGCTGCCTCCGCCAAAATTCCCCCGGTTGGAGCGCTGGGTGACCGCCCTCCGCGCCCTGCCGGGCTTGCGAGCTGCTCGAGCCCAGCAAGAGGCCCGGCCGGGCGTTCCCACGGACTCCACTGGCGCCACTGGCCTGCTCAAAGCCCACCAATATGGGGCAAAAAGAGGTGAGAACGGTAGGTAAGTTGTTAGTTTAAGCAAGCAATGATTTTCGCCGCAGAACTGTCACGTTTTTCCTAGCGAGAACAACGAGAAAGAGCTTGGGTCTCCGGGAGCCTGGCCACCTCATCTTAGCCCCATCAGCACCTCAGGCCTGGCCCCTCCACACAGCTCCGCCACCCTTTCACTGGGCTTCGAGTAAGGCCTCAGGAGCTAGGGGTGAACTCATTTCGCCTCCCCTCACCTTCATGAAGATTCACCAGTTGGGGGCTGATCAAATCCTCCCCTCCAAGTTCTCTGATTCCAGCAGCCCCATGGTCTAGGCACTGGTTGTAGGACAGGAGCCTTCTCGCTCCTCATGTGTCATTAGTAGCCAGGCACCTACTTGTGCACCCCCAATGTATTGTGCAGGCAGTGTCCCGGTTACTTTCCAGTCTCTCCCTTGGTGCCCGCTCACCCAGACGATCTGCTTGGCCCCCAGCGCCGTGCCGGTTCACCCAGGCAGTCCCAGTGTTGCCTCTGGTCCCCGGGGCCGCAGAGGCGGGGGCCCTGTTAATATGCCTCAACCCCAGCAGGGGACACTGAAATTGCGGTGGCCACACTCACCACTCCGCTCAGCAAGCTTTCAGGGCCGTGGCGTCAGCAGTGGGCACAATCTCTTCTGCCGCAGCAACTCCCGGAGGCCAGCCCCACCGTATCAGGCCATCCAGGCCAGCCTGTGCCCTGATAATTGTCAGATAAATTGCAGGCCGGTACGGAGCTCACATCTCTCATGTGTCCACCATCTTTGGTTGGCACGCCACGCCCCCCTGAGGAAGCAATTTCTATTGGGAAACATGCGTTAGATGATTTGTGCTTGGACAATAAATGTATTAAGAATATATTTTCCATTTTGCCCCTTGCAATTACATACTGAACAATGAACCAATCATTTTCCAGGTACTAATCTCCCCCTAGGTTTTAGCTTCATGTGAAATATTATTTATTTTACTAATCTACTTATTAATTAGCATGCTGTGATCAGGCAGAAATGTACAAAATTGCTGGACCTTTATTACACAGCACACACCACCTTTTTTCAGAGGTACAATATCCAAAGCTAGCCTATTTTGTATAACCATTGCCATTGCACGAATGGCTATCATTGATTCAAGCATTTTAGTTAAAGCACCTGCAGTAGCATTAGTCAAATGATCTACTGAATTTAATTTTCACAACATTCAAAGTGACACCAATAGGTGAAATAAACACACCAACCATATCTATGAGCACTCGATGAAACGCATATTTCACCCTTTTAAGACTTGTTTCAATCATCTCATTCATCTGACCTGCGCAATACAGTATTGAAACGATTAATACAATATAGCAGGAACCTACCACTTACATAGATTGTTAAAATAAGCTCTTTTAACACAGACATTATATATTTCCCTAACTATAGGGTGACTACTCAATCTTTGTGGACTATATAATTCTAATTACACCCACTCACCCAAATTGTATCTTTAGTTTCTCATTCATCATTTTTCTTAGGCATCATACATAAAACTCCCTTCTTCTACTGAGTAATTCTAATTCTAAAAAAATATATTTTCTAAATCTCTTCTCAGCTTCTTCCTGTAATTAAATCTCTTTTACTTCTGTAGCATATCTATTTTCACTCTCCTTTCATTAAATTGTGAATGAAGTTATACTCATGTAATTCATTCAAAGGTTACTCCTAATCCACTTTATACTCCTCCAGTAGATCCTGTCCCAACAAAACTGACTGATAGATGCTGCAAGAAATACTGTAACTGAGAGGCAGTTGAAAATATGTTACTCTCTCTGAAACAAAAGGAGGGAGCTATGTACAAATGGAACAGTTTGTACCATTCATTGTCTTCTAATCTCTGTAAGCAAAATAGCATATATATGTTCCCTAAAATTCCCAACAGAAACATCTGTATGGTCTAATCTACTAATTCTTAGAACATTATTATGACAGGAATCATTCTTTAGCGCCTTAACCAACTGAAGAGAGCAGACTCTCTAGTATATTGTTAAATATTAATAAAATGAAAATCATAACAACAATCTTTAAAACAAAGCAAAATATTTTTTTGCAAGTTACAAGCACCCATCTTTCTATAACAACTTTCAAAAATACAAACTGAGTGGGTGATTTACTAACAGTTAGCACTGGTTTTGCACCATAAAATTGCCGCAAACCACCACGAAATGTTTGTCCAGCACAAAGCTTGTTTTCCGCTGGAATGTTAACTAGCAGTAACGCAAAGCACCCCAAAGCGCTTCTTTACATTATTTAGCATCAAGAGGGCACTACATGGGCATTCCCATGCAACCAGCCACACTTTTTGATATAAAACCCTACCTACCAAAAATATGAGACAGGGTTTTACTTAATTTTTTCTTTCTTTTGTGCTGCACTATTTAGCACATATGCAACGTAGGCCATGTATTGTGTATTGGAAGGAAAGCCTTTCAGTACAAAACCAAAGCTAGACTCTTGGACACACCCTTGCACTATGGTGCAAAAGTGTGTGCATGGCGCACTGCAGCAAAATTCTGCACCAGCGCTAGGGAGAGAGGAGGAGAGAGGCATATCGTTTTTGATATGGTGCTCTTCTGCTTCCTGCCTGCCACACAATGCAGCACAGCATTTTTGGCTGCTGTGCTGCATTGGGTGACACCTTAGGTCTTCTCTGGTTGCCGACGTGAAGCTAAAGGATTTCTTGAGGGGGCTTATGTGTAGTGAGTAGAAGTGGGATAGTGTAAGTGTGGTTTAAAAATAGGTACAGGAATCTCCAAGGGTAGTTTATTCACTGGGTTCAAGTGCCATGAGTAAAAACACAGACTGGTAAGTCGTGGACTGGAGAGGGGGCACTATACCCGCTTCAGTTCAAAGGAATGTGTAAGGTGTGCAGAGGGTCGACTTGTTTCATGCCCTATACAGTCCAAGTGGATCTAGGCATTTCTTCAGGACCTAGGTATCCTCATCTACTCCTAAGGGACGGCGTTGACTATGTGAAAAAGGGAAGAAAGTCACATCCCCTATAGTCTGGGCTCGAACTGTAGTCCTATTAAGTGGTGAAAACAAGAGGTTAGAATTTATACCTTCTGGAAAAAGGCACCTAAATAGGGGGGTTGGTTAGCCCCAACTGTGACATGCGAGGATGCTCGCTAGGTTTGAGAGGGAGACAGAGCTCAAATCGAGTGTCTTCTGGCACGGGACCTACCCGCGTCTGGCCATCACAGGTTAATGCAAATGCTAATTTGTGCACTTTACGCAAATAATGTAGATGTCAAAAAATCATGTGCAAAAGTGAAGTAGGGTTGTCGGAACTTAATTGCTGGTTGATTTCCATGTGTGCTTGGGCTTCTGCTTTGTTTCATTCACTACCTTTACCCAGGCTGTTACGATACTTTATTTTTGCAATTCTGGTTTTTGTTGTATTAATGAAATCATTTTGTTTGTCTCTGTAGATGGTATTTGCTATTTTATGGCACTTAAATGTTTGTCTATGCTACCAATATTCCTTGTAGTGTCACAGAATTATATTCTTCTCCATCTTGCCTTCTTAAGGAGTAGATAAAGTTTGATATGAGTCGAACTAACTGCAACACATCATAACCCATAACTTATATCTTGCAAAACCCAATTGAGGTGGTAACTCCCTTTGCAGACCACACTAGAATTTGCGGGGCAGTCATAATTAGGCCTTTAGGCAATTTGGGTTTATCCAATTCCTGACCAGATCTGGGCATGGGGAAGGTTTGCTATCCCTAGTCTGCTCCATCCCCCAGTGTCCAACAGGATCTCTGCCTTGTCAACATATATATAAGATGGCAAGACTATTGGAAGCAGCAAAGACCCCAAAGGGCACAGATGCAAGTTGAACAGAAAGGTAATAGGGCAAAGACCCGGTAGGAACACCATAAGTCAGCAGTCTTTTTTCAGAAGTAAAGGTCTCAAGTAGAAGAATCTGACATCTTTCAGAAAAAAAAAGATTTTACACACACTCTTGCTTTACCACTTATGGGGGCCCCAACGTCCTGATGATGAAAGCTGATGATGAAACCCCTTGATAGATCTAAAAGGTTTAATACTCAACACAATTTTAATCCTCTATTGATTTTATCTCATAATTCACTAAGACCACCTGCAGCTCCATTGTACAGTCTGGATAACTCTGGGGGGGATATTCTCAAGAACGTGTGTTAACTATTGCCAAATTCGCTTAACGCAACTTCTCACATCGCAGTCTATCGCGGGAAAATAACACTGTGTTAATGCAGTATTCCCAACCCGGCGGCACCATGCGATAGTCTCACGATAACGCGCCAAATGCCCGTGTAAAAATTAACGCGACGCCGAAAATATGCGAAACACGAACGCGAAAAAAGTGGCGAAGTCCCCAATGGTGATACAAAAATCAGCGATAACCAGCGACAGGCCTGCGATTCCCATGCGTCATGCGTGAGAATGCACTATAAAAGCAGAGAAAAAAAAAGATTAAAAAATGTAACTGCGTAGCACCATGGACGCACCCGGACCGAGTGCAGAGGACAACGCGAACCCCACAAGCACCACAGACGACCAGCCAGGAACCCCGGGGATGGGGAAGGACAAGGAGAAGAGGAAGACGGGGTTCAGTCCGCAGGAAAACTGGATCATCGTCATGGAGGTGACAGAACACTACCAACAACTGTTCGTCACATCCACTGTGTCATCTGCAACACAAACGGAAATATGGCAGTCCATCGTGAACAACGTGAATGCAGTAGGAGTGTTGAGGAGGTCAATGGAGGAGGTCAAGAGGTGCTGGCATGATGTGAAAAGCCAAACCAAGCAGAAACTCGCTGCCAACCGGAAGGCAGCAACGGCGACTGGAGGTGGGAGTCCTGCGCTACAGGAGGAGCTGGATGAGCTGGAGGAAATGGTGGCCACAGTCATCAATGCGGAGATGGTGCAAGGAGTTGGGGGTCCGGACACTGCTCAACATGACCTGACCCAACAGCAACAGGGTGAGTAACGACGAGGGACTGGGGGGATGGGGGAGATGGGCACAATGGCACACATGCACAATTATGTGTAGCACACTGCACACCCACAATGACTGTGGAACATGTCCCTGATGGCCTTGGCACACTGCAGCACAAATAGAAACACCAAGTAGACCCCTGTCCACCATGTGCACCAATGCCCCCCCACATCACCAATCTCACAACCTACCCATGCACATGTGCTGAACCCAGCAAAGCAGCGGCTTTGTGAGCCACACTGACAATGCAAGTGACACTGCATGACCAATAGCATGGCTGCAGTCAAAATACATGACATGGTGCACGCCACGACACTGAGGTGGCCCAGTGTGGATAACATCCTCAAAGGAGCAGGTCACACTCTGACACATCCACGTGCACATACAACCCCTGACGTCAACAACACATCTGCAGACAAACAATGCACAAGAGTCCAAAATCCGTCCAAGAGCACAAATGACCCAAGTTGCCAACACCTCAGCACCGTAAAAGCACACAAGTCAAAGGCACACCGCCTCAAAGGGATAAGGGGCTGCTAAATCAGAGCTGCAGGGGTGACTCTCCCACAATGCAGCACACACACATAGCAATCACAGCACATCAACATTGACGACAATGTGGTACAAAGTGCCACACTTACACCACAGAACAGAGGACACAACTGGTGCCGCATGTGCGTAGAAACTGGCCAATCACATCAGGCATAGCAGGAAACTGTCAGATGATAATGTACGAGTACAACCTCACATCCGTCATGTAGTCGAAATGTCCACCGTCTCCCATCAAATACCCAGCTCCTCCAAAACAGTCACAATGTATATTGTCATGCAGTCTGTATGTAAACATGTACAATGCATGCACATACATGGAACAGACTGTTAACCTGCATCTCCCCTTCACATTGCAGAGGGATGATCAACACCTCCTGCAGAGCAGACCAGACATCTCTTCAGTGATGATGAGGAGGACCCCCTGGCCATCTGCTCCAACACCCTCCAACGGCTCATGGACAGCCTCCGTACCCCACCTCCAGGAGCAGGGCAGCCCAGCTGCATCAAGGTGATCCCACCCCCTGCACAGACCACACAGCAGGAAGCACCCACCACCACGGCTGGCTCCCAGCACCTCACCAAAGAACACATGGCATTCCAACGCTGTGTGTCAGACTGCCAGAGGGGGCTGGCTGAACAGGTGCAGGTGGGTTTCGACCTCATGTCAGCCAAACTAGATGCCATACGTGGGTGTCTTAGTCCCATCAGGGACCACTTACAGTCCCTAACGGACACCCACAGTCTGCTCCATGCCCTACAACAATCCTTGGCTGACCTCGCTGGAGCCATTACTCGGATACAAGAACTGTCTAGTCAGACAGGCTCCAGCGATGACAGCACAGAGTTGGCACAGATGCGGAGAACAATGGAGAACATGGAGCGGATGCAGGCAGGAAGGATGGCTGCCACGGCTGAACACCAGCGAGATGTAGCTGGGATCTTCCATGCCCTGCAGATCCTCATCTTGCCATTGCTGCCACAGAGCCTGTCCCAGATGACTGCTGCAGGAACTTCGACACACACATCTCCGCCCCTGATGTATCAGTGGCACACAGTGATGCAGCCATACCACCTCTACCCCTGATGTGTCAGTGGCACACAGTGATGTAGCCATAACACCACCACACACACCTGGCACACCTGACACAGAAGACATATCAGAGGACGAAGATGTGGATGGTAATGACTCTGTGTCAAAAAGGAGGTTTTTGCATTCATCCCCCGCCATATGGCCTGTTTCTGCTTGGTACAGCCCTCTGCATCATGCCCTGGTACAACACCTTCCACTGTCCCCTGAAACACTCTGCGACATTCACCTGGACCCCGACATGGACTGCCATATCTGCTCTGGTTACCAATGACACAGCAAACAGGCTGCGGACTCAACCCTTCCTCTACCGATTGACTTGTCATTCCCTAAAGGACTCTGTTTGGCCCTCCACTGGGCAACCATGTAATGTGGGGTGTGCATGGCCATGTACTGCTCCAGCTCCGACACTCCACAGAATGTGAATAAAACATTCCTAATCACACAGATGTGTCATGTCTATGTTCAATGAAGTATAACAGTATGGATGACTGTAGGGACATTGATTGCACAAAAAGGTACACCCTGGGAATTGACATCAATGCGCATGTTTGACCGTGACACACATGGCCAATTAGATGACTGTGAAGGTATGAACTAGCTGTGGCCTCATTGATCATGAACAACAATCTCGCAATCCCCCAACGTAGACCCACGTCCATGTATTAAATAGGGCTGTGTTTTCAAAAATGTCAAAGTCGGTAGGAGGCCTAAAGTAGTGTCCCACATCACATGTGACAACAGAACATCTCTTTGCATACCTACACACACTCAACTGTGTGGACACAGCCTGGTTTGATGAAACACATTGATCCACATGGCAAGAAGTTGGGCACCATACTCACATTGCTGAAGACACGTAAGCGCACAGGTCTACCAGCAACTCTCCCAACCACAATGTCTGGCTCACAGAGGTGGAGCTGGCAATAGGGACTCACCCCTAAGTGAAATGCGTCAGTCAGTCCCTCCCTGTGTACGGACAATGCTCATTGAGGCACACGATTTGGCATGCTAATCAACACTCATCACAGTTGAACACTAGTGAAGTTGAGTACACTTTATTACATGTGCGTGTCAGTACGGGCAAGACAAGGGCCACAACATGCATACCAATGCATCATACACCAACAGGCAGCAAAGGAACATGTAGAGGTGCAAGACATGGGGAGGCACAAATGAACACCAATCATTACGGATGTCAACGGTCTCAGCCCACCTTGCCTTACTGGACGAGTCATGTGGTGTTTGGCGAATGCTCATTGCACCGTGTCAGGGGACACCACTCACAGCCCATGGGATCTGCATAGTCCTGTACCACCGGACTGCGCTGACTGTCTGCTCTGCTGACAGTGAGCAGGTGAAGGAGTCCAACAAGGTCACATGTAGTACTACATTGCCATGTGTGTACTCTCCCTCCAGCGGTGTGTCAGGTTGAGGAACGTTTCCAGGTGACGCTGTCCACTCACCTTGCACAGGTGTGTGTCAACCCGCAGTGTTGCACGCACATGCATTCTGAGTCCAGGCGAATGCAGCCATGTCCACTGTTATGGTGGGATATGTGTCCATTTCTCCAAGATGCAAAAGGGTGTTGGGACCTGTGCTATGGGTTACAATCTTTTGTGGCTGCAGGAACGTAGTTACTTTTCCATGAAAGCGAGCGCAGCTTCATGGGCAATCAGTTCCAAGAGTACGTCGTTGTCGACTTCAACGAACACGGGGGCGAGCCAATCCATTAGCTGGTCCGGACAGATGTGGTCCATCCATGCCGTTTCACCAATCCGCAACACAGCCCAATAGGGGAGCGCTTCGATGTGGTCACTGCACACGAGGAATTGTGCAATCTCACATGCCCAACTGCCAGCACATACGCCAAGTACCAAGGCATCCCATGAACGGGTATCACGGTTACACTCCTGGTCGTGGTCCAACAGGGGGCGCACACACATGTCATAATCCAGTTCAGCTACCGTTGTGTTGGATAGGCAGACATCCATGGGCCACTCGAATATGCATGATCGACAGTGGAACCAGGGCTGGACGCAGGTGACGTACACAAGACGAAAGCTCAGACGGTAACTGATGCGCAATACTGCCAGTGGCAGTGCCCCCAACAAATGCAGCATTCGGTCACGGTACAGTTCCACGTGACAGGGGTTGTGCATGTGCCCGGGATGTTCTGACATTGCGATGTTCGCTCTCGTAGAACCGGCACTCTTCTGACCTGTGGCTGTTATGTGGATGATATGCCACGGCTCGGAGCAATGAGTCATAGGAGTGTGCAAAGTTTGGACGTATGGGTTGTCCTGTACGTAAATGTCAAGGCCATTCCATGCAGGAGTACCTCGAGCAAGGACTTCTGTGTGTGGGGTGTGGATACATTGATCTTTCATTAGCGCTGTGTGTAGTGTGGGAGTCGTCATCATCTGCCATGGTATCTCTCTCAGGGGGTGCCTGCCGCATGCAATTCCAAGGTCGGAGGTGCAGATGTCCTTCCGCCTTCTGTATTGAGACAAAGGGGCTTTCATCCCTAATGTGAGTCTGACTACTGCTTGTATCCTGGAAATGTGATGTGGCTTTCGGGCTGCAATTGAGGCTAGGCCTTGGGCATATGGTGCACCAAAAGCGATGAACACACACAACAGTTGGCATGTATGAACCAAGACCCCGAGCGGCCTTTCGCTCCTTGTACAATCCCTTCGTGCGCGGACGCCCTCCGGCTGCATGCAACATTGCAACATTGTCGGTTGCGGGGCGTGTGGCGCAGACACAGCAACAGAGACACACGCATCAGTTGGCTTCCTGTGCAGCCCAGATATGAACCACGCCCAGAGGCCAGGGATAATTGTTCACACCCCTACGCTGGCCTGGCGTACGCCGAGCCAGCCCACTCGGCTTACGTATAAAGGGGGGGACGACGACGCTATGTGTCCCAAATCTTCCCCACTGCCTGAGGGGACATGGCTGCGTCTGCCTGGCATATGACGAGACTCAATCATATAGGGTCCATGACTTGCGTTGCACGGAGTCGGTGTCACCGGTTACACTGCGGCCGGCACGGGCCTACCGCCACGGGATGGTGACTTTCTGTGCACTGAGGTAGGGGCACCTAAAGTGCTGATCGGGTGTGCAGCCTGCGATGATGCGTGTGCGCTGATATGGTCTCTGCCATTGCAATATCAAGACCCAGAATCAAGTGTGCACCTGGTGGACCGCAGTATAGGCCTGAGCCAGCGGGCAGCGCGGGCCTACCGCCACGCGGCGTTGCCTCGCGGTTCACAGAGTTAGTGGCACCTATAGAGCTGAGCGGGTGTGCAGCCTGCGATGATGCCGTGTGCACTGATATGATCTCTGCCATTGCAAAATCAAGACCCAGAATCAAGTGTGCGACCTGGTGGACCGCGGTGCGGTGCTGCATGTTGTGGAGGCTGCCAAGGTCGCGGGCCCCGGGCTTGGAGCTTGCACCGGCACGTGGTGGGCCCTCTTGGAGACATGCCGGTGGCGGAAGGTGAGCAGTGAGGCCTGGGTGCGCAGGGGCGGGCAATCCCCGCTGGGCGGCGAGAGAGGCTGGGGTGCAGCAGCCTGTGTGCGCAGGGGCGGCCAAGCGATGTTGCCGTGTGCAATGATATGTACTCTGCCATCATTAGCTGTGGACTCTGTTTCAGATGAGGGACCTGGTGGACTGCAGTGTATACCGGCACGTGGTTGGAGACACACCGGTGGCAGCAGGTGAGCTGTGAGGCCTGGGTGCGCAGTGTCAGCACTGTCTCTCCCTGTCCCTCTCTTCCTTTCACTGTCTCTCTCTCTCCCTCTCTTTCTCTCTCTCTCTCTCTCCCTCTCTTTCTTTAACTGTCTCTCTCTCTCCCTCTCTTTCTCTATCTTTCTCTCTCTTTCTCTCTCTCTCTCCCTCTCTTTCTTTCACTCTCTCTCTCTCTCACTCTCTTTCTCTATCTTTCTCTCTCTCACTCTCCCTCTCTTTCTTTCACTGTCTCTCTCTCCCTCTGTTGCTCTCTCTCTCCTTCTCCCTCTCTCCCCCTTTCTCTCTCTTTCTCTCTCTCCCTCTCTTTCACTCTCTCTCTCTCTCTCTCCATTTCTTTCTCTCTCTCTCTGTCCTTTGTTGAGCGCATGACGCACCTTCTTGTCTTCAATTTTGTCTTGCAGGCTGTGACTTACAGATTGTCCAGAGAAGACCCGCCATGACTCTTCCAATTATTAGTGTTGAGTTAAATTTGAATAAAATAATTATTTTTGAAATTCTAAGATGTATGAATGTTTCTCCTTTTTCTGACCACACATGAATGTTAATTGTTGTACTTGTGAGACATCAGGCGAATTGTTGTGTTCATGAATTTGTGAGGTAGATGTGAAATATCTTTGTCCGGGGGGTGCCCAGGGTAGGGCCCTGGGGGATTCTGGGGAGGGTGGGGGGCCTGGGTGTGGTGGCGGTGGGTGTTGTGGCCCTCTTGGGGCTCCGAGCTGCATGATCAGTAGCTCCATGGCATCTGTTGTTCTTCAGGTGTGGCTCTGGGCTGGGCTCCCTTTCATGGTGCAGGTTGTCGTCAGACTTAACACCAGGTAGGAGCAGGTGTTAAATCCCTGCTGCTAACGCGCATTATCGCATGTTTTTGATTCTTATCGCCGATCTGGCTGGTCGTTGAGAATGTTGCGAAGTGGTGTTTCTGTGGCTTTTTGCACGGGAACGCCTACTCTGCAAAATCATTAGCGTTAGTTGCCGGTGTCATCCGTGGCAATGTTTTTTGCGGCTGCTATCGCAGGAAAACTGGTGATATCGGCTGTTAGCACCAGCTAGTGAATGGTGCGATGAATTTATCACCACTTTGGCTGCGATAAAGTGCCGCTAAATCGGTGATACTTCCATGAGAATATGCCCCTCAGTCTGAAAGGGGTGAACAATCTGAGTTCCAAGAAAACTGTGTTTCTGGCTCATAGCAATGCTTTCCACATATTTACAGATGTATGGAAGGAAAGATATTGAGCACATTTGGCTTAATGAGAAGGATTCAAAGACAGCTTTTTTTTAAAATGGCCAAACAGCTGCTAACTTCAGTTCTGTGGGACCATATCCTTTGGAACAAGAAGCATTGATCAGATACTGTATAGAAGGAGCAATAGTCTCTCTAATGGGTTTTCTAGTGCAAATAGGCAAAGGTTTCCTCTCTCCTATTAAAAAATGGATGTTGGAATGGAGTTTTGGAGACCATATTAAATTGAGGGGATGGGGAATTGCAGTTCATTATTTTATTGTTATTGAAGTGGATTCCCAAAGTATGGGAATTATTGTGGCAGCCTAGATTCTTCCTGCTTAGATATCCAGAACGGTGTATAGGTGTACAAGAAAAAGTAGCAGGATTTTAATGTGATCACAATTATGACTTAGCTAATTTTCAGCTTACTGTGTAAGCCATGAAGGTAGAGAGATACGTTTTGGAGGTTTCCAGGTTCTTCGTCAAGATGGAGGTTGAACTGGTATCATCCATATACATGTGATATCCTGTCTTTTAGGCATATGGATGACAGTGGAAGGCATGTGAGGTTATGTAGCATTGCTGATGGCAGAACCTTGGTGGAACTACACATCGGGTGGTTTGAAGAGGAATGGGCCAGTTTGACTTGATGGACGCTGTATTCTAAGAAAGATGTAAACCCTGCCACTACAGTTCATCTGATGTAGATTATGTGGCTCATGGTCCCCTCTGAACCTGCACAATGTAAATATGACCAAACAGATAGAGATGAGCAAATCTGTAGCACAGGACATAAGTAAGTGTCAATACGTTGAACATGCAGATGTTCAGATAGTATCTCATTTTAAGAATCAACAGCATACACCAACATTTTATCTTTTTAATTTACAGTCAGTATTTAAATGCCACATCAAGAGTAGGCATCTTAGTGCTTCTGCCTATCTCTCCTACTGCAAAAGGCATCAGAACGAACAACAACGGCATAATGTCAACAGAGTGATACAAGGGCATCTCACAGTTCATACAACAGAGTATCAGGAAGGGGCAAACATCCAACACAAACACCCCAACTGGGTATCTTGCAACAAATACAATGATTGTAACTCAGCTCCTTACTTGAGATAGGTACAATGAAATACAAACATAACTAACCAAATTTAGGAAACAAATGGCAGGATTGTTTTTAGCTAGATTCTTTAAGTAAAGATGGATGGTGTGCTTCAAATAGATTATACGAAAAATCTTTGATTGAGATGAAAAAGCCAAATACATTGGGGAATTATATGGCAGTAGCTGAGAGGCATATAAATGACATAGGAATGTATGAGAGAATGGAATTGGTAATCTAACAAAAACATGTTTGCTTTTATTGATAAATATTTATTACCACATGTATGCCATCTTGCGTGAAACAACTAGCTTTTTTTCTTTTTAATTATCATCTGCCTAGGGAGCATGATTTTTTGTTAGTGATGTCCTAAATCACAGCATTGAACTAATTGTCCACATCTATCCCTCATTAATGATTATGGGACAATAGAAAGTGTTATTTGGACTAAAGATCAGTTGGTTGCAGAGAACATTCAAGAATGCTGCTGGATGTGATTCATTTTTGTTTAACTCATAACTATGTTGTTTTTTTCAGCAGTTGTTCTTGAAAATTTGCAGAACATGGATGACATTTTTATCACCTTGGAAGTGAGTGTGACTTTGCTAATGCACTGTACTGAAACTTTAAACATGACTCCTTTTTACATGAGAATGACATTAGGCAGAAGTCAGAGCAGTGTTCAATTCATGGATATCCAATGGGACATTGCAAATAATGTATTCCAGACCCCGATCTTTACTAAGATGACTTAAGCTAACTCTGAAGGTAGTTCTTGTCATTGTAACACATCCCTTGCAAAGGAGTGATGTCAGTACAGGCTGTGTGGCATACTGCAGAAGGGTGCACTGAATCCGCTACTCCCCTCCAGCTCTCCTCTAGTGGTCCTGCATGTGTGTGGTACAAGGTGTTTCTGATGGGCGGTGCGGGAGGCCTGCGCATACAGGTTGTACATGTCTGGATGCCAGTACATGTGCAGGAAACCTCGGTCCTTCACCCTGGGAGCTACTGCTCCAGTAATGAATACCATCCCAGCTACTGCAGTCCCTCTCCATGTGCAGAAGCCATGGAGATGCCCCCAGCCCCAGGCTTCAATGCACTTAACAGCTCCCAGCTCCCTGAAGGTCCGGTGTGCATTGCAGTTCAGTGCTGTGCAGCGGTGACTGGTGACCTTTGGCTGTTGGTGCTCCTTGGTTCCATGGTGGACGCAGATGCAAAGCAGCAAAATGCTATCACTCCTCTACCTGCCAATTCAGTCCACAAATGGCTGCTATGCAGGCTCCTCTATTGGGCAGCTCCAACAAGTGAATGGCACTCCAACTGCGCAAAAGCTGATGATGCATTATTATCTTTAAATACTAGAAGAGGCTACTAGACAGTGAAAGCTGTCTCAAGGCCAGATCTTAAAATAGGCTTCTAAAATTGATTTCTGCTTTATTAAACAGAACGCGTTGTGATGCTCCCTCTGACCCGTATTATTTGTAACGTCTTTGCTCTTAGTCTTGTCCAAGTTGATGTATTGCAGTGGGATGCACAATCCTCCTTCCCTGATCTGAATCCTCCACTAAACAAACTCTTTAAAACCAGAGCCTCATCCTTTTGTAGTAGACAGAGTTTATGTGGAGTGAGGAAAGGTTGATTGAGCTGCATTTATTTCTTCTCATGAAGATTTTTTTCCATTAGCTCTACAATCCTACCACCCACTACTCTGCTTCCTGCTTTGGAGCTTAGCTTACAGATGACACTGGCAGCAGACTTACTAGCCTGTTTTCACCCCTTCCTTGTCCTAATCCTTATATTTCAGATGCAGAGCAGTGGGTGCAGTTGTGGTGGGAGTGGGGTGTTGATGCAGATTTTTAGGGCTCTTTTGTGGTCACTTTTGGGTATGCGGTGGGATGACTATATAGGGTGTGGTACATTCCATTTTAGCAACAGAATGAGGACGATGATGCTGTGATGGGGTAATCATATCTTCCTGAACCTCTGCAGCGCCAACTTTATATCCTTGTTTCTCAAACTGTAGATAATAGGGTTCCAAAATGAGGGGCAAACTGTATAAAACATGGAGAGTATTTTATCCGAATTATCAGCATTAATTCCACTCGTTTTTAGCATCATTTTCAGATTTACAAAGATACAGGTCACAAACTTCAGCAGGACATTAGCCAGGTGTGAGGCACAGGTGGAAAATGCTTTCTTTCTGCCTCCACTGGAGCGAATTCTGAGGATGGCTACAATGATGTGGACATAGGAGAGGAGAATGGCAATGAGTGGAACGAACACAAAAATGGCTGCAGTGAAGTAAATCACAGTCTCTACAACAAAGGTGTCTGCACATGACATCTTAACAAGCGTTACAACGTCACAGAAGAAATGGTTAATAATGTTGTACCCACATAGAGGCAAACTCATTACAAGAGCTGTCACTGGGAGTGCTAAGAGCAGGGCATTTAACCAGCAAGCAGCCACCATTTTGATACAAGTGGATGAGTTCGTGATGCTTGTGTAATGCAATGGGAGGCAGATGGCCATATAGCGATCAAAAGCCATGACAGACATAAAGGCTGTTTCTGTTCCCCCTAGTAGCAAAAACGCATATAGCTGATCTGTACATCCAGAGAAACTTATGCTCCACTTGCCCATGAAGAGGTGGACCAGGATTTTGGGGAGAAATACAAATGAGTACAAAATGTCCACAGAGGAGAGGTTGCCTATGAAGAAGTACATTGGAGTGTGAAGACGATGGTCATGGATACATACTGTGAGAAGCATACTGTTTCCAATGATAATGAACAAATATACAGGCAACTACACCACAAAGAGACCTATTTTCATTTGTGGATTTTCAGTGAGTTCTAACAGAGCAAATCCAGTCACAAAGCTTCCATTCCACATGTCCATTGCAGGCTTTCCTTTGTCTGCATAGAAAAAGAAATGCAAGTCATTATACACTGTACTCTAAGTGTACTATACTTTTTGCAAAAGCAATTACTATAAATAGCATAGAAAGGTAGATGATGATGACAGATCCTAGATCCCACCTGCTCATAACATTTTCTGATTTCCATCACAGAAATATGGTATTAGATGGTATCTTGACCTGACATTATATCATTTATCACTGCCAATTGGCCGGATTAGATCTTGGCAGATGGGTGACTCCGTCACAGCGGTGATGGATATCCCATTGTCTGAAATATAAATCCCATTATATCCATAGGATTTATATTTTGGCAGATGGGATGTCCTTCGCCGTACTGACGGCGTAACCAGTTTGCTGAGATCTAAATCAGGTCCAAAGACTGTTTTATATCTGAGATTATATTAATTATTGCTTGCTACCTTTGCCACAACTAGATTCATACAACAAATGTAACACATAAATTATAAAAATAATTATTGCTACTTATGCCTATACATCCATTTGTAGGCCACAATTTAAAGTTGCAATGAGTTCATATTTTAGATCAAATGTTATGGGTACTAAAGAGTTAATTACAAATCTTAAGTTTGCACAAAAGAAAGCAGGAGAATGTATGCAAAGGCATTTTCACATCTTTTCAGAAGGTCTATGTTAAACTTCACAGACATTGCAATGGTTTTTCTCTTGGAACTCCTGTACAAATGTAGTCACGCTTGCAAAACAAATGTATAATATATGACCTTCTTTACTCTTTATAAACAGAGCTAGTGGGAGGCATGGCTTGCTAGAAATAGAATTCATCTCCCCATGACACCACGGTCCACAGAATATGTATGATGACAGGTGAATATTCCTGCATATATTTGCAAGGGCAAAAATATGGTGCAATTGGTGCACTTCCGTACAATTCAGGATTCCAAAGAAAGCTGTACTGGACAAACCTGTGGGTTTAGAGTTAGAAATTTAGAGCTCAGAAGTATGGCTAGTAATAACAGGCATTTTAAACACTTGAAGAACCTTCTTGAAATGCAATGTCACATCAACAAAATCATTTATTGCCAGATGATGCTCTTCAGGATGCACTCACAGTATTACTAAACGATATGCCTAACCTGAAATACATATAAAGCCTTCTTGGTGATTGTGTGTTGACCAATACATTGGTAAGGCTTTTGCTTATGGATTGTGTGTATGTGAGATAGCTTTTCAAAGGGTATCCTCAAATGTTCTGTGTACATCAATAATTAAATATATCTTTACCAAGCACAATTAATTCTCTCTCAGTATACAATGGATTACTAGACATCTTTATGGCCAAATAGGAATCAGGCTAAGTTAACATTCAACCTAAACCAGTGACTCATCAGACCCTTAGATTAGACAATCCCTCATAACTTATGTCTTTGGACATCTATTAGTTGACTGTCTTGAAAGTAGCCGCTGAAGTTGCCATCTTAACATTTTTTGCTTGATATATCTGCAATATTAACAGTTTTATGGGATGTTTGATCACAAGACTGAACTTTAGTTGAAAGATTGTGACAATGTGAGAGGGTATCTAATAGGAGTCAGATTTCATTGGCTTTATAGCATTGCAGCTTGAAGATGGTACCTGCCAGTGCATTCTCCAAGTAGAAATTACCACTGTTGAGAGTCTTGGTAGGCACGGAATGCTCTGCCGAAATATCATCTCAAGAATATCGTTAGACACAAATATTGTATCATAAGTACTGTGATGTTAGAATATCACAAGTCAGAATATTGAGGTAAGAATGTTGTTTTTTAAGAAATGTTTTTAAAAATATCATCGTGTGTTATATCATTGTAATGTATACTGGTTTCTAGTGTATTTTGTGCATGTAATTTGTCAATTATTGTATTGTGTTTGACTTTAAATTGTATAATAAGTTATACCTTTAGGAGCAGGATTAATAGAGGAAGATGATTGAGAATGAATAAATAAAAATATTTTATAAGTTTTTTATCTTTAATTTGGTTTATTTTTAAAACATTTCCAAAATCATTTGAAATCAAATATTGTAAGTAAATG
Organism: Calotriton arnoldi; assembly: GCA_963921515.1. NCBI lineage: Eukaryota > Metazoa > Chordata > Amphibia > Caudata > Salamandridae > Calotriton > Calotriton arnoldi. The sequence continues at coordinate 193,440 of CAWUFW010015986.1, read as the reverse complement.
TGTTCTTTTTATTTAAATTTTTATATGTAATCTTTCAGAAAAACATTTTATTATTTTTATTGTGTTTCTCAGTTTGTTTTTATTAACTGAATTTTGTAAAACGTTTAGTGTTCCTTAAAATACTTTTTTCACTTTTAAATCTTTTATTTTAAAAAATAACTGTATTTTATGAATTTTGATTTACATATACAGTTTTTAAATAAATGTGTTTTTGTAGTTTTTGTTTTTTGCTTGGGATCACAATTAAATAATCTGATTTTAAAATGTGCAATATTGTTAGTTTTTAAAAATATGTTTTTATTCAAATAGAAATACTTTATCTTAAATTCATTATGCTTATAAATTATAAAGTTATAGTGAATATTAGTTTTTTTGATATTACTTCCAGTTTACCTTATTTATGTCTGGTGGTTTACTTCCTCAGATTTATAAAAAAATGTAAACCTGGGAATGCACCAAAAAGCTATGCTTCCCCAAGAGAGGCGTAACGAGGAGAAATATCTATATTTCTCCTTGTTTTTTCCTCTTTCCATGTGTGCTGCATTCTTCCAGATTGTAAGGGTGCCTGAGTTGACTTTAGGCAGCCCATTGTGCTCCAGCGCAGGTGAAATTCAGGAATGCACCATACTGCCTTAAATAAGGCACATTCCTGCCCTTCCTCAGTGACTTAGTGCATCACTGTGACTTGCTGCACTGCGCCAGTATTTCATAAATATGGTCCTAAAATGTTGGCACTTTCCCCAATGTAGTAAAGTTTGGAGTGGAAATAAAAGATTATGGGCCATATGTAGGTAATTTCTATTTACCGATTCCTAAATACCGAATCTTACCGATTCGGTATTTAAGAATCGGTAAATAGAATGTAGGTAAACATTCGGTAAATTTTACCGATTCGGTAATATTCGTTATTACCTATTCGGTATTTACCGAATCGGTAATAAGGAATACCTTCCCATTCATTCCTATGGGCCTGGAGGCCCATAGGAATGAATGGAAGCCATTCACTATTACTGATTCGGTAAATACCGAATCGGTAATAGGGGAGCATATTCAAGGGTGGCAGGGTGTCAAATTGACACCCTGTTGCACCCTGAATAGTGCATGTGTGCACATGTGGCGCACATACATGCCCTAAGGGCATGTATGTCTGCCACATGGCACTTTAAAAAGCACAAAATTGCTTTTTAAAAGGTATTCGGTATTTACCACCAACTTGTAGTTGGTGGTAAATAACGAATCCTTAAACCAAAAATGCACTCACTTGAGTGCTCCTACATAGGATTTAAGGAATCGGTAATTTACTGATTCCTTAAAATAACGAATCGGTAAATTACCGACTCCTTAAATCCGGCCTCCTGCATCGCAAAGGGCTAAATACTGGTCGGTAAAGGGAAATTTACCGATTTTCGGCCGTTACCGACCGGTATTAGCCCACCTACATATGGCCCATAATCACCCACCATAAAAGTTAAACCCTTTCCTCAATGTGGTAAAGTTGGAGTTGAAATATTAAGTTTGAACTACCCCTTAGTCCAACACTTTCCTCAGTGTGTTTATGTGTGTAGTGTGAATAGTAAATCTGAAATTCCCCTCCAAACTACAACACTTTCTCCAATGTGGTTACATTTATGGCAGGAATTGTAAATTTGATCCTTGTCAAACCCACAAAGTACAATGTGGTTATGTTTTGAGTAGTTAATTTGAACACTCCAGTAATTTACAGTAGTGCTGCATGCCTCATTGTGAAACGTAATGTATATTTGTATTTATATGTGTATTCAATGTGTTAAATATTATTTTTAATGTTTTTTTACTATACTTTGTTTTATAAGAGGGTTGTAATTGTTTCGATTTGGTTTATATGTTTTTAGAATACAGGTTTTTTTCAGACCCCAGATTACGAGTTTGCCGGTGTGGGAGTGGGGCAGCATGCCACTGCCTCGCTCCCACACCGGCAAATTTGACCACCACCAGCCAGATTGTGTGTTTCCTCGTGGTCTGGCTGGCGGTCATTTGGTGATCCTGCAGCGCTGCAGTATAAAGGCACCTTTAAGTGATCCTTAGCACTTCAGTGCTGAGGAAGCGCCAAAGCCCATTACTGCATGGCATGGACTGTGCTGCCGTGGCGGGCCACATGAGGATCGCCAAACTCATAATAAGGCCAAAAGTCTCTTGCCAAATTTACAGCAAATTCTTAAAGCATAAGATGGTTCACTGGCAAAATATTTTTTTTAATATTGTTATCACTAATATCGTTGTCAAAAAGTTTGGTTTTTTGTATGTATATATACATATAAATAGTAAACATTAAGGGCATAGTTATGACTTTGGCGTTCTGGGAGTGGGCTGCCATGTCAGCACTCCACTCCCACATCTCCAAAGCTGTACTGACACCACCTGCCAGATTACGAGTTTTCTTGTGTCTTGCGGGCAGTGCTTTGGTGAGCCCATGGCGGTGCCCATTAAAAAGACACAGCAATCGGGAGTGCCAAAGGCCATTCCTGCACGGCATGGACAGTACAGTTCATGCCGTGCAGGAAAGTGGATGAATGCACACGGGGGGCACAACATGTACCCCTGCTGGCACCACATGGGCCGCCACAATACCAGCATATCAGGGCCTCTCACTGCAGAGCCACTGCTGCGGGATCCCTGATGGTTACGGCGAGCCCGTGACGGTCCCACCGCTGTAATAATAATACAGCGGGTGGACCCCAACACCGGTTCAGCGGTCCGATGGGTTTTCACTGGGATTCGCGCACCCTACGATGGACCACCAAACTTGTATCAATCCCTAAATCTATTAAAAAGTAATAGTAATATATTTAAATCATTTTTACTTATTTACAAAAATAAAAAACACATATATAGTAATATAAAAATTATTAAACTAATTACATACAACCAGTCTCACAATCACTAACTCACACATACAGTCTCTTACATACTCCAACACTGACATATACTGCCTTTCACATATGCAGTTACTCACCCATATACCAGTGAGACATCCATTCACTCATCGACACAGCCATACACACACTCACTCACCCATACAGTCCCTCACAGATGCACTCATGAACCCATACACTCAGGGATTCACACACTCATACATCCATGCAGGGTGTCACACACCCCCTCACCCACCCACACAGACACTCAGGCACCCATAAAAGTACTCAGATAACTAATCAATAACCCATATAGACACTCATGTATCTACTCACCAACCCATGCAGCCACTTACACACTAACTGACAAACTGATACACACATTCACACAGATTAGTCACTCACCCATACATTCACTAAGACGTTTAATGACTCACTTATACAGTCAGTCGCGCACACACTAATTTATCAATACAGACACTCATACACCCACTCATTCTTCAATATGTTATGTTATGTTATATACTCTTATAACGCGCACAGCTACTCCGAGGAGTGTCCCGGCACGAGTCCAAGAGGAGTCACCGAACTGTACCACCATCATTAAGGAAAAATTTGAGTTTTTAAAAGTTTCTTGAAGGCTAACGGGTCTTGAGTATTGCGCAATAGAAACGGAAGGGCATTCCAAGCCTGGGCAGCCTTAACGGCCAATGAACAGCCGCCCATCTTGTGGCGGATGAAGCAGGGCACTTTAGCTAGGAGAAGAGCTGATGAGCGCAGTTGTCTCAGCGGGACATAAAAGGAAAACCGCTTCTGTAAATAGGTGGGGCCAAGACCGTAAAGGGCTCGATGGACAATGACCAGGGATTTAAATTTGACCCGATCCGCCACGGGAAGCCAGTGGAGAAGGCGGAGATGATCGCGCACGCTGCTCCTCTTAGCGATTCCCAATAGCAGCCTGGCGGCCTCATTCTGAATGACCTGGAGTCTATTCAAGGAGTATCCAGGGATGCCCACATACAACGCATTAGCGTAGTCCAATCGAGAAAGGATCAAGGCACGGATAACCGTCTCTTTGGCAGGCCTGGCGTACATATATATAACATTCTTAAACTTTTTAGAAACACTCAGTCACTGGATGATGTCATCAGTGATGTCACTGACCATGTCATGAGTGATGTAATATGTGACGTCATCAGCAGTGCATTACGGGAGCGCGAGTTATAGTTAGCTCAACTAACTATAATGGGAAACATCCATTACAACGCAGGCATCACATCGTAATGCCTTTACAATGCATCCTTTACAACACAGTTGTCATTACAACGCATGCCAATACAACACATGACATTACAACACATGTGCCATTACAACGCATGTCATTACAATGCATTATAAGGTGAGTATTGAGGTAAGTGTTTATTTTTAAGGTGAGTATTTGAGGTAAGTTTTTATTTTTTATGGGTGGTTGACTATTTATTTTATACTTGGGTATTATATTTATTTGAATTTCAAAATATGAACTAATATGTTTATCTTAAAAAATTTATTAAAAGGGTTTGGCACCATCCCCTGGGATGGGATGCTTGGGAAACAGGGGTTTTGGGTGGCTCCTCGCTCAGCCCCACGCTCTTCAACATCTACATGACCCCCCTCGCCGCCATTGTCAGACAACATGGGCTCAGCATAGTATCTTATGCCGATGACACCCAGCTCATCCTCTCTCTCACGAAGAACCCTGAAGACACCAGACTCAGCTTCCAAGAAGGAATGAAAGACGTTGCAGCCTGGATGAGCGACAGCTGCCTAAAACTGAACTCGGGGAAGACAGAGGTCCTCGTCCTTGGACCCTCCCCCACTGCGTGGGACAGCTCCTGGTGGCCCCCTGCCCTCGTAAACCCACCCACCCTGACAGACCACGCCCGGAACCTCAGCATCATTCTAGACTCCTCCTTCACCCTGACCCGCCTGATCAACACTGTTGCCTCCACCTTCTTCAACACCCTCCGCATCCCCTCAAGACCTTCAAGTGGATCCCCCTGAATGCAGAAAGACCGTCACCCACGCACTCATAACCAGCAGACTGGACTATGGTTATGCCCTCTACGCCGGAATACACAAGACCCTGCTACACAAGCACCAAACCATTCAGAACACCGCAGCCAGACTTGTCCTCGGAACCCCACAACACGAGCACATGACCCAGCACCTACGAGACCTCCACTGGCTCCCCGTAGAGAAGAGAGTAACCTTCAAGCTACTCACCCACGCCTACAAATCCCTCCACAACATCGGACCCAAATACCTCAACGAAAGAGTCTCCTTCCACGTACCCAAAAGGAACCTCCACTCCGCCGACCTTGCTATGGCAGAGACCCCTCGCATCCGCAGAACCAGAGCAGATGGAAGAGCCTTCTCCTACGTCACAGCAAAGACCTGGAACGAGCTCCCAGTCAACATCAGATGCTCCCCCACTCTGCACACCTTCAGGAAGAGCCTCAAGACCTGGCTCTTTGACTGATCCCCCCCAGCACCTTGAGACCCTCATGGGTGAGTAGCGCGCTTTATAAACCCCTGATTGATTGATTGATACTCGGGTATTAATTTTAATAATTGAGTATTAATTTTTATTTAAGTTAGTTGTTAGTATTGTAAAAAATTCATATATATCCCAAAAATGTGTTAAAAGGGCTTGGCACCCATCCCTGGGACAGGACGATCGGGAAACAGGGGTTTTGGGTGGGGGAGTGTATTAATACTCAGGAATAAATTTTAAGACTTGAGTATCAATTATTATTACGTTTAGCTGTTAGTATTTTTAAAAAAATAATATATGCCCAAAAAATTAATTAAACATGCGTTGCACTTATCCCTTAGGACAGGATGCTTGAGAAACCGGGGTATTTAATGGGGAGTGTATTAATACCCATGTGTTAATTGTAATACTTGAGTATTAATTATTATTTCTTTTAGCTGTTAGAAAATGTTAAAAATAAAATATTTTTAAAAATTAATTAAAAGTACTTGGCACCTATCCGCTGGACGGGATACATGGGAAACAGGGGTTTTGGGTGGGGGAGTGTATTAATACTCAGGCACTAATTTTAATACATGAGTATTCATTATTACTTAATTTATCATTTATTTAATTGTAAAATTACAATATATATTATTAAAATAAATAAAAGGGATTGGCACCCATACCGAGGGATGGGATGCTAGGGGAACAGGGATTTTGGGTGGGGGAGTGAATTAATACCCAGGGGCCGATTCCGATCTCGGTCGCAGGCGCACCCAATACCATTCGGTCGGGAAAAAAGCCATGCGAAAGCCTGTTTCCCGACCGATCCGTACAGCACACCGAACGAGCAAGTACGATGCGCACAACAGCAAAGAATCCGGCCGAGCCGTACTCACCCAAACCAGGTCCTGTTCTCCGACCGAGGCGAATCCGGAAACGCTGAATCGAGTCGCACGGAAGGAAAAATGCAGCCCCGTCCGGCCGGACAAGTACGATGCGCTTTCCGTACGCGCCGAACCCGTCGCTACGCACGGCACGTCAAAGCATCCGGGAGAGGCGCACATAAGCTCCGATTCGCGCCACAACACGATCCACGGCTCCGAGACGAACACGGCAGCGACGAGGACGACGCGAAGCGACGAGGACGAGGCGAAGCGACGAGGACGAGGCGAAGCGACAAGGACGAGGCGAAGCGACGAGGACGACGCGAAGCAACGAGAAGGACGAACGACACGAACCAACCATGAATCCCTTCGTCCCGATCATACCAATATTCTACATTTACTACCGGAACAGGCACGGACGCGTACGGCGCAGAAGGTAAGCCAGACACCAACCACGAAACACATACAACACGTACACGACACATCACACACACACACAGGGATGCAGAATATACTTACACCAGCAACAGCAGCACCATAGGGGCGGGATGCCCATCACCAATGCCACATATGCACACAGGGGCCTGAATGCGCACCACCACCCCTACCCAGGGGTGGCATGATGCCTACCACCACTACCACCCTCACCCAGGGGGCAGGATGCCTACCACTACTACCACCCACACCCAGGGGGCAGGATGCCCACCACTACTACCACCCTCACCCAGGGGGGCAGGATGCCTACCACTACTACCACCCTTAGCCAGGGGGCAGGATGCTTACCACTACTACCACCCTCACCCAGGGGGCAGGATGCCTACCACTACTACCACCCTTACCCAGGGGGCAGGATGCCTACCACTACTACCACCCTCACCCAGGGGGCTGGATGCCTACCACTACTACCACCCTCACCCAGGGGGCAGGATGCCTACCACTACTACCACCCTCACCCAGGGGGCAGAATGCCCACCACTACTACCACCCTCACCCAGGGGGCAGGATGCCTACCACTACTACCACCCTTAGCCAGGGGCAGGATGCTTACCACTACTACCACCCTCACCCAGGGGGGCAGGATGCCTACCACTACTACCACCCTTAGCCAGGGGGGCAGGATGCCTACCACTACTACCACCCTTACCCAGGGGGCAGGATGCCTACCACTACTACCACCCTTACCCAGGGGGCAGGATGCCTACCACTACTACCACCCTCACCCAGGGGGGCAGGATGCCTACCACTACTACCACCCACACCCAGGGGGCAGGATGCCCACCACTACTACCACCCTCACCCAGGGGGGCAGGATGCCTACCACTACTACCACCCTTAGCCAGGGGGCAGGATGCTTACCACCACTACCACCCTCACCCAGGGGGGCAGGATGCCTACCACTACTACCACCCTCACCCAGGGGGGCAGGATGCCTACCACTACTACCACCCTTACCCAGGGGGCAGGATGCCTACCACTACTACCACCCTCACCCAGGGGGGCAGGATGCCTACCACTACTACCACCCTCACCCAGGGGGCAGGATGCCTACCACTACTACCACCCTCACCCAGGGGGCTGGATGCCTACCACTACTACCACCCTCACCCAGGGGGCAGGATGCCTACCACTACTACCACCCTCACCCAGGGGGGCAGGATGCCTACCACTACTACCACCCTCACCCAGGGGGGCAGGATGCCCACCACTACTACCACCCTCACCCAGGGGGCAGGATGCCCACCACTACTACCACCCTCACCCAGGGGGGCAGGATGCCTACCACTACTACCACCCTTAGCCAGGGGCAGGATGCTTACCACTACTACCACCCTCACCCAGGGGGGCAGGATGCCTACCACTACTACCACCCTTAGCCAGGGGGCAGGATGCTTACCACTACTACCACCCTCACCCAGGGGGCAGGATGCCCACCACTACTACCACCCTCACCCAGGGGGCAGGATGCCCACCACTACTACCACCCTCACCCAGGGGGCAGGATGCCTACCACTACTACCACCCTTAGCCAGGGGGCAGGATGCTTACCACTACTACCACCCTCACCCAGGGGGGCAGGATGCCTACCACTACTACCACCCTTAGCCAGGGGGGCAGGATGCCTACCACTACTACCACCCTTACCCAGGGGGGCAGGATGCCTACCACTACTACCACCCTCACCCAGTGGGGGCAGGATGCCTACCACTACTACCACCCTCACCCAGGGGGGCAGGATGCCTACCACTACTACCACCCACACCCAGGGGGCAGGATGCCCACCACTACTACCACCCTCACCCAGGGGGGCAGGATGCCTACCACTACTACCACCCTTAGCCAGGGGGCAGGATGCTTACCACCACTACCACCCTCACCCAGGGGGCAGGATGCCTACCACTACTACCACCCTTAGCCAGGGGGCAGGATGCCTACCACTACTACCACCCTTACCCAGGGGGCAGGATGCCTACCACTACTACCACCCTTACCCAGGGGGGCAGGATGCCTACCACTACTACCACCCTCACCCAGGGGGGCAGGATGCCTACCACTACTACCACCCTCACCCAGGGGGGCAGGATGCCTACCACTACTACCACCCTCACCCAGGGGGGCAGGATGCCTACCACTACTACCACCCTTAGCCAGGGGGCAGGATGCTTACCACTACTACCACCCTCACCCAGGGGGGCAGGATGCCTACCACTACTACCACCCTTACCCAGGGGGGCAGGATGCCTACCACTACTACCACCCTCACCCAGGGGGCAGGATGCCTACCACTACTACCACCCCTAGCCAGGGGGCAGGATGCTTACCACTACTACCACCCTCACCCAGGGGGGCAGGATGCCTACCACTACTACCACCCTTAGCCAGGGGGCAGGATGCCTACCACTACTACCACCCTTACCCAGGGGGGCAGGATGCCTACCACTACTACCACCCTCACCCAGGGGGGCAGGATGCCCACCACTACTACCACCCTCACCCAGGGGGGCAGGATGCCTACCACTACTACCACCCTTACCCAGGGGGCAGGATGCCCACCACTACTACCACCCTCACCCAGGGGGCAGGATGCCTACCACTACTACCACCCTCACCCAGGGGGCAGGATGCCCACCACTACTACCACCCTCACCCAGGGGGGCAGGATGCCTACCACTACTACCACCCTCACCCAGGGGGGCAGGATGTCTACCACTACTACCACCCTTAGCCAGGGGGCAGGATGCCTACCACTACTACCACCCTTACCCAGGGGGCAGGATGCCTACCACTACTACCACCCTTACCCAGGGGGCAGGATGCCTACCACTACTACCACCCCCACTCATAGGATGGACAATGCATGACACAACCAGCACACCACAACCTAGGGAATGCAAGAAGAAGACATCCCCCCAACACCATGACAAGCGTGTGTAGACTGTGTCAAATGCCTACAACACCGAACATGACTTTGAACATACAATGTGACCCCTAGCACATGTGCCACACATATATGTGTGTGGCACCCACAATGCAAGCAGGCCATGACCATTGTGGCAATGGGGTCCAAACCCCCATCATCACAGTGACCAAAAGGTAAGTGTGGGGTCCATAGCTGAAGCACATTTCGAACATTGTGGCAATGGGGTCCAAACCCCCATCATCACAGTGACCAAAATGTAAGTGTGGGGTCCATAGCTGCAGCACATCTTGAACATTGTGGCAATGGGGTCCAAACCCCCATCATCACAGTGACCAAAATGTAAGTGTGGGGTCCATAGCTGCAGCACATTTCGAACATTGTGGCAATGGGGTCCAAACCCCCATCATCACAGTGACCAAAATGTAAGTGTGGGGTCCATAGCTGCAGCACATCTTGAACATTGTGGCAATGGGGTCCAAACCCCCATCATCACAGTGACCAAAATGTAAGTGTGGGGTCCATAGCTGCAGCACATCTTGAACATTGTGGCAATGGGGTCCAAACCCCCATCATCACAGTGACCAAAATGTAAGTGTGGGGTCCATAGCTGCAGCACATCTTGAACATTGTGGCAATGGGGTCCAAACCCCCATCATCACAGTGACCAAAAGGCAAGTGTGGGGTCCATAGCTGCAGCACATCTTGAACATTGTGGTAATGGGGTCCAAACCCCCATCATCACAGTGACCAAAAGGCAAGTGTTGACAAAGTAAGAGGTGCAACTGCCAAACTGCATGGATGATTCCTGGTCACAGAACAACAAACACATCAGTGGCAAAGTAGTGTATGTGTCCCATTGTAACATAAATTGGGGGAGCCAAATCCTGCAGTGCAAATAAGACATAACTTTGGCCATGTGCAGACAAACAACACCCATGGGGGCTGACACCGTCAACAATCATCAATGACACAATGACAGAAGTGACCATCCGAATGCAGACCCACATATTTGCACCAATGGGCACACACATGCAGATACCCTGTGGAGACTGCAGATGTGAGGCGAACAGATACCATACCATGGCAGCAATGGGACACACAATCAACAATTAGCAACAAATGAGGGCTCCCGTCCCATCAGCCTGGTCATGGAAGTGCCAACGGAATCATCAGCACAGATCCAACACACTTGTATAGCAATGTTGCACTGACAACACAGATGAGTCCTTCCCCATTGATGCCCAAACCTGCATGTTCACTGGAGATGGCCACACGGTCAGGGAAGTAGACGAATAGAACAATGGCAGGCACAACAGATGTGCAGGGGTGGAAGCCACAGATGTGAAGTTGCCAATCTAAGTAGGAAATCTCATTGCCAAATACTGAACACATGACACCCTCAGATGCTGCTATGGATGACATGGATACACCACAGGATAGGACACATAACCCCTGGACCACATGGGTTCCTGCACAGTAACACTTCATTATCATGAGACCAAATATCACCATCACTGCAGCAAGGGCATGGTTAGCATCATCAACATCATGTACATCAGAAGCAAAAGCACTAGAGAACAGAAAGTTGCTTTATTCAGCATATGTGGCATTAAAAGTAGAAGTCCGGTAGAACATAAACAAAGGCCAATGGCCAGTCCATCAACAAAGTCACAAGTGGGTGACAGTGGCAGATGCCAACCTACACATGCCTGCACAAAACCAGGGACAATCCACTAGGAGGGGCAACCGGGGGGGTAGGCCAGGCACCGCAGGGACAGGATCAGGGCTCACCAGGAGGAAGCAGGGAAGGGGTGGTGGGTGCTGGAGAGCCACTGACAACTGCAGTGGAGGTGTCTGACATGGTGTGTGCCGGCACAACTGGGGGGCATGGCTCAGATGTTGTGGGTGCCGGCACGACTGCAGTGGACCCTGCAGATGGAGTGGACAGGTCCGCCACTGCAGTGCCCAAGTCAGACAGGGTGGTAGTGGACTCCACCGCAGTGCCTACCACCAGGGGAGGAGAATGGGGAACAGGCAAGGTGGGCTGGACAGAGGGGGAGGACACCCTCACCACATCAGTGGCACAGACAAGCGCAGCGGGGGTGTGGTGCCGGGAGAGCAAGTGGCAGGGGAGAAGGCCGGAGCCTCTTGGGGATGGTATATCTGTGGGTGGGGGAACCTGGGGCAGGGTGTGGCGGGGGCACCTGTGGAGTGGGGGCCTGAGGGATGGAGGAAGGTGACCTGGTGCTTGAGCTGCAGGGCGGCGGCGGGGTCTTGCTCTTACCACTCCGGGGGACTTGCGGGTGGGGGCCTCAGTCTGTCTGCGCCTGGGTGAGGGTGTCCGGGGGCGAGGGGCACTCTGCTCCGTGTGGGGGGCTTCCTCTTCCCCCTGGATGCTGGGGCAGCTGGATCGGAGGGGAAGAGGCCGAGGTCACTGAGGAAGAGGCGCTGGGTCTTTGGGGTTGCAGGTGAGGCAAGGGAGGGTGCTTTGGAGGGAGAGGCAACTGAGGACTGCGCAGTGCCCGTGGATGCGTGTGTGTGTACCAGGGCCCCATCCCCTGTGAGTCTGGTTTCAGTCCCCTGACTGTGCGTGCGTGTGCGTTTAGTTTGTGGCGTGTGTGTCTGTGTGCTGGATGTGTGTGTGCTGGTGTGTGCCTGTGCCGGTGTGTGTGTGCTTGGGACGGGCAAGGTGCTGGGGAGTGTGGATGGAGCAGAGGCAGGAGGGGTGAGGGACTGTCTGAGGAGGGACACTGCTGCCGTCAGGGAGGAGTCCATGGACCTGTTGCCCCTCTGTAGGTCAGACATGCCCGATGAGATGCCCTCCATGAACGACACCAGCTGAGTCAACAGTGCGGTGTGCGCATGGAGGACACTCAGCATGGCTGTCTGCCCTACATGGAGCTGGCGAAGGAGGTACACAGACTCCTCACTCAGGGCAGCAGGGGACACAGGGGCAGGGGGTGCGGTGCCTGGGCCAAAGGAGACACGCTCCTGAACATGGGAGCCCCCACGGACCTTGGGAATGGGAGCCGATGGGAGGGCGGTGGTGGTGCTGGTGGTGGCGGGGACAGCAACACTAGCTGGGGTGTGGTGGCTGCTGACACCCACCTCCACAAGGGAGTCATCCTCCGAGTTGCTCTGGTCCTCAGCTGAGGTGGATGGTGCTGAGGATTCCTCGGTGTGGCTCCCCTCGCCCTCCGTACCACTGGGTCCCTCCGACCACTCCTCGGCTGCTGACCCAGTCTGGCTCTCTGGCTCCTCCTGGTCCGTGGAGCTGTCCCCTTCCGTGGCCGTGGATGTATCTGCAAACAATGGGGAAACAGACAGACATCAGTCACCTGCACAAAACGCACACACCACTGTGAGCACAGCACATCACAGAGCAAGCCCTGGCATCATTAGTTGTACATTGCTAAATGTGCCCTAACTGAACAGGAGAAGCCAATTGTCAGTCTGATGCCAAGCATGGCACTCACATCCCACATGGCCTTGCACCCATCAGTCTGGTGTCTGTTGGATTGCAACACCCCAGTGTGGACACATGCACCAAGTACACAGTAGTTGGACAGTGCAGAGGACACGGTGTGGACACATCACAGCTCTTGCCACTGAGTCAGTACAGGTTTCCGGATGAAAGGGATGCCCAGAGTCAAATAGGAAATGCATGTGATGCATACCAGTGACAGACACCATGATGCACCCATGTCCTGATAGCCAGCGCCACTATGGTGTGCATGTAGCACATGTCACTCCCCTGCAGGACCACAAATAAGTTGACACATGCCATGGCAGAGGCATGACTGTTAAGTCATACATCACTGTCTCAGTGATGTATGACTTGGCAGCCAGACAACAACACTATGCACTGTGTCACAATAGTAGGTCATGGGGAATGCAAGTCCTGGAGCTGCACAAGTGCACATGTACATCCCCCACACAACACATCATCTCAACCCTCATCTGTCCAGGTCACACCTATTGGACATATGGGAGACCTGTGACACTACCCTCTAAACCTGAGCCCCTCACAATTTGCTGTGAATGGGGAACAGCTGCCTGAACATCACATTCGCATACCCCAGTCTGCACGGGCAGCTGATCAAACACCTATGTGACACACAAGTATCGTCTCCTATGGTCACATCTCCAGGGGCATGCTGAGCCCCTACCAAGAAACACCCCAGCAGTCCTGGCAACTAATCCACAGCACACTGACACAGAGGCAGACACCGGAGGGGTCAAATCACTGTGCACAATGTGTCAGCTGATACACGGGAGTGGGAGTACAGAGTGCATTGCATGGCCTGGAGTAGGCATGACTGTCCTGCTCCACATGAATGAGGGATGTGCCCTGGACAGTGGATAGCTGGCTATGTATGTGTGACACACGTAATCTGCACACTCCTGGGGCACAAACATTGTTCCCACCCGCTGCATGGGCGTGTGCCACATACCCCAGGCACATGTGGTGGCTCAGCTCAGCAAGTGGACCGCATATCAAAGAAACACGCAGATCACATGTCCAAACCCAGGCGTTGTGTGAACAATGGACCCACCCATGATGCCCACAACAGAGTTAGGGAAACAGATGCTGTCTCCCACCTTTAGTGAAGCAAACTGCAAGGACACAGTCCCAAGTGACACAATTCCCTGACTGTAAGGGCCACACCTGGGTATCAGATGAGCAGTGGGCAGTGCACAATAGAGGGACATGGCTCCTGGACAACATGACTGCTGCACTGTGGCAGTTGAACCAGGCCAGAGGAGGGCACAAAGCATGTAATACAGAGTTCACAGTGCAGTCTTTGACTCACCCCCTCCTTGCTGCTGTCTGGCCTTCAGCTGCCCATCCAGGTCTGGAAAGACCACCGCCAGGATCTGGAGCATGTGGGGGTCAGGGTCCGTGTTCCGCCCCTCCTGCGAGGAGGCGACAGCTTCAGCTGGACCCGTGCAATCCTCCGGGTCCAGCCCCGAAGGTCCTGCCACCTCTTCTGGCAGTTGCGGATCCGGCGCTTGTAGACCCCCACGGACCGGACAGCCCGGACGATGTCCTTCCAGATTTCCTGCTTCCGATGGGCATTAACCTGTGAGGATGACAAAGTGAAAAGGCCATTACCACACATGCAACATATCCGTGCATGACACAGTTGTATATACATGTCTCAATCACAGGGGCACATGATGTACACAGGCAGTGCAAAGCTGACCATGGACAGTTTGCCAGATGTCACTACATGGTATCATTGCATGGGAAGTAAAAGCATGTTCAAATGCACTGTCACTGCACCATACCTGTCCAGTGCAAGTCACTACACACTATGGGGGTGACAACTACTCAGTGAGCCTGCTAGCCAGTGGCGTGCAGACTCTCAGCCTTGCTAGTCAGACGAAATGCACATTCAGAAAGGCAGTGCACAGAACACTCACCTGCTCCCCTGGTGTCCCATACAGCTTGCTGTACTGTGGAAGTAGGCTGTCCAGCAGGGCCTGGTTCTCTTCAAGGCTGAAGGCTGGGGCTCTCTCCACAGTATGTGCCATTGCAGGGTCCAGAGGGGCAGAGACAGCAGCAGTGCAGTGGCAGATGTCGTCTTGGAGCATGTAGTGCAGGCAAGTGGGCTCTCAGGGGAACAGCCAGCAATATATATGTGCTGGAGAGGCAGATACTGTCCCTTGTGTCCAAAGTGATAGGTCCAAGTCGTTTGCATCTTCTGAATCTGGCCAATCCATGGAATAGCAGCACCAAAACACGCCCACAGCATCCTTCAAATCTTCAACTTCATGACATACATGATTTTGCAACATTGTTGTGGGTGACCAACTGATTTTCCAGCAACCGACTCGTTCGAAATTCGAAAACGCGTCCGTTGCCAGGCAAGCCCATTGTCAATGGGTGCGCACCGATCGGTCCATTGCGGTACAACGCGCACAGGGGTACAACGCGTACCCGCACACATTGAAAGCAATGGGCCGGCCAGAGGCACCGATCGGTCCATTGCTGTTCAACGCGCACAGGGGTACAACGCGTACCCGCACACATTGAAAGCAATGGGCCGGCCGGAGGCACCGATCGGTCCATTGCGGTACAACGCGCACAGGGGTACAACGCGTACCCGCACACATTGAAAGCAATGGGCCGGCCGGAGGCACCGATCGGTCCATTGCGGTACAACGCGCACAGGGGTACAACGCGTACCCGCACACATTGAAAGCAATGGGCCGGCCGGAGGCACCGATCGGTCCATTGCTGTTCAACGCGCACAGGGGTACAACGCGTACCCGCACACATTGAAAGCAATGGGCCGGCCGGAGGCACCGATCGGTCCATTGCGGTACAACGCGCACAGGGGTACAACGCGTACCCGCACACATTGAAAGCAATGGGCCGGACGGAGGCACTGATCGGTCCATTGCTGTTCAACGCGCATAGGGGTACAACGCGTACCCGCACACATTGAAAGCAATGGGCCGGCCGGAGGCACCGATCGGTCCATTGCTGTTCAACGCATCACTGTACATGTGACTGGCATATGTCAGCATGCCTGTCTCAGATGGACATATGCCAGCCACAGATAGCTCCCAGGGAGTGAGGGGCACACCTACATCACGACAGCCTGTCCAAACTTTATCATAAGGCATGTAAGGCTGCATTTCCTATTGTGTGTATGTTGGTGTACATGTTGTCCTGTGGGTGTCACCTGTGGGCAGCCACCCCCAGGCTGTGCACGTGTTCATGGGGACAGGATCCTGGGTGTTATGTGTACGTGACCACTGTGATGTGCAACTGTTCATATCTGTGCATGTGCCATGGTCACATTTCACAGTGGTGTATGTGTATGTCATGTCACATACCCCGTGAGTCCCATGTGGGACGGTATGTTTGAGCCAGGGTGTCCCAGTGGCACAATAGTGATGGTCCTCCACAGTCTTTGTGCATGTGGTGTTTACAATGTCTCTGATTTCATGTGCACAATGGGAGACAGTCTCCACATCCACGTTGTGTGTGCATGGACTCTGATGTTGTGCGTGTGTGTCACAGACGTCCATGTCTGTCCTGCCGTGGCAAGTGGGGCCACTACCTGTGGGGGTCATGGTTGTTTTGCTGTGGTGTATACATGATACTCCATGTAATGCCAGTGTCCATGTGTCATTACAGGGTCCCTGGGAATGTACCTGTCGTTGAGCTGTGGTGCCTGGGGCACATCTGTCCTCACATGTCCCTGTGGGGGGTTATTGTGACACGGCAGCAGGAGATGGGAACTGTGACACGGCCTCATGATATCCAATGGGCCAACCTGGGACTAATTGATGCCACCTGTTGGACCGTGTTGACAGATGTTGGCCATGTATGTACCATACATGTCCTTCCGGTACTGCACACTTCATGTAGTTGTGCCTCATAATGATGTATGTTGGGATCTTGAGTGTGTTCAATGCCGCATATGTGGGGTGACTGACAATCTTGCTTACTTCTCCTCTGCACTGCAGGGCTCCTGCTGTCCATCGGCCATTCCCAGACCTGGCAACAATGGTGGAACGGGACAGCATCCGACAGTACCGCTTCACCAGGCAGCTGATTGAGGATTTGGCAGTGCAGTTGTCCCCACATTTGCAGCCTGGCCGGCCGTATCCTACAGCGCTGACCCCCAAGGTGAAGGTGATGGCAGCCCTACACTTCTTTGCCACTGGTACCTTCCAACATACTGTGGCGACTGCTGGTGGGATGTCACAGACCATGTTCAGCCGTGTGCTCCGCGATGTTTTGGCGGCAATGTTGCTCTTCCTGAACCGGTACATCTATTTCCCTAGACTGCGACGACTCACTGACGTGAAGAGTGACTTTTATGCCCTGGGGAGGATGCCGCATGTAATTGGCTCCATTGATGGGACACATGTGGCTTTGGTACCACCACAGGCCCAGGAGCAGGCCTACAGGAACCGCAAGCACTACCACTCGGTCAATGCACTGGTGGTGTGTCTTGCAGATATGACCATCTCACACATGTGTGCCCGTTTCCCTGGTTCAGCACACGATGCCTTTGTGATGAGGAGTAGTCGCATCCCCAGGATGATGGCACAGATGCAGAACCAGCGTGCCTGGCTTGTCGGTGTGTACTGACTTTGTGCCATTGTGTGTGATCTGATCTGTAGTATTCCGCCCACTTTTCCAAGTCAGCTAATGTGCACTTGTCTGTCCGTAGGTGACTCGGGATACCCCAACATGCCGTGGTTGCTGACACCCCTCAGGAACCCTGTGACACCTGCCCAGATGCGCTACAATGAGGCACATGGTCGGACCAGGAGAGTGATTGAGCGGACCTTTGGTCTCCTGAAGAGCCGCTTCCGCTGCCTGGACAAGACCGGAGGGTCCCTCCCATATGCCCCTGCGAAAGTGTGCAAGATTATCATCGTCTGCTGCATGCTCCACAACCTGGCAGTGCGGAAGGAGTTGCCTCTCATCCAGGATGACAATGACCAACATCCGCCACCTGTGGAGGATCCTGGCCTGGACCACGATGCCAGTGACGATGATGATGATGATGGTGATGTCCGCACACAGCTCATCACCAACTTCTTTAGCTGAATGTGAGTATCCTGAGGTGTCATGTCAATGATGTGAGTTGGCATGATGTGTGGGTGGTGCTCTGGTGTTGTGGGAGTGTGTCCATGGGCCACTTGACTGGATGTGTGTTGCGATGTGTGGTGACAGGTGGGCTGTACTCCCCAACAGTGTTGACATGCTAACTTGGTTCTGGGTGGGTATCTTGTAACATGTATTGTGCATGTGTTTTGCTGTTCTGTCCTGTACTCCATTGCTTTTGACTGTGTGTCATTTCTGTCCTTCACAGGGTACTTTCAGATTCGTTTGGTCAACTGTGTCCACCGACGACGTGATTGCACATCCAGGCTGGTAGCTGTTGTGTCCCTACAGGTGATGTGCGCCACACCCATGGACTACCTTCCGTCTACAGTTGTTGACTGTGTGCCCGCTGCCAGGTGGGGTTACCTTGCATCTGTAGTGGTTACGGCATGTTGCAACTGTGTAATAAACCTGTGCTTCACTTTGTGATGTGCGTTGTCTGTGGTCACACATTTGACTGCCATTTGCTTACTGCACCTGTGGGCTACTTGACTACAACTGGGAATGGGTGTGGTGTCTGTGCATTGCACCGTCTTCCCTGGCAACATCAGTGTAGGCAATGAGTCAGATGGCCTAGGTGTGTATGTGTCGTGTAGCCCTGGTGGTGTGTCTCCCTCATGTGTGTCACGTTTTCTGTACTCACATGCCTGTGTTGTCCTTGCTGTTGCAGTTCGCATACACAGTGTAATTTTGCAGTACATCATCCCCATAACAGCACCCACGTTGGAATCACGACAGAGGCAAGTATGGTGTATTAGTGTGTTTATTGTGATACATTTGTGTTAATAGTGCATAGGATGGGTTGTGCTGTACATGAATCTTGCAATCCCAAGTTCCTAGGTGAATTGAAAGTCCGGGTAGACAGGATCCCCAGTATCGGGGCCACAGTTGTCTGACACATTGGTCCAACTTGTACTCCCCATGCAATGTGTGGGAGTAGTGTTGCCGTCAACAGGGTGAACAGTCTGTGCACAAAGGCGAACATCCAGAACAGGTTCAGGCTTCCTGGGAGTTGCGCTTGGCCATCGGCCTCTCACTTTTCCCTCCTCGGACGACCCCTCTTCTTGGGGGGCCCTCAAGTGCAGGCTGCTGCGGTGCAGGGGACTCTCCGCCAGAGTCCTCCTCCCTCCCTGTGGCAGTTGCAGTTTGTTCGGCACCAGATGTTGTTGGCACACAGGGAGGTGTGGACTGGTTGCTGTTCATCTGGCGGAGGCATTGTAAAATGTCCCTGTGCACCGCCGTCATCTCATGCAGTGCATCCCACTTGGACTCCACGCGGGACATGTGTGAGTCCACACGGGACATGTGTGACTCCACGTGGGACATGTGGGAGTCCAAGCGGGCATGATGGGCAGCCTGCTGCTGTTTAATGTCTCTGAGGAGCCCCACTACCTGGCTGAGCTCTCCGGTGCTGGACTGGTACGCATCAGCTATGCGTACCAGTTGTGGGTCATCATGCACACCAGCAACGTCTGCAAGCAGCGACCTCTGTCTCCCACCCCTCCCACCACCCCTGCTGACATGTGCAGTGTGTGCAGTGGCACGCACAGATAACCCTGGTCCACCTTGGGGGTTGGTGGTGGTGGTGGTGGTGTCCATGGCCCCAGGTTGGTCCAGGGTCACTGTGCTGGTGTTGCTCCTTATTCTGTCCATGTCGGCAGGGATGGTATTCGTGGTGACAGTCGTTGTAGGGGTGGGTGCAGGGGGTGCAGCTGGTGGTCCTGCTG
Organism: Calotriton arnoldi; assembly: GCA_963921515.1. NCBI lineage: Eukaryota > Metazoa > Chordata > Amphibia > Caudata > Salamandridae > Calotriton > Calotriton arnoldi. Next base: position 173,361 of record CAWUFW010015986.1, on the reverse strand, counting down.
GTGCTGCAGCTGGTGGTCCTGCTGGTGCTGCATGTTGACTTGCACCGGATGTGCCAGGTTGTTCTTCATCGTCCGAGGAGGACAGAGGCTGTACGACGCCAGTAAGCTCGGCATCCTCTTGAGCCTGGGACTGGGACTCCTCAGCGTCTGCTGCTGTGTCCCCATCATCACCTGTTTTTGGGAGACACAAACAATGTATGTCATGTTTCTGCAGGCATCAATGGTTGACACACATGACAGTTGTGACTGTGCCTCTGGGTGCGGGCCTGTACATTGCATTGTCCTGAGTCGTCACAGTCAGGGTTGATATTGGTGTGGCACATTGTCCTGCATTATTTGGGCATTTCTATGTATTTTCTGGGGTGTGAACATGGTCTGCATTGGTTGTGTTTGGTTGGCAGCCGGACCTCCTTCCCACCCACCCAGCCAGTCAGTTATCCCACCATGGAACGTGCTTGCGTTGCAGGGAGTGTAAGTTGTCTCTCAGGATGTCAGTCAGTGGTGTCCTGCTGTTTGTTGGTGCACAGTTGGCAGCAGGGCCTTGTGCTCCCCACAGCAGTAGGCAGTGTCAGCCATCTTGTGAGTCCTTCTCCACTCCCTGTGATGTGAGCATGGTTCAGGGTGGTGTTGATGGGACAGTTGTGGGGGTGACCAATATCAGTGACTACGACTCCCATCATGCTATTGCCTCCACCCCCCTTCCCAGCATGCCCATGCTTCCTTCCTTTTGACTCTGCTTCCCTGTGGGGTGGGCTGGCTGTGCTGACAGCATGGCTGGGAGTGTTGTCCTGGCAGTTGTTTGGCTAAGAGTCCCAAGAGTGTCCCTGTGCTTCACACAACATAACCCAGGGTGGTGGTTCTTTGTGGGATCTTGTGTTAGGATGGAGGGCATTGCATTCTACCAGGTGGGTACTGTGGAGTTTGTGTTGGGGGTGTGTGTGAGGGGAGGTGCTTGTGACTATAGTCAGTGCTGCAAGTCCCCCTTCCCAGCCAGCCAGCCAGCCAGATATCCCACCATGGAACGTGCTTGCATTGCAGGGAGTGTAAGTTGTCTCTCAGGATGTCAGTCAGTGGTGTCCTGCTGTTTGTTGGTGCACATTTGCCAGCAGGGCCTTGTGCTCCCCACAGCAGTAGCCAGTGTCAGCCATCTTGTGAGTCCTTCTCCACTCCCTGTGATGTGAGCATGGTTCAGGGTGGTGTTGATGGGACAGTTGTGGGGGTGAGCTATGTCTGTGACTACGACTCCCATCATGCCATTGCCTCCACCCCACTTCCCAGCATTCCCATACTTACTTGCTTTTGTGTGGAGTTCAGTGTGTGTGGGTGTGAGAGCAATGGCAAGATGGCTGACAGTGGTGTCCTGCTGTTGGTTGGTGTGCAGTACCCAGCATGCCCTTGTGCTCCCCACGACACAGCAACAGTGTCAGACATCTTTGATGGGCCTTTCCACTCTCTGTGAGATGTGCATGCGTGAGTGTGAGCTTGCTGGGCCATGTGGTGGGGGATGTAGAGCTGTGACTACGACTCCCATCATGCTATTGCCTCCTCCCCCTTCCCAGCATGCCCATGCTTCCTTCCTTTTGACTCTGCTTCCCTGTGGGGTGGGCTGGCTGTGCTGACAGGATGGCTGGGAGTGTTGTCCTGGCAGTTGTTTGGCTAAAAGTCCCAAGAGTGTCCCTGTGCTTCACACAACATAACCCAGGGTGGTGGTTCTTTGTGGGATCTTGTGTTAGGATGGGGGCATTGCATTCTACCAGGTGGGTTCTGTGGAGTTTGTGTTGGGGTGTGTGTGAGGGGAGGTGCTTGTGACTATGGTCAGTGCTGCAAGTCCCCCTTCCCACCCAGCTAGCCAGATATCCCACCATGGAACGTGCTTGCATTGCAGGGAGTGTAAGTTGTCTCTCAGGATGTCAGTCAGTGGTGTCCTGCTGTTTGTTGGTGCACAGTTGCCAGCAGGGCCTTGTGCTCCCCACAGCAGTAGCCAGTGTCAGCCATCTTGTGAGTCCTCCACTTCCTGTGATGTGAGCATGGTTCAGGGTGGTGTTGATGGGACAGTTGTGGGGGTGACCAATATCAGTGACTACGACTCCCATCATGCTATTGCCTCCACCCCCTTCCCAGCATGCCCATGCTTCCTTCCTTTTGACTCTGCTTCCCTGTGGGGTGGGCTGGCTGTGCTGACAGGATGGCTGGGAGTGTTGTCCTGGCAGTTGTTTGGCTAAAAGTCCCAAGAGTGTCCCTGTGCTTCACACAACATAACCCAGGGTGGTGGTTCTTTGTGGGATCTTGTGTTAGGATGGGGGGCATTGCATTCTACCAGGTGGGTTCTGTGGAGTTTGTGTTGGGGTGTGTGTGAGGGGAGGTGCTTGTGACTATGGTCAGTGCTGCAAGTCCTCCTTCCCACACAGCTAGCCAGATATCCCACCATGGAACGTGCTTGCATTGCAGGCAGTGGGAGTTGTCTCTCAGGATGTCAGTCAGTGGTGTCCTGCTGTTTGTTGGTGCACAGTTGGCAGCAGGGCCTTGTGCTCCCCACAGCAGTAGCCAGTGTCAGCCATCTTGTGAGTCCTTCTCCACTCCCTGTGATGTGCGCATGGTTCATGGTGGTGTTGATGGGACAGTTGTGGGGGGCAATATGTGTGACTGCGACTCCCATGGTGCTATTGCCTACACTGACTTGGCCAGCATACACAGAATTCCTTCCTTTGAGTGGTCTTCACTGTGTGTTGGTGTTGTTGTGGTGGCTACATGTCTGGATGTGTTTGTTAGTTCTATTTGTGCCACTGCCTAGCTGTAGTTGTAGTTGTTTGTACATGTGATGGCACAGTTGGATGTGACTTTTTTGATGGCATGTGTTGTGTTTATCTGACTGACATACACATTTTGGGATGATTCTGTTCTGGTTGCTGGTAATTGCTATGAGTGCATGGTTTGACTCTCCCCTTGACAGTGATGTGTGTGTGTTTTGTGGCAGTATATTGTGTACATTTGTTGTGTACTCACCAGGCTCTGGGATGTCCTCTAGTCCATATACGCTCACTGGCGGAAGGATGGCCCGCACCTTCTCCTCCCAGGGCCTGAGGTATATTGGCTTGGCAGGAGGGCCACTGCCGGTGTGTTGGCTGTTGATGTAGTCTTGCTTCAGCATTTTCCGTACCCTCCTGCGCACGTCATACCACCTGTTCTGGATGTCCGTCTTTGTGCGCCGACATGGTGATTGGGCGTTCACCCTGTTGATAATCCTCTCCCACATCTTGGTTTTCTGCGACATGGGGGTCTGTTGGACCAATGTGCCAAACAGCTGTGGCTCCACCCTGAGGATCTCGTCTACCATGACTTCCAATTCACTATCTAGGAACTTGGGATTCTTCTTGGGGGCATGGTGATGGTTGGTGATGGTGGGTGATGTGTGTGTTGGTGTGCAGGTGAGGGTGTGTGAGTGTGTGTTTTGCTGGGTGTATGTGAGGTAGGTATTTGTTGGTGTGCTGATGGTGTGTGGCTTGTGTGAGGGATGAGCTGTGGGTGTGTGGTTGCTTTCTCTTGGGTGCTGGCAGTGGAATGGCATTTGCAAGGGCTCATGGTAGTGATTTGTGTCCTTTATATAGGTGGAGTTGTGGGTGTGTCTTTGTTCTCTGTCCCCACCCCCCAGTATTTATTGGCTTGGTAATTGCTTGTTTGGCCTTTTTTTGGGTGATTTTTCCTTTGTGCTGTTTGTGTATGTTGGAAACGTTCTTGTGACCGAGTCGGACCCTGCATTGGTCTCGTACGGTGTTCTCCGTTTCGTTCACGCTGTGTTTGTGCAGTTTTCTATGCTGCGTACGCGTCGGTCGCGGTATATTGTGTTGCTTCGGCTCGGTTTTGTATGCGTGTCGGTCGTACGGCTTGGCCTCCGTCCGACTCGGTCGTTGTTTTCGCGCCTTGCATCGTACTTTGCGGTTTGGAGTTCGCGTGTACGTTTCGGTCGGATTTGTTCCGGGTGCGTGTCGGTCGGTTGGATTCGCGTGTTTTTCCGGCCGGATTGCTGCTTTCCGTGCGGCTCGGTCGGTCGACTTTGTTTCGGTACGTGTCGGTCGGATTTTTCGCGCCTTGCATCGTACTTGGCGCGTCGTGCGCCACGGGTACGTGTCGGTCGGTATTTTTTCCGGATCCGAGTCGGTCGGTGCTTTTTCCGGCCCGAATCGGAATCGACCCCCCAGTGTTTAATATTAGTACACTGTATTAATTAATAATTACTACTATTTGTAGAATAAAATTAGATAATAAAATAAATAGAGAATAAAAAAAGAGTTTGGCACACATCCGTTGGGGTGGGATGGGGGAGGGAATAGAGTTTATTGGAAGGGGAGTAATTTAATATCTAGGTGTAAATAAAAACACTGTAAAAAATTCATATTTATTTAAAAATTAATTTAAGACAAATAACAATCCTATAAAAGTATATTAATTTAGTTGCATATATGTACATAGAAAATGTAAAAAAAGTTAAAATTAATAATAAATAATATAATAATTTAGAAACCAAGAATGGACACATTAAAAGTAGACAGTTTTGAAAAATTACAACAAATGTTTTTAAAAAACTTTATTAAAGGTAATATTTTTTTAAATAATTTATTTTTTTACTGTATTGTAACATATACTTTTTAATTTTGTTGTAGGTTTTCACACAGTTTCCTATTAGAATGAATGAGAAGAATTGTCCTTTTTTCCTTTTTACAGAAAGAGATGACGTTGCTGCTTGTACGTAAGTTTCGTCATTGAGAAGAACGCCGCGTTCAGGATCGGAAGCAAGGAAGAGCTGCGTACAGGTAAGGCAAATTTTAATTTTTAAAAATAGATGATAGGTGGCATAGTTTTTTGTAAGGAGAGAGGAGGGAGGTAGTAAGAACTAGGGTAGTTGCTTTTTGATAGGTTTGTATATTTTAACCAAAATATTTATTTCTATGCCGGTAGCAGTTGTAGGCCCACAACGGGTTGATTACTTTCGTAACACTTTTGGTTTAAGAGAATTATTTTAAAAGAATGATTATCTTTTCTTTTAAACCAAAGTGTCATGAAAGCAATATCTTTTTAATGTTTTTGTGGCGACGGATTTTGAAATTAAGGTACTGCGTCGTCGTGGATTTTCGGGAAGAAGGAAGGAACATGGACACAGATGGTATGGATAGCATAATTGCTTTTTGGGACAATTTTTAATTTTTGATACATTGTTTTTTTAATTAGACTTGATTTCGGTCGATTGAGGATTGCAACGATGGCTTTCTTCTTGCGAATTTTGCCAAAAATCTTAAATTTTTTGTTTTTTTTGCTGGATTTAGGTCAACAGTGGATTGCAGCAATGGATTTCTTGTTGCGAATTTTGCCAAACATCTTTTTTTTTTATTTGGGATGTGTTTTTTGTAGGTGAGCACAGTACAGTTTTCAGCTCCTTTTTCGCTGAAAAATTGGCTTAGCGGAACTGTGTTCATTTTGGTTAGTTTGACTTGGAATTTGGTTTGCATCACGGATTATGGATTATTTACTATGGATTAATGGACTGAACAGGACTTTTGGTGAAATGTGGGATTGTACGCAAGTCCAAGAGATGAAAAAAGAAGACAACTGAAGGTAAGTAACCCGACTTTTAATTTATAAAAATTTAGAAAAATGCCAATTGAATTAGGGAAATTCATTTTCAAAACAGACAAGTAATGTGGATTAGAGGTTAGTGTAGATTAGAAATGTACGATGTGTGCAGTATTGTCTAGGTAGCCTGAAGCCACCATCAATGAAAATTGTTTATTTGCATCCAATAGTTGCTCAGACGTTTCTTTGTTTTTTTATTAATTCGTGGGTTCAGACTGCCAGTCAATGATTGTGCAATTCTCATTTCTTGGAAACTTTGCTCCTTCTTCAAAATTTCCCAAAAATTATAGAAGTTAGGATGTGGTTTGCCAATTGATTTGTTGAAGGAGTTGTGCATCCCTCTATGGCATTATGTGTTTTTGCTCCTCCCTCTAAGCAGGTCATGTAGCAGTTCCACCACTTCACATGGAAACGTGGCTTCCTCCTGTGACCTGACCTGCTTAGATGGCCAATCCATGTGTCTTCAAAGTAATTTAGAAGGGGTGCCAATTTATCCTCAATGCAGTTATATAGTCAGATTCAGTAATAAATGTGTAGTATTCATCTACACTGTCAGGAGGAATAAAGCAAAGTGCTTTTAGTTTCTTCAATTCAAATGTCAGTTTACTGTCTGATATGTAATCCTCAACTAAGGATGTTTTTTGATTTTTTCTCCAATAAGCCTGTGAAAAGTGAAAAAAAATATCCTTGAATTTGGGTATCCGTGTACATTTTGGTAATTGTGTTAATCATAGGTAATTCAAAGTCAATTAACACTTTTGATTATGGTTTTAGCTTTTATCACTGCCAAAAATTCAGTGTATGTTGAGGTGTGTTTATCAGGAGGTAAACTGTACACTAAGGGCACTACTGTATGATTAATGTAGGCGTGAATACTGTGTATTTGATGAATGGGTGGGGTGTGGATTTAAAAGTCCTATCCATCATCCAAATATCACTGGTCTCTAACTTAACAAGATTATGGGGTATGCTAAATATTAGAACTTCTTTTAAGAGGTTTTTTGTTGTCATGAAAAAGAAAGGTTTCATTAGTAACAGTTACAGTAAGCTCAGGAGGAATGTTAATATCAGAGAAGGTTTGGGGTGTTACATGGAGGGGGTTACTTGCCTGAATTTTACACTGTATAATTCTACGTAGGTTGGGGATTGTGGGCATCCAACTTGCTAAATGGATAGGGTTTTTTTTTATACCTCCCTCAAAACTGAACCACAAGGTTCATTGTAGGTGGATGCCAGGTCTTTCATTTCATTTATATTTTCTCTTACCTCTATCTCCATTGCAGAGGCAGAGTGGTTATGCTCGGTGGTCCTTTCAACAGTGTCACCGAGAGTAACAGCTCTGCCTGTGCAATGGGATGAGTAATAATGACACCTGGGCTCACTTAATGTCTCCTTACAATACATGTAGCCACTGTAACTTAACAGTCTATTTCCCCCGCTTGATTTCAAATATTTGGCTTCATTTCTTGCTGCCATGCTCTGTAGAGAGAAGAAAAAGAGAAAACATTGTTTTAGTGATTTTGTGTATGATTGCGTTTTTAAAAATATTTTGCCTGCAAGCGTAAAATTAGTGTACATTAATTATTTTACTGCTTTTTTTTACAAAATTGAACCAGGATTTAATTGCATTGGCTTGGCAATGTTGGTTTGGAATTGTTTGCTGCCTTGATACCTTTGATGATGATGAAAGAGGTTACCTTTATTAGGTTTTTCTGTTGTGTGGCCGGAAAGTCCTGGAGTTGATGCTGGGTTTCTTTGAATTTTTCTTTCAATTCTTTTTTCCGTGATGTTTTGTGCTTTAGCTTCTTTGGTTCTGAAAAAAAGTGCAGAAATGTTCTTAGTTATTTGCTATGAAAAATCTACTTTTGCAAATAGCCTGGAAAGAAAAAGTTTAGTCATTATTTACTAGAAAAAAAGTCATTTTCTTTTTGTTTGTGAGGCTCAAATTTTTAATGCAATGTTACTTTTTCCTTAGGAATGTTTCTTAACTTGAAACCTGCGAAAAAAAGTTATTATTTGTGTTTTTTTCTTCAATCTTTTTATTGGACATAAATGCGGAATATAAACCATTGACATCACTATTGTACAGTGCATATTTTTACAGTTTCGAGTTTAGCAGGACAACATGTCTTAATTTACCTTATTCCCTTTGTTGGACGGGGTTGCCACCGACATACAAATCATCCCTCTACTTTTGTTCCATTTCCCCTAGATCTTGGACCATTTTTGCGGGCATCCTCCACCCTCATAAACCACTCTTTTGGCTTGCATACACCAATCCATGTCTGTCACCCAATCTCGGGATCTAGGGCCGTTCTTATCCCTCCATGACCTTGCAATGTTACGCTTTGCGACCATACATCCAAGGGAAACCCAAGTTATTTCTTTCGCGATTAGGTCCATTGCATCCCATATGTTAAGGAGGCACCATCGAGGTGAGACCTCCACCTCTTTCCCTCACATTTTTGACATTATCTTCTCCTAGTATAACTTAATCACTGGACACTCCCACCATTGGTGTATGAACGTTCCCTCCTGGCCACAACTCCTGGGGCATAATAGTGAGCTCAATGTACCAATTTTAACTAATGCCACACTGGTATTGAACGCTTTGTGCAGAACCTTTAGCTGTATTAATTTAAATCTTGGACGAATCGCTACAACTCTAGGGGATGCCAACGCTTCCTGCCACTCTTCATCGCTCATATCCCACACATCATCCACCCATTTTGAACGTAGTTTTTCTAACTTTACAGGTTATTTAATATCTATCTGTATGTCACAGATATTGCCCTTTTCGATATAGTCGTCTAATTGCCTATCTTCTGGTGAGGAGGCCAAGAGTTCAGTACCTCTTGGGATTGCTTTTTGTAGTACACTGTGAACCTGAAGGTATCGAAAATGTTCCCCCTCATTCAGCTCATAGTCACTTTGGAGGTCCATAAAAGGGACAATTTTGCCTCCTACCCACAGATCTCCAACCTTAGTGAGTCCAATCAGTTCCCATGTATCGAACCCTGGATACCTCGCTAGTATCCCTAGTTGTCCCATCTCCAAGAGTGGAGTGGCCTTTGTTATTGTAGTCTTCAACCCCAGCTCAGCCAAGGCCCTATGCCATAGAGTGACCATAGTGGAGGTTGGCGTATTACTTGGGGCATATTTTTGTCCCCATAAATTGCTCACAGCAGCACCCGCCGCAGTGTTAACAATACGGGATGCGACCGCCAGGGTGGCGGTCACATCCTAATTGGTGGTGCGGGACTGCAGCACCACTGGCGGATGGTCCCAACACCGCTTCAGTCCGCCCGCCATCCTAATGGGGCCCTATATGAGGGCAACCATTGTTTCAGAGCAGCGTACGAATCTCAGATTCTATTGTTTGAAAATATCTTGTTGGCACTAGGCATGGGGTGTTCTGCAGGATGTATACAAACCAGGGGAGAGCCATCATTTTGTACAGTGCGGCTTTGCCTAGTAAGGTAAGGGGCAAGGTCTTCTAATGTTGCACGTCTTCTTGCAATTGACATAAGGGGGGAGCCAGCTTCTTATCATAGAAAACTGTTGGGTTTGTAGTCACATAAATCCCAAGTATCTAAACCCCTTGGTGACTATTTTACCAGCACAGACCCTGGGGAAGTTGATGTCCATCCCACACAGTACATTTCTGAGCGACTTGTCCCAATTTATAGTATACCCCGAATATGTTTGGTAAATGGTAAATATGTGTAGTACCCTACGTATTGAGGAGTATGGTTTTGCTAAATAAAGCAGAATTTCATCAGCATATAGGGAAATTTTGTCTTCCCATTCCTCCGTCCATTAAAATCCCCTAATAAGTGGGTCGCCTCTGATCCAGACTGCCAAAGGCTCTAGCACCAATGCAAAAATTAGTGGAGAGAGCGGGCAGCCCTGTTGTGTGCCCCTCTGTAATTTAAAGACCAACGTTCTTCCTCCATTCACCACCACTTGTGCCAGGGGCTCAGAATACAGCAGCCTTATCCATGACAGGAATTTCCCCCCAAATCCTAATCTTTCAAGGGTTGCGAATAGAAAGGGCCATTCGATTATATCAAAAGCCATTTTGGCATCCAATTACATTATGACTGCCTCTTCTCAAATATTATCTGCTCTACCCAGGAACCCATTGAGGCGTCACAAGTTACGCGCAGTGCCTCTTCCTGGCATAAAGCCGGACTGATTGGGGTGGACCAGTTTGTGCAGCAGTGGGGTTAAGCGAGTGGCCCAAATTTTAGCGAGGATTTTAACTTCTGGATTTAGCAGGGATATGGGTCCGTAGGAGCCACATGTTTTGGGGGGTTTCCCGGTTTTGTGTATTACTACAATGTTGGCTATTCTTTGGCTCTCAGGCAGACTACCCATCACTACACTTTCTTCATATATTTTTACCAGATACGGGGTGACTGTGGATGCATTTATTTTATACAATTCAATTGGTAGTCCACTGGGGCCCATTGCTTTCCCGGCCTGGAGTGCCCCAATTGCCTGTACAACTTCCTTTTCAGTTAGATCCGCTTCTAACCCATCCTTATCTGTACTCTCCATTGAGGGAAGTCCAAGTGTAGCTAGTAACTCCTGAGCCTCAGTTTAGGTAGACGTCCCTGCCAATGCATATTCCGTTTAAAGTATTCTGCCAAGGTTTATGCTATTTCTTGTCTCTCCTTAAGCAGGGTTCCTAATCTGACTCAATCTGAAACACCCATCTAGTGGCCCTCTCCTGCTTTTCCAACCATGCCAGCAGCTTACCCACCTTATCCCCCACCTCATATATTCTATGTTGGGTCGCATGGTTATACGCCCTGGCTGCCTCCTCAGCAATGTCATTATATTCTCTTTGCTTGATCTGCAATCTATGCTTGATGTCTGGGGATTCTAGCAGTGTTAGTTCATGTTCTAGCATGCTAATTTCTTTCTCTACTTCAAGCAGCTGTTTCCGTTTGACTTTTTTGTGTCCAGCTACTGCCGAGACACCTTGTCCCCTGATTACTGTCTTGTACGCTTCCCACATCGTTTGGGCAGAGTCTACTGATCCATCATTTTCTTGGAAATAATGAGCGGTCACCTCAGTCAGGCCCTCCGTTATACTCGGTACTTTGAGATACCAGGGGTTAAGCACCATGCCAGATTGTCTAAAAGGAGACACACACCCATACCGTGCGATCAATGGGGAGTGATCAGAGATACCCCTCGGGAGATGTCCCACCTCAGCAAACATTGGGAGTTGCTCAATTATTCCAAAGATGTAATCTATATGGGACAGGCTTCCATGCACCCCAGAATGGAAGGTATATTGGTGAGCCGTGGAGTTATGGGTTCTCCAAATATCCATCAGTCCCATCGCTCTCAGAAATTCTTGTAACGATTTCCCGGAGGATTCTTTTGGTTTAGCTGGTTTCCTATCTAACTCTCCGCTAATGGCCGCATTACAGTCCCCTCCCATCAATAAGTCACCTTCGGTTAGTTCCATGATATGAGCCCCCAAGTCAGTCAGAGTGGAGGAGTGCAGTCTGGGCGGTATATAGAGAGAAGTGATGTTCAATAATCTACCCTCCCAGTATCCAGTCAGCATCACAAACCTACCCAGTGTATCATGCTTGATGGATTGTATTGTAAAGGGGAATGTTTTACGTAGGAGAATGCCCACCCCTCTCTACCCTCTGGTGTAACCTGCATGGGCGGCCAACTTATACCCCTATCTATTTAGTGCACAATAGGAGATTCCCTGAATGTGGGTCTCTTGTATCAACACCACATCCGGTGCCTGCCATTTCAGATATTGTAATACCACCCCTTGCTTGATTCTATCCCCCAACCCGTTAACGTTCCATGATAGTATTTTAAAATTGCAGGGCGGTGGTGCTAAAGTCAAGTCAACATGCATCCAACTGTGTGTGAGTGGCACTCTCTGCGGGCATAGGAGGTTAAATGTAAGTCTATTGATTTTCTACCCCTTGAATGAGTTCCATGACTGACCGTGTGTCCTTCCTTGAAAGCATTTGTCCCATCCATGGAATCTGCTTAACACATGCAATAAAAACTGTATCTATAGTATTCCCACAACTTTGTAGTTCACCCTTACATAACCACCTACCCTTACCCCCATTCTGCCTCCCTGCAACATAGACTTAAAACTACCCACCCCCCAACTATGCAGAGTGCCTCTATACCCTTACCCTTTGAAACCATCATAGGGGAACGCGGCTCAGTTGACTCCCAGCCAGTCCTGATTTCACCCCCCTTGAACGTCCGATATTTAAGCCTAGTCTTGAACATTTTACATTAGGGCATCTTGAGTGATATGCATTCTAAAACAAGTTTCAAGTAAATCATCCTGAGTTGTTGCCCTCCAATCGACTAATCTAACAACTCATTATGTATCCCACCGCCCCATGTTGTTATGTATAATGATCTCCAGCCTTTTATAGCTCTTCAATGTTCATTGAACAGTCTTACTTTAATGTTCATTCTGGGAGTCCCGCCGTTGCATATCTATGCCGGTTTGAACCATTTCTCTGTCCACTCCTGCAGTATGTACACGACCATCCTGATGACTCTCATGTTCCTGTATGCGTCTTTGAGAGTTATGTCTCTGTAATCCAGACGTTCTCCACCCCTCCAGCCACTCCCAGGCCTCCTCTGGGGTTACAGAAAACCATGGTTTCCCCCCCACCACCACCCGTAGCCTTGCAGGGAAGAGCATTGCATATTTGATGTCCTTTTCCCGGAGCGCACGCTTCACCTCCAGGAAGGATCGTCACAATCTCTGTACCTTCACTCTAAAGTCTGGGAAAAAGGTTACTGTAGAATTTTCAAACTTTAGTGGGGGGGCTGTGTGTGCGGTCTGCAAAATTATGTCTCTGTCTCTATAGTTAAAGATCCTTGCTAGGATAGAGAGTGGGGGTGCGCCCGGCTTCGGTGGGCCACCTCGCACTTGGTGAGCACTCTCCACTGAGAAGTACCGAGAGAGAGCACGGGGCTGTAGATGTTCCTGCACTAAGTCTTCCACAAACATATCCGCAGTCTGGCCCTCCGCCCTCTCCGGCACTCCCAAGATTTGCACGTTGTTTCTGCGTGCTCGCCCTTCATATTCTTCAAGCTTTGCCTCCAATTCCGCTGTTGTTGTTTGAAGCTTTTTGATGCTTGCTTCCAATATTTTGGTAGACTTCTGAAGTGTGGCACCGAGTCTTCAGTGTTCTATACTCCCTCCCCCAAGTTTCGCAGGTCTGCATGCATTAGCGTTACTTCGGTTGTTACTGTGTCTATTTTACTTTCTAGTATTGATCGTACTCCTTGGATAGCCTCCATGATATCTTGCAAGGTCAGGGCGCCATCTTCCACTTTTTGGTTTGTACCACTTGCCTTGGTCTTGTCCATTGCAGTTTCTGTTTTGGACTGGGCATATTTGTCGAGTTTTGTCTGATGCGTTGATTTTGGCTCCTTCTGTGTAGACATTTTGCCAAAGCACGCTAATATGTCTCAATACCTCCTTCAGTTATGTTATTAATTGAGTGGGACATAGGGTGAGTCCCAGCGCTTCCCTTCCCTGAATATGCATCACGCTTGAACCCGGAGAGCGGGAACTGTCTCCCAAGCCTCTAAGTGTCCCAGAGGCCTGGATGTTTGATCTCCTCCCACTGCACTCTGTTCCAAGAGGGCCACGGGCTGGAGTTCACTAGGCCTTCCTGTTCTACAGTGAGCTTGTCAACGAGGCAGCTCCTTGGGCGGGCACATTTGTTAATGCACAATTACCCCAGGGGGTCAATCTGTTCTGTCCAGCTGGGACCAGTCTGCTCACGGGGTCTTCGAGTGCTTCTCTGCGTACCAACTGGCCCTGTTACCTGCCCCAGCCCTCCAACGCCAGCACCCACCTCTATAGTGGGGAAGGGAAGTGGGCACTCGATTCAGTGTTTAAAACACCTGTTCTTTTATGCCCGAATTAGAGCACCCAGAGACGGACCTCCCGGCCCAAGCTGCTCCAGGCGTGTCTCATGGTTTCCCCCTGCCAACTACAAGATGTTTGTCTGCTGGGTGGAGTTTGTGTGGCAATGCGTGGTCCTCGGCCGAATCTCGGGACCGTCGCCAGTGCCTATTGTTCAGTACAACGGGGGAAGAGGAAAGCGGCCCCCTGCCTCCGTCCAGCCCGACCGCAGTAACTGTGGCATGGGATAGGGCTCCTCTGCCTCCGACGGGTCCGGTGCTCCTCCTTCTGATTTCTCTGCACCTCGACTTTTAGCTGAATTCAGCATCCAGGCGGCAGTGGGACGTCTTGTTTTCAGCCTTCCGCTCCCCACTGTGTTGGGAGTCTCAGAAGGGGAATTTATTTAAGGCAGCGACGGATTATTGTGGCTGATGATGGGGGTTTAATGTCCTGGTTCTCGAATGCTCTACTCTGGTGCGGCCATCTTGGTAGCTGGCTGGCCGCGCCCCCCATTATTTGTGTTTTTTGATCATTTTTACCTTGTATAATTTGGCTTCTGTGTTGATGGGCTTGATTTGTTTTTGTGATTATGGATGTGTTCCTCCACACTGGTGGGGTAATATGATTTTATCTGTAGAGAATTGTAAACAAATCACTCTTTTATTGCATGCTTGAAAAAGAACACCAATGAAAATGTGAAATGTACTGTTTAAATACTCATTTTTTATTTAAGTTCATTAAATTTGCCCCCAACACCATCCAGCACTTTTCCTGAGGCTAGCACCTGTTGGAGTAGGAATAGTATTTTTGCCCCACCACCATTCAGCACATTTCCTGAGGCTAGCACCTGTTGGAGTAGGACTAGTACATTTTCCTCCACCACCATTCAGCACTTTCCCTTAGGCAAACACTTGTCAGAGAAGGAATAGTAAATTTGCCTCCACCACCATCCAGCACTTTCCCTGAGGCTAGCACCTGTCGGTGTAGGAATAGATAATTTGCCCCACCACCATCCAGCACTTTCCCTGAGGCAAGCACCTGTTGGAGTAGGAATAGAAAATGTGCCCCCTCCACCATTCAGCACTTTCCCTGAGGCTAGCACCTGTCGGAGTAGGAATAGTAAATTTGCCCCACCACCATCCAGCACTTTCCCTGATGCAAACACTTGTCTGAGTAGGAATAGTAAATTTGACTCCACCACCATCCAGCACTTTTCCTGAGGCAAGCAGTAGGAGTAGTACATTTGCCCCACCACCATCCAGCACTTTCCCTGAGGCAAACATCTATTGGAGTAGGAATAGTAAATTTGCCCCCACCACCATCCAAAACGTTCCCTGAGGCAAATACGTGTAGGAACAGTAAATTTGCCCCAGCACTTTTTCTGAGGATAGCACCTGTCGGAGTAGGAATAGTAAATTTGCCCCCACCACCATCCAGCACTATCCCTGAGGCTAGCACCTGTCAGAGTAGGAATAGTAAATTTGCCCCCACCACCATCCAGCACTTTCTCTGTGGTTCGTGCCTGTTGGAGTAGGAATAGTAACTTTGCCCCACCACCATCCAGCTCTTTCCCTAAGGCAAACACTTGTTGGTGTAGGAATAGTAAATTCGCCCCACCACCATCCAGCACTTTCCCTGAGGCTAGCACCTGTTGGAGTAGGAAAAGTAAATTTGCCCCCACCACCATCTAGCACTTTGCCTGAGGCAAGCACCGGTCACAGTAGGAATTGTAAATCTGCCCCCACCACCATTCAGCACTTTCCATGAGCATCTTCCCTGAAGCAAACACACAGAGGTGTTAGAATAGCAATTTTATACCATATCACGGACCAGTGCCTGCTAATATATTTGTGAAAATAATAAAGTTTTTTTTAATTCAGATTATATTTTACAGTTTAGTTACAGTTGTTTTTGTAAAGGTTTTTTTGTCCAAGGTTTGTAATTGGTGTTGCTGTATGTCCAATCTCTGTTAATATTTAAAGAAACATTTTAATTGTTTATTTTTTTGCTTTAGGGCTTTTTACTTTAAATATATTTTTTTCATTTATTCACTTACTTTTCAAAGGAAAGATAATTTTAGGAATGTCTGCAGTAGAGTAGGGGCTGTTTTTGAAATTCTGTAAATAACTTACAAATATAATATAAGTACTTGTGAATTTGGTGTAATCACTTGAAAGGTGTTTACTAAAGTACACTTCTGTCTGTAGATGGCAGTGTTCAACTGGAAAGACGGAACAATTATCCTGCTACTTCTCCCTGCGTGTGGTCACATTTGGACGTCAGTGTACCACTGAGCACAAAATGGTGGACAGTTTCTTTTATACCTTTTTCGTGATAAACGACAATTCAAATGAAAATATGCTTTGGAAATTATTTTTTTCACACGATTCATAACCTGACAGAATGTATATTTATTTTGTCTTGTTAGAAAATGTTCGTTTATACGTTACTTCTCGGAATGTCAGCCATTTTGAGTAGATGCTGGGTCAGGGGCTGTAATAAAAATATTTGAAGGACTGCCGCATTATGTGTTTCAAGTTGATTGTATGTATAATCTCTTTTTGTCTCTGACAGTAGTGTGTATTTTATAAAAAATGCTTTAAATATATGTGTTAATTTTTTTATAACATATTTTTGGATGTTAATATCAATACCCAGGTACTTTAATGGGTAGGTAGTTTAAAAATACCTGAGTATTAGAATTAATACCTGGGTATTAATACTATCCCCCACCCAAAACCCCTATTTCCCTTGCATCCCTTCCCGGGGGATGTATTCTAAAATTTAGACTCTATAAAATTTTGGTTATAAACAGTGAAAATTATTATGCGTTGTAATGGTATGCGTTGTAGTAGTATGCGCTGTAATGGAATGCGTTGGAATGGTAGTTTTAATATATCTCAATGAACATGCGTTGTATTGGTTTACGTTGTAAAAACATGCTTTTTAATGGTTTTTGCGTTGTAAAAACTGTGATGTCAAAGTATGTGTTGTAATGGTTTGCATTGTAACGTCAAATATTCAACTATAACGGCTGAATTTCTCTGGTTTTGTACGAGTGAAATGTCAGCCGACCAATAACGTCCATGAAACCTCTGTTTTTTTCAGTGAATATATATATGTATATATATTCACTGAAAAAGCAGAGGTTTCAGGGACGTTATAGTTAGGGATTAGCATTTTAAAAACCTTAGAAATTCTCTGAAAAAACCATAGGTTTCAGGTACGTTATAGTTAAGCTGACATTTTACTCATACAAAACCAGAGAAATGCATCCATTATAGTTAGCTGAGCTAACTATCATGGTTTTTTAAATGCTAATCCCTAACTATAACGTCTTTCAAAACTCTGCTTTTTTCAGTGAATTTCTAAGGTTTTTAAATGCTAATTACTAAGGATAATGTCCCCGAAACCTCTATTTTTTACTGTGAATATATATATATATAAAATATACATATACTTATATAATAAATATTTTTAAATGTATTTAATTTTTTTTCAATGACAATATTTTTAAATTTAAAATATATACTTTTTTTATGGATCGCGGCTCCAGCGTGATTTTTCACATATATATATGTATTTCATATATAAACAATAATAATATTAAGTTCAAGGTTAGAGGTTTGTTAAGATAGTTACTAAACTTGTATATTAATAAATTAAAGTTATTTAAACATTTTTTTAATAGTAATTTCAGGAGTCGGGAGTACGTCTCGTAGATCGCAACTTCCGGATTCGAGTAGAGGACGGGAATCCAACAATTGTTTAACGATAGATTATATTTATATAGCTTTATTTAATTTATTTGAAATAAAGAAATACAGTTATGTGTAATTAAAATATTATCAGATACTGCTAAATATTGTTGAAATGTAAAATTGAAAGAAGTTGCAGAATCGCATCCGGTACGCGGTGGCACTGCGTAAGGAGCGCCCACCCCATGTGACACAAAAAAAAGAGATTTGATTGGTTAAAGATTCTGTTATTTTTAAGTTTGATAGATCCCACCCTCTTTCTTCTAATTTTGGGTGTGGTTGGCAACAGCCATACCTTTTGAGGAGATTTCAATTTCTGAGTTTTTTTGGTGTTTTGGAGGTTTTACTTACAAAATTGAAAATGGCAACTGCACAGGATCTGCAGGAGGAGGAGAAAGAGGTCCTTCAGGAGGAAGAAGAAGACACACACCACAAAAGAAAGGAGAGTGTGGTATGGGAATTCTTTTCTATACCTGAAGGACAAAAGAAGGTTAATGCACAAAAAGTTACGTTCGACATCTGCAAAAAGGTGCTGTCCAGAGGATTGAACAAAAAATAATCTTGCGTTACATCGTCGATGTACAAACATCTCAGAACAATGCATGAGAAGAGGCTTGCAAGAGCTGAACTTGCAAGAGCAAATGAAGGCAGCCAAGATCCTCAACCTTCTACTTCTCAAGTTGGTGACAGGTTGCAGACCATACCACCGACTCTTCCTGATTTTGCAAAGGCAGGACTTTTTTGTCCTAAGTGCATTACTTTGCTGAGCATTGGGGAACAGGCTGTCCAAACAATGTTGGACACATTTAACAATCACTGTTGTTAATTCCCCCCCTATTTATGCACGCTGTTATGTGCTTGTTTTTTTGTTTACATTTTTATTGATTAAATCTTAAAAACACCCAAAAAACACAAAATTGTTAAAAAATAAATATATAAAATAGTTTTTAAAAATACATGAGTCAATGGAGAGTGTATGTGTGATTGCATGAGTACGTATGTTATGTATGAGTGATTGGATGAGTAAATGAGTAGAGTTTGAGTGAATGGTTGAGTGCAAAAGTAGTGCCTGAGTGACTGCATGAGTGCACTGGTAGTGCCTGAGTGATTGCATAAGTGCATGGGTACTGCCTGGGTGATTGAATGAGTGCATGGGTAGTGCCTGGTTGAATGGATGAGTGCATGGATACTGCCTGGGTGAACAGATGAGTGTATGGGTAGTGCCTGAGTGAATGGTTGAGTGCAAGAGTAGTGCCAGGGTGATTGCATGACTGCATGGGTATTGCTTGGGTGATTGGATGAGTGCAGGGGTACTGCCTGGGTGATTGGATGAGTGCATGGGTAGTGCCTGAGTGACTTTATGAGTGCAAGGGTAATGATAGAGTACTTAGATCAGTGTCTGGGTAGTGCCTGACTAAAAGAATGACTGCAAGAGTAATCCCTGGGTCATTGGATGCGTGCATGTGTAGTGCCTGAATGATTGGATAAGTACATGGGTAGTGCCTGGGTGATTGCTTGAGGGCAGGGGTAGTGCTTCAGTGATTGGTTGAGTGTATGGGAAGTACCTGAGTGAAAGTACGAGTGCAAAGCTAATGGCTGGGTCATTTGATGAGTGCATGGGTAGTGCCTCTGTGAATGGTTGCTTGCAAGAGTTGTGCCAGAATGATTGCATAAGTACATGGGTAGTGCCTAGGTGATTGAATCAGTGCAGGGGTAGTGCCTGGGTGATTGTATGACTGCATGGGAAGTACATGAGTGAAAGTATTCATGCAAGGCTAATGCCTGGGCCATTAGATGAGTGCATGGGTAGTCCTTCAGGGAATGGATGAGTGCATGGGTAGTGCCTGAGTGAATGGTTGAGTGCAAGAGTAGTGCCTAAGTGATTTCATGAGTGCATGGGTAGTGCCTGGGTGATTGCATGAGTGCCAGGGTATTGCCTGGGTGATTGGATGAGTGCATGGGTAGTGCCTGAGTAGAAGGATGGGTGCAAGGGTAATGCCTGGGTCATTGGATGAGTGCATGGGTAGTGCTTGAGTGAATGGATGAGTGAATGGTTGACTGCAAGAGTAGTGCCTGAGTGATTGCATGAATGCATGTGCAGTGCCTGGGTGATTGCATAAGTACAGAGGTACTGCCTGGGTGATTGGATGAGTGCAAGGGTAATGACTGGGTGCTTAGATCAGTGCATGGGTAGTGCCTGAGTGAAGAATGACTGTAAGAGTAATCCCTGGGTCATTGGATGAGCGCATGGGTAGTGCCTGAATGATTGCATAAGCACATGGGTACTGCCTGGGTGATTAAAGTGCAGGGGTAGGGCCTCGGTGATTGTATGAGTCCATGGGAAGTACCTGAGTGAATGTATGAGTGCAAGGCTAATGCCTGGGTCATTGGATGAGTGCATTAGTAGTCCTTGAGGGAATGGATGAGTGCATGGGTAGTGCCTGAGTGAATGGTTGAGTGCAAGAGTAGTGCCTGAGTGATTGCATGAGTGCATGTGCAGTTCCTGGGTGATTGCATAAGTGCAGAGATACTGCCTGGGTGATTGGATGAGTGCAAGGGTAATGACTGGGTACTTAGACAGTGCATGGGTAGTGCCTGAGTAAAGGAATGACTACAAGAGTAATCCCAGGGTCATTGGATGAGGACATGGGTAGTGCCTGAATCATTCCATAAGACCATGGGTAGTGCCTAGGTGATTGCATGAGTGCAGGGGTAGTGCCTCTGTGATTGTATGAGTGCATGGGAAGTACCTGAGTGAATGTATGAGTGCAAGGCTAATGCCTGGGTCATTGGATGCGTGCATCGGTAGTCCTTTAGGGAATGGATGAGTGCATGGGTAGTGCCTGAGTGAATGGTTGAGTGCATGGGTAGTGCCTGAATGATTGCATAAGTACATGGGTAGTGCCTGGGTGATTGCATGAGTGCATGGACAGTGCCTGGATGATTGCATAAGTGTAGGGTTACTGCCTGGGAGATTGGATGAGTGCATGGGTAGTGCCTTAGTTACTTCATGAGTGCAAGAGTAATGTCTGGGTGCTTAGATCAGTGCATGGATAGTGCCTGAGCAAAAGGATGGCTGCAAAAATAATGCCTGAGTCATTGGATGAGTGCATAGGTAGTGCCTGAGAGAATGGATGAGTGCATGGGTAGTGCCTAAGTGATTGCATGAGTGCAGGGATAGTGCCTCTGTGATTATATGAGTGCATGGGAAGTACCTGAGTGAAAGTAGGAGTGCAAGGCTAATGCCTGGGTCATTGGATGAGTACACAGGTAGTCCATGAGGGAATGGATGAGTGCATGGATAGTAATTGTATGTATAGCTACTTAGGCAACCATTGAGAATATAGGCAAACAAATGGACAAACAAAAACCCAGATCAAGATCTATATTAGAAACAGTTTATTAGTATAAAAAAGACTGAGCATACAAGAAACATGATCAATATATATTAAATAATTGCATAATCCAAAATAATTTTTTCTTTAATATTTTAAATATTTTAAAAGAGCAGTCTGTTCTTTCATCTGAAGGGTGATGGAACAAGCTGATGTATTCAATCACACTGCCACACTCATCCTTCTAGTATAAATACATGAGTTCATTAATTTTTATGAAGAACAAACCTATGGAGTGTGCATATACATCTACGTTCTTAAGTGAACAGTGATGGATACCAATATCAAATCTGATAAATTGCATTTTTATGGCCCAATTGAGATCACATTTATTTCATTATATGTCACAATATCTTTTGGGGGCCGAACATTATAGTTCTTCATGGCTTGCAACAGTGAGATGGGATAGATACAGCACAGATGGTTGGGTTGAGACATGTGCAAATACAGCATGGCTTATAGATTTTGACCGATAGTGACCTACGCGCATTTCGGCAATACAGCCTTCATCAGGAAGCAATGATGAATAACACCTTGGTTTATGCACAATTTACTGAGGCGGGATGGGCAGAAAATGCCATCGCCATCTCCCTCTAAAGGTGTTTTATAATATTGGTAGGCAGAGAATGCTCGGAACAGAGTATATTTATAGAATGGAAAACTTTTTATTATAGATGCTCTGCATAAAGACGAATTATTTTTTCAGATTAATAGAATCTCAGGGGATTAAGAGGCAGCCCTGGGGTGTAGGCGATATTATGGTGTCGTCCCAGTGGTGTCCGGGGAAGAAACTGCGCTTTCCGCATAGATTTGCCAGGTGCTAGGTCCCTAGATCCCAGGGGAATGTAAGGGGGTCCTGGGGTGCAGGCAATGTTGTGATGTCATCCCAGAGGAATCCGGTGAAGACACTGCGCTTTCCACAAAGGTTAGCCTGGTGCTGGGTCAAATGTGCTGGGCGACGGCTTCACGAACGCTCCAGGTACCGACAATTTTGGTGTCAGTCCCACATGTGTAGAATCAATGCTCCGCAGATAAAGGTTTCACCCATGGGCCAAGCATGGGTAGTGTCTGAGTGAATGATTGAGTGCAAGAGTATACCTAAGTGATTGCATGACTGCATGGGTAGTGCTTGCGCAATTGCATGAGTGCAGGGGTAGTACCTGGGTGATGGATGAGTGCATGTGTAATGCCTGAGTTACTTCATGAGTGCAAGACTAATGTCTAAGTGCTTAGATAAGTGAATGGGTTGTGCCTGGGTAAAAGGATGCCTGGAAGAGTAATGCCTTGGTCATTGGATGAGTGCATGGGCAGTGCCTGAGAGAATGGATGAGTGCATGGGTAGTGCCTAAGTGATTGCATGAGTATAAGAGTAGTGCCTGATTGATTGTATGAGTGCATGGGTAGTGCCTGGGTGATTGCATGAGTGCAGGGGTAGTGCCTGGGTGATTGGGTGAGTGCCTGTGTCAAAGAAAGAATACAAGGCTAATGCCTGGGTTATCCTATTACTGCAAGACTTGTGCTTCAGAGAATGGGTGAGTGGATAGGTAGTGTCTACATGAAAGGATGAGTGCCTGCCTGATTACATTAGCAACATAATGATAGTTTTCAAATAGTGTAAAGGATCAACATTATTTATATTAGAAACAAATAACATATAATTAAACTTTAAACATTTTTTCACGTTATCATGCATATAACATTATGTATTCTTACCTTTCAAGTAAATTAGCTATATTACACAGTAGAAGTATTTTAGAGTAGTATTGTTCTAAAGAGCATTAAAAGTCTTTTCAAACTTCAACAGTAGCTACTATAAAGAAGAAGAAGAAAAACTGTTATTTAATGATAATATATTACAGAAATTATAATATTATATTTTTAAGAACACAACATAAATTTAGAATTACATAACATCTTCAGTTTCCCTTTTTTGCTGTTCTCGGATTCCACTTAACTTAACCATACACAGTGATTTCAATGTAGTATCATCATTGAACAGCGGGAAGAAACAATCAAATTGATTGTAGAAAAAAACCCCAAGTCAGCGTAGAGCATCATTTTAAATATCTGTAGCTCTGTGTTTTCTATATACTCTTTGTTAATTACTTCCTTCATCTACATTAACTCTATTGTTTATCTTAAATACATTTGCCAAAATGCAGACTCTCATTTACATCTGGTACAAAATAGAAAACAAAGATATAAACTATTTGCTTTTAAACACAATTTTCCAAATGCAATATCAATTACTGCAAATAATATTCCAAACACTAATTATAAATGCTAATAATTTGCAGAATGAGGTACTCAAAACTGTGGCTTCAAAAATAACAAATATAAATTTGGTAATTCATAGGGCAATCTAGGTTTGAATTCCAAGTGGGCCTCATTGCAATGTGTCCATTCATTAATACACTTTAAATACACAGTATTGTGTCCAGATGTTGTAGTAGGTCCATCATGGAAAATAATAGCCACTGCTGTAAAAGTTCTTCCTGAAATAGATATTTGACTTCCTTAAAATTTGTAATTTTTGTTTGCAATTTTCTTCCATTTGCTCTACAACGTTGTAGCATTAAAATGAGATGATTTCCAAATCTTTCTATTTGTAATATAGACAACATCTCTGATCTACAATGCGAACATCTCATGTCCTGATTGGCTGTTTTTATCAATTTGTTAAAAGGTACTGATTTGCAGTCTGGTATTGTCAAGTATATGAATCATTCTGTTTGTATTTCAGTGGTAGAAGTAAATGAATACTCTTCACATTTATGATCCCATCTGTAACTTACTCTAAAAAAGTTTTCAATCTGTATTCCTTCAAGTTCTAATACTCCAAGCACAAGCATTAGAAATTCTTGTGCATCTTGTTGTATATTGAGAGTAAATGTCAAAGAATCAGTACATATATCCAAATGATGCTGAATGCCAGAAGCAATATGGATTTTAGTTCTGTCAGTTACCAACTGTTGAAATACATGATGTAGTGCAGAACAGAATCTTTTTCACGATTTCCCATGATTTCATGATGAAGATCTTGTAGATAAAACACAACATTCAGAATCACATTAGCATAACAGTTGATACCTGAACTATTTTCCAAATGTCATCAGCAGTTTCCATATTCTTTTTCTTACACCTTCAAATTTCTCTTCCTTTTGTAGTGTAGTTCCTATTTCCCTAATAGGCTCTGCGAATTGGAATAATATAACCTATAGGCTTGACATAGGACTGAGGTCGGTATATCCCTATCGAGTATTTTAAACTTAATTACTTATGCCAGCTAGCTCAGAGGCCACTAGAAACTCCTTGAGAACAAGAAGGGAGTAGTTTCTGGCAACCGCATAAACGTGACCACTTTGTTTCCCTTTAGAATCGGAACACGTCTCAGAATGGTGGAAACAATAGATAACAGTTTCACTTAGTCAATCGTGCATGCTTAGTTTCTACAGAGTTACACAGAAAGGAAAGACGGGCGTTTCAATAAAAGGGTTTTATTGAACAGTCTTGTTTCTCGTGTAAGAGATATGTGCTGTTATGATCACAAGACAGTATGCAAGATAAATAATGTACAGCGTAAGCAGTAGAAATAAATAATACTGCGCCAGCATTATCTTTTAGCATATATCACGTACATAAATAACATGAGCTAAAAATGCGAGTACTCATACGATGCGTCTCTAAGCTAGTTCTACCCCAATGTACCTAACCTGGTCTAGGTGTAGGGAAAGGTAAGAAGTAGGTGGAGTATTCTCTAGTATGGTATACTAAGAGTATGTTAAGTCTAGTATGCCAAGAGTCCCTCTAGGTTCTAGTCAGCTCCATACCTTGAGAATGAGAGAGGTGGGAATCTCTTGCAGGATCTGGAACTCTAACACCCCGCGAAGGAAGTCAGAACACTGGAAGCTGGATTCTTCTGCGAGCAGGAATGACAGCGTCTTCTCAGTGCGTCAGGCCGGGATACGGGCTCCTCTGAAGTCGAGGTCTCCTCTAACTTGCTTGGGCGAGGGAAGGTATATTTATACCTGATAGGTGCCTCGGAATGTTAGCATTGATGTGAAGTCGGACAGAGGAAGATGTCAGGAATGAACCCTTAAGGTATAACGGTTCATACATAATAGATGAGTTCTTGGAGAAATCAATAGTCCTGTGCTAGGGGAACTCCTGAAGCTTAAGGGTCTGGTTTCTAAGAACTCGTTGTGACGTTAGGGTGGACGGATGTCGGTGACCATGCCTGTATTTGGAGTGCACGGTTAATGCCTAAATAAGGACTGGGATTCTATGCCTATATAAGGGCAATGCGAATTGTGCCTATATAAGGACATGATTCAGGAAAACCTATATACGGACACCTAAAGCGGAATACAACACCCACTCCACTTTCGAATGAACGATAATACTAAATGCTAAACATTTAAATGCTAAACATAAAATTGAGTACCACATATTGCTAAAAACATTTCTAAAAGCATATTAAAAGAAGTTTAAAATAAACTGTACATTTTAATACTGTACATTTCAAAGCATCGTTTTCATTCTAAACATATAATGGAAATAAATGCAACATGAATGAATAAACAAAAATATATGCATATGATGAAATGGTTGATAAGTTTTCAAAAATCAAAACCATTGCATATCATGGAATTAAATGAAATGTTAGACAAGTAAGGTGACAATGTGTCCCTGGAAGTATTCAAAGAAGTCCGTTTCATAAGACTAGTTCTACTGTAAGCAGATTGTTTTTTGCCATGTCATTTCAAAAATTAAAAAGAAAAAAATTCAATTCTGGGAAAAGTTCCAAGTTTGAAAAATATGAAGGCCAAATTTCATTGCTTCCCTGGTACACTGTGAGCCGAATCAAAGTCAGTGTATGGGTCTGGCGTAAACATGAGATCATCTATTTCCGTAGCCAAAATATCGTCCACCGAAATTGGTGACATTTGGAACACCTCGTTCAGAAGGTTAATTGCACAGAGATGAGAAACATCACCTTCAGCAGAAGATGCAATGATCACGTCCGTTGTTACCTGTGTGCCTGTTGATCCATCTCGTACCTCAGCAGCTGCCGGAAGCATCTGTGAGATCTCAATGAATGCCGTCATCAGGATTGGTAGCCTCTGGGGACAACACAGAGCATGGGCCGTTATCGGGTCCAGCAGAGTATCGATATCTGTTGGCATGACTGATGGGAGTGTTAGACAGATGTCTAGCACGCATTCTTCACCGCAAAACAGGCAGCGTAGAACAGGTAAGATGCAATCTTGCCAGATTGGTCTGAATGACAGGAACCACGTTGTATTAAGTTCCCGTAGACGAGGCATGCCCAAAAGCTGTACTATTCGCTCACGGCACTTCCGTTCAAGGAGAGCTTTCTCCACATCGCTCGGAGTGATGTCGGCGAATAGGCTTGCCATAGTGTAGTAGGAGGAATAGAAATAGAATTCCTGCAACAAGCGCTAGAATTAATGGCACACCACCAAACACCGAATGTGCGAAGTTTGGGATGATTCCGAGTACTGCTTGGAAAGGTGCTAATAGTCCGGAACCGATGGTCTTAAATACATGTACAATTCCGCTCGTATCAGACATGTTAAAGATACGTCCCATCATTTCTACGAAATGTATAGGGCAGTTTGTACGAATTAAAGCCTGTATCTCAGCCGAAGTCCTTGCAACTTGTAAATCATAGATTTCTTTGGCCGAGGTCAGAGGCACTGTTTGTTGTATAAGCATGGCTTTCATTCTGCTTAAAGTATCAAATCGTATAAAAGAGACATTCAACGAAGGCCTTAGAGGCGACTCCCCGACTGTGTCTATTGGGGCAAACAATACTTGCATACAGCAAGTGACCCTGGAGTCGACCGTTACCAGATATGGGATGCCTGGCAACATGCCACAGCAACTCTGATCATTCAACATGAGGTAACTCCCATTAGAAAGTTGGCCAAATGTTGGATTAATCAAAGTAGCTGGTGTACCCTGCTGGTGGCAGGACAAATTTGCCACAGAACCATTACAAGCCCCGTGTAAAGAAATGTCCTGACAAATTAGTGAACCGCTTAGTGCACTTTCACAGTGTGTACCGCTCAGAAACACTTCACAATCCCCACTCCAACATCTATATGTGCAAGGTAAATTCCAGGATGTCTTAATGTATTCTTTACCCAACCTTTCATATTTGCCTGCTTGCATTTGTTGAGGCAATACTGAAACTGAAAAGTAGTCACAGGCAGAGTGATTTTGCCATGAATAAGCCATTCTGTAGCTGGTTTTTCTGCCACTGTGAATGGTAATTTTTCCAGTTTTTCAATGCTCAGCACTGTATACTTTGCTCCTCTTTGTGCCAGTTCGATCTGTTTATCAGTTAGATTGTATTCTGCAAACAGAGCCGATGTGTTGATAAAACGCCAAGGCACATAGCCCGCACGCAAAGATTGCAGCGTCCAGCTTAATAACATAATAGAACGTAATTGAGATTGGCCTTGTTGTAACATGGCTAAATCTTGTTCTAGTATGTCAATAGCAGAGGATACAATGTTGTCCAATGAATAAATTCTGGATGACAAAGTTGTTAACCCATTGTCGACCACAGTGAGAGTTTTCTCTAAGTTAATACGATGAATTTCACGTATTCGTTCTGCGGCCTCTGCCTGTGACACCTTCCATGCTTCATTATAAGCAGCATAGATGCCGGCATATATGAAACGTTTTTGACGGGGTTTTCTTGGTCCAAGCAAGAATTCCCTAAGGTCTGCGTCTTCTTTAAGTAAAGATAAGTGTTGTTTCACATCCTTAAGTGTAGATTTTTGCAGCCAATCGAGGCATAATTTTCCTACACTGTATGTTGTCACTACCCCCGGATGTTGTCTTTGGATGTATCGTGGGTCTGGCCTATGGATAGTAAACCCCTGTGTTTTATTCAGGAATCTTTCTTGACAGATGTTTGTGTCTGTGGGCCAGATGAACCATTTTCTCCAATCAGGATTTGTTCTGTTGATTTGTAGTGTTGTGTCAACTGTAACCGCTGCCTGTGTATTGTTATTACTGGCAGGTGTTGGTACAGAAGGTGTTTTCATGTCTTTGATCTTGGCTAAACCAAGGCAAGACGTTTGTTGCACAGTGTCATTCAAAAACATAATTTGCTGAGGGATGATACATGTTCTAAACAAAGCTTCTATCCCCTGCACTTGCCAATCTTTAGTACCCCAGACAGATTTTGTGTCTATTGTGTCTTTCCACAAGTCAAAACCATGTCTAGACAGTTGGGCAATAAATGCTGCAGAGTAAATCTGTTTTGTATTAGTTAACATAATTTTCAGTCCTGTTTTGTTTACATTTTTATAGTAAAATGTTTCTGGATCAGATGTATTGTATCCTGAAAAATATGGAAACTTTTAACAAATGTTTTCGAACTACCTTTTGGTGGTGTAGGACAATGCTCCCATTGGTTAAACATAAACACATTTCTAGGTGTTGCAGATTTATGCAAAAAATGATGACCATAGTGGTTATAGCAATACAGCTGTTCATAGTCTGATGAACCCTCTAAATATTCATTATTAGAAAATGCAGCAGACCTTTCTAGGTCAAACATCATATCATTTACAGTTTCAAAGTCCCAATCATCAGAATAGGTACTGGATGAAATAAAATCACTTAGTGAAATCTTAAATAAATGTGGAATGTTCACAAGTTCCGTAGGGCCGAAGATATCGAAATCTGTTTTGTCCCACACTATACCATCCTGTATAGGAACGGCTGTGATGTTTACTGCTGACAAGTCTCTTGCTTCACGATGGGATGATTTGTGAGGTTTCAAAAGTAAGTTCACATCTTTACTTTCAATGTCCAAACGGATGTATCTGCCATTTATAAGCACGCTCATAGTCATAACCAAAGCTAGCCACAGCAGAAAGAAAAATATTCCAGAAATAATCCATAGTTCAATCCATGGTGAAACCAGATAAGTCTTTCTCAAAAAATGAAAAAAGTCTTGTACTTGCTGTTTAAACATTTTTGATGCTGGCGACGTCTCAGGCTCACTCAGATCCTCAGAAAACGTATCAAAGTTAATGAAATAGCCAGAAGCAGTTCTGTCAATTGTTGGAATTGCATCAGGATTTGTAGAAATCGCTGGAACCAGTTGATCACTTGTTACATTGGTGTAGACAGGTGTATTTGGACGAACTGTTACTTGAGTTTCAAGAGGGATGAGTTCCATAGCATTGTTGCTCAGTCCTTCATCTGTTACTGCTGAATTCTCGATGGTTATCAGTCTTTCAGTCTGAACCTCTTGGATAGTAGCGAGAGGAGTGCATCTGCTACTAGGTCGGAGTCCACGAGGCCTACTATTTAGTATTGGCCACATACTGTGGTTTGATGAGGTCGATGGACACAAATCTTTTCTCCTTTTTTCCAGCAAGTACTGTTCTTGTTCCGTGGACGGCTAGGACAGGTACTGGTTGTCTGTAAGAAGGTTCAAATTCCTTCTTGTCCGCAATCTTCTCTCTGACTAGATCCCCAACTTTTGGAATCCAGACAGGCCTTGCTGGGACTGCCGGTTTTTCCCCAGTGGTGGTTAGCTGCAGGAACACGTTGCTTTGTTTCGCTCTTAGTTCATTTAGATCCTGTAAAACAGCCAAACGATCTTTGATATCAAAGGGTTTATTTTCCACCACTGTGCCTTTACATTCGAGATCAGGAACCCACATTCTTGTCCCAAATAGGACCTCATATGGAGTGACCCCCCTAGAGAACTTCTTGGCAAATTATTTAATGAGCGTTGGACCCCATAAAGATGTTTGACCCACCCATCACCCAAACCTAATACCCTAGCTGTTATAGACTGCTTTATGTCCCGGTTTTTCCTTTCCACAACAGAATTTCCCTCAGGATGAAACGGAGAGGAGTACCGCAATGCAACGCCCAGACTGGCCATGGCTTCTTTGTAAGCCTGAGAGCTAAACGCAGGGCCCTGGTCAGAATGTAGCGTGCCTATTGCGTATGTGCCGATAAAGACTTGCAAATCTTTTATAACAGTTCGAGCGTCAGCCGAGCACTGAGGCCATATCCATAGGAACCTAGAGCATGAATCCACTGCGACCATTATATATTTATAGTTACCATCCCTTTGCAAGGGACCGCAGTGGTCCAAGTAAACACAAGCTTATGGTTTGTCTGAAATTAAATGGGGTGTCTGCGCAGGACGTTTCACTGTGGAGACTTTCATCTGTTGGCAAATTTCACATTCCAAAACATAGTTTTTGGTCTGTTTCCTAATGCCAGGCCACCAGTATCTTTGTTTCAGTAAAGATACTGTTGCAGAAATACCTGCATGGGCAGAGGCTATCCCTTCATGTGCTGCTAGGATTAGTCCTAATCTACGTTCCTTGTTTGGAATTACCCTATCCCCCACTCCAGGGATTCGAGCAAAAGGAACGTTGTTCGCATCAATTACATAAGAGTACCTGAGTGGAAACTTTTTTGGTAACGCTGCACCACTGCCTTTGCTCGTAGCATTGACAGCCAACATTATCTCACTGTCTATTCTCGTTTTTGAACGAGTGATCGCAGCTACGGAAGCCGTCTGAACAGCCCCCTTTGCGGCTTCGTCAGCCAATGAATTCCCTGCAACGTGAACGCCATCACGTTGATGACTCAGCGTGTGTATCACGTGAGCCTTTGGTAGTTCATTTTTTAACTGAACTACTTGTTCCCAAAGCGTTTTATGCTTTATTGTGCCACCTTTTGCATCTTTGAACCCATTTTCAAGCCAATTTTGTATATATTCATTATACGACTGCACACAGTAGAAAGAATCGCACACTATTAGTGTGGGGAATTCACGATCTGTACTTTCAAGTGCCAGTTTGAATGCTTGTAGTTCAGCTCGCTGAGATGTACAATCTCCTAGAGATTGAGTTTTAGTGACCATTGGTCTGAAGTTACCATCGCGCATGCGACCTTTAACGATTGCGCACGCTGCACTGTAAGCTTGCTTACTCCCTGTAGCGGGTTGTGTGGATCCGTCAGTGTAAATTATGAATTCATACTGATCGAGAGGCAGAATTTCAGTGGGCAGAGGACATTCATGTTCATATTGCAGGAACGCTTGTGTTTTTAAATCAGGATCAAAAACATATTCAACATCTGTTGCAGCAAGAGAATTAACCCATTGTATCCATCTAGGATGTAATTCTTTAGCATTTGGAATGCTCGCTTTAGTTACCGCCTCTAAGGCCGGTACTGGGGTTACGACAATAATGCGTTTCCCTTGGGCTAGAGATCTTTCTTTTGCTACTGCAGTTGAAGTGAAGCGCATTTCTGCTTGTGTATACAAATGTGATTTGTATGCTATTGGTACTTTTTCACCCTCATTAAATGTTAAGTAGGTGAATCCGCATTGACCCGAAATTATTCGGATCACTAAGTTGCGTTGACTTACGCGTGTTTGTAAGTGATTTGTTGCTACCATGTTAGCTTGGAGTGAACGCAAGATTTCTGTGTGTTCCTGTGTCCAATTTTTGATTGAAAAATCAGGTTTGATTAATGCGTAGAGAGGTTTAACCCTTTCTGCGTAATTTAGAATGTAAGTTCTTCCAAAATTTAGGAAATCTAAGATGGAATGTAAGTTTTTCAGCGTTTTTGGAGGTTGGAGCAGCGCACACCTTTCTAAAAAGTTGGCTGCCAAGCTCTTGCCTTCACTTGAAAGCTCATATCCTAGGAAAAGGACATTGAGATGGGCAATTCTGGATTTTTTAAAGTTGAACTTATAGCCCTCAGAGGCGAAGCCCAGTATAATGGTGCTCACCCTGTTCAAGTGCTTATCCAGGTCATCGTCTGTCAGATAGATGTCATCGACATATGACAATGCCTCATTATCATAAATTTGTAGTAACTCCGTTACCCTCGCTGAGAATAACCCCGGGCTGTTCTTGAACCCTTGTGGGAGTCGACAAAATTGACGCTGGGTCCCCATTATTGAGAAAGCTGTTAAGTACCTGCTTTCAGGTGCTATGTTTTGACAAAAGAAACCATTTGAGATATACAATGTGGTTTTATATTTTTTACGCACAATATTATTCATTAATGCTGTACTATGTGCATTTTGCACTGCAAAAGTTTTAGAACAAGTGTTTAAGTGTCTGTAACCCAAAACTAGACGATATGTATGGTCTGGTTTGGAGACAGGAAACAAAGGATTGTTCATTGAGGAGGTGCATGTTTCAATCACCCCTTGGTATTCAAGTTGATCTGAGATCTCCCTGACCTGTTTTTTAGCTTCTTGCTTTATTGGGTACTGCCTCTGTGCAGTAGGTTCATTTTTTAGATGTATTTTATGGTGAGGTGAGTCCTCATCCCATCCTACATGATTTTTGTATAATGCTGGGGCCTGGGCTACTGCCCATTTCCTGGCATAAGTATATTTTAGGTGTATTGGAATATGGTTGGAAAAGGCAGGCATAATAATGTCTTCACCATGTGGACACTCCCTGACAAATTGTGGTGGCCAGTCTTTTTCAGCTAGAAGTATATCATAACCCCTTGAAAGTTTTTCCCAAAAGAGTGTTTTCACCTTTCTCGGTATGTCTCCCTCCATTCGGAGTGTTATTTCATATAACTTTTGTGGAGTACTAACCCTGGTGTCTACAGTCTCAACTGTAATGTACTCATTCAAGTCCACTATCTCCAGAAGTTCCTTCAGGTTCTGGCGAGCTATTGTGACTTCTGCTGCACTGTCCAGCATTGTCTGAGTCCATTCTCCGTTCTTGAGTTGTGTTCTCAGTATCCTCGGCATGTCTGATCTTCAGACCTGCTACCTTCTTTTTTGAGAATTGAGGTTTAGATTTATTTTTCGGAACGTGTTTGTCGGCTTTCGATTTCACGCATTCTTCTCTATGTTCTGACCGTCCTCTTCTTTCCGATGTCTGTGAAGATATCTGAAAGGTACAAGAGGAACGTGTATCAGTATCTTGATACCTGTCAGGCTTTTTTAAATTATCCCTATTCCTGAGGTTATACCTCCTTTCAGAGGGCTCCTTTTGAGGAGACCTACCTCGGGATTGAGAACGTTTCTCGTTTGAGTTTTGTTTATTAGTTTCCCACTTCTTTTTAGAAGATGTAGGAGTTTGTTTAATAGAGTCCTTCTCAGGACTTTCAGATAGTTTTGGCTTCAATGGTCTTCCACCCAAACTATCTCTGCCTAATTCTGCATAAGATTGTTCTATTATTCTGGGTAGTTCTGTTTGATGTTCTGTAACATCGAATTCCCTTAATCGTTGGCGGATCGCCACTGCTGCTGCCTCCCCTTTAATATTAGATAATATTATTGTTGAGACCTGGTCGAAATTTTTCAGTAATTTCATACCTAGATTCAGAGCAGGCTCTGCCCCGTATTCGTTTTGAATTTGTTTCAGGACATCTGGTATTACTGCAATTGATGGAACACCATGTGTTTTAGTATAGATGGCAGCAAAGACTGAGCCCCAAGTGGTGCAGTCTTCCAGTTGTGGTGTGATCCCAATTGGTAAACAGATTGTTAGGATTCTGTGTTTCTCATAAGGGCTAGTATTAGGAAATACTGCTTCGATTTGAGTAATTGTTTGAGCTATCCAGAATGGAATTTGCTCACGTTTTGTGGGCATTTTACCCATGACTGCGTATAAAGTCTGTGGTGTAATTTTTTGTGTATTCCCCTGTTGAGGGGTTTGATTTGGAATAGTCAATGGTGGTTGGACTGTGAAAGTCCGCATGACATATTGGACTAATTGTCTGTAAATTTGTATTAACTCTGTAAGTTGAGTAAGTAATTCCTCGTCTGACATTATATCGATGTCAGGATGAGGTGTGTAGCCGGCTAGAATCGGCCATATTGCTCCTGGTCTACCTAGTGGACCGAGCCTGGTAATGTTTCTGTGATATTTTAGGGCACCTTTAAACCAGAGCTGATGCTCCTGGTATGTTAGTGGAATTTCAATATCCTCGAAAGGAATATATTCCTCTGGTGGTTCATCTTCTTTGTAGAAGTGAAACAGTTTTGTTACTGAATTTGATTCAGGGAATACTATCCATGAATAGAACACCTCTGTCTGAAAGGATTCATGTGCCTCTATCACGAAAACTGCTCTACCGCCTCTTGGTGGTAGGCCATGTTTTATAAGTTTTAGAGTGATGGCTCTTCTTAAGTTTGGATGGATGTCTATAACACCCTCCTC
The DNA here is from genome assembly GCA_963921515.1 of Calotriton arnoldi. NCBI lineage: Eukaryota > Metazoa > Chordata > Amphibia > Caudata > Salamandridae > Calotriton > Calotriton arnoldi. Next base: position 139,427 of record CAWUFW010015986.1, on the reverse strand, counting down.
GGTTTCATTTAAACCTGTAAAGGTAAAAGCTGCTATGACTGGGTCAGCCGCAGCTACACCGTTCCCGGTGTTATTGTCCCCGTGTATGGACATTTGTTTTTTGAAAAATGTAGAACAAGTTTCAAGGAAACAAAAGATAAGGTGCACAATATTTTGGAACACTGTATCCTTCAACGTTGAACAAACCAAACAACTAATATATAGGGTTTTTGACCTATTTAGTTATGGCGGATATTTAACCCTACTCACTCCAGATGTCTTATGGAGTATGTGAGTAGGGGTCTCTGAGAAAAGCACGAATGAGTTACTCAGTATCTAGCTGTCAGGGTCTAAATACCTATTACTGTCTGAACCACACAAGAGCAGAATGACGCTAGGTCCCAATGCCCTTCTCAGAACCAACCCTGCTAGGTCTTTTAGTATTCCATTGCAGGTAAGTTCTAAGGGGGGAAAGGGGTTGGGGACAATATTCTGCCTGTTCAGCTACGTCTTCTTTTTCTTCTTACAGGACTGCAACATTAACATGTAAAAAAAACCTTTATTTACTGTGCCTTTTAACTTACTGTCTTTTCTATGAAGTATAAATAACTTATCTTACCAGAGTGTTTACTGAAGCTTACTTCTCTTCTACTTCTCATGTACTGTTTGCTAGGTTGTATGAGAAGTCTTCACTCAGATCTCTTTTCTTTTGTTCTCAGGTACCATCTGCATTTGATCCTGCTATCCCTTAATGCAAAAGATAAGGTAAGTCTTTATTTCTATATTCCTAATTTAAGTATTATTTGGGTTTCTCTTTCTCTCTACCAACTCACTGTTAAGAGACTGGAGTGGGCCTTGAACTGGGGTTTATGTGTAGAATGACTGGTTCTCCGTCTTTAATTAGTTTTTAAACAATGCTTCTGAACCTGGGTTAAATGTTAAATGGAAGCGTTCGTTTATTTCTGCCTTCGGTTTTAATGTTAGCTGAAAGTGTTAATTTATTCTGCCTTCAGTTTTTATGTTTGCTGAAAACATTAATTTATTATGCCTTTTGATTTTGAAGTTTGCTGGAAGCATTATTTCATTTGGGCCATACGTGAAGAGAAATTACACGAGTTCTTTAACTTGGGTTCAAAGGGTTTGTCTTCCGATCTCACACGCGGCATGAGAAATAAATATGCCCTCGCATTTGACTCTGGCTTCACCTTCTATTTATTTCTTCAGAGAGAGTGAACAAGATTCAGTCAAGAAGACGCGGCATGTTGAAAGGTCACGCCCGCGTCTGGCAGATTCAGGAACAGCTGCTAAAGACAGCTGAATTGAAAGCTTTTAGTTTTGTCTTCTCGGTTAGGGAAAGCAATTACTTAAAGGCATTTCTAGTCTTCAGTTCAAAGGAAAATAGATTCTGACTTTGTTTCCTTTTTAATTAGAAATTTACCTCTGACACGATAATCTTTCCTCACAGAATATTTATTATTAGCTACGTAGTTAAACACTAACCTTATAAGTAAGAGGATAGTATTCCGACGAAGCTAACCCCGATTTAATCGCAACTACCCTAACTGACTTCCACGACGCAGGGGAAAACAGGTGCTCTTCCAATTATTTCTTCAGTGAAGTGCGCAGTGGAATGTTGAAGCGCACTTCACCAGATGTCGTGGAACCTAAAAGACTAGACTGCTAACAGCGGTGTGCTGTTGCAGTATCTGCATGTTGGCAGCCATCTTGGAGTTCCATCGGTGCCAACTAGCACTCCAGCTTGAGGGATTAATTGACTTTTGATAAGTTTGCAGGGGGAAAATGGTAGCCAGCATAGAGTTGGAAGGAGGAAACCTCCTGTGAGTCCTGACACTAGCGTTAAATTACTGCCTTACCAAACGTTTGGGCGCCATGTAGTGTAGTTCCTATTTCCCTAATAGGCTCTGCGCATTGGAATAATATAACCTATAAGCTTGACATAGGACTGAGGTCGGTATGTCCCTATCGAGTATATTAAACTTAATTACTTGTGCCAGCTAGCTCAGAGGCCACTAGAAACTCCTTGAGAACAAGAAGGGAGCAGTTTCTGGCAACCGCATAAACATGACCACTTTGTTTCCCTTTAGAATCGGAACACGTCTCAGAATCGTGGAAACAATAGATAACAGTTTCACTCAGTCAATCGTGCATGCTTAGTTTCTACAGAGTTACACAGAAAGGAAACATGGGCGTTTCAATAAAAGGGTTTTATTGAACAGTCTTCTTTCTCGTGTAAGAGATATGTGCTGTTATGATCACAAGACAGTATGCAAGATAAATAATGTACAGCGTAAGCAGTAGAAATAAATAATACTGCACCAGCATTATCTTTTAACATATATTCACGTACATAAATAACATGAGCTAAAAATGTGAGTACTCATACGATGCGTCTCTAAGCTAGTTCTACCCCAATGTACCTAACCTGGTCTAGGTGTAGGGAAAGGTAAGAAGTAGGTGGAGTATTCTCTAGTATGGTATACTAAGAGTATGTTAAGTCTAGTATGCCAAGAGTCCCTCTAGGTTCTAGTCAGCTCCATACCTTGAGAATGAGAGAGGTGGGAATCTCTTGCCGGATCTGGAACTCTAACACCCCGCGAAGGGAGTCAGAACACTGGAAGCTGGATTCTTCTGCGAGCAGGAATGACAGCGTCTTCTCAGTGCGTCAGGCCGGGATACGGGCTCCTCTGAAGTCGAGGTCTCCTCTAACTTGCTTGGGCGAGGGAAGGTATATTTATATCTGATAGGTGCCTCGGAATGTTAGCATTGACGTGAAGTCGGACAGAGGAAGATGTCAGGAATGAACCCTTAAGGTATAACGGTTCATACATAATAGATGAGTTCTTGGAGAAATCAATAGTCCTGTGCTAGGGGAACTCCTGAAGCTTAAGGGTCTGGTTTCTAAGAACTCGTTGTGACGTTAGGGTGGACGGATGTCGGTGACCATGCCTGTATTTGGAGTGCACGGTTAATGCCTAAATAAGGACTGGGATTCTATGCCTATATAAGGGCAATGCGAATTGTGCCTATATAAGGACATGATTCAGGAAAACCTATATACGGACACCTAAAGCGGAATACAACAATTTGTTTTCTTTTTTTAACCTCAATTGCATCTTTGACAAATTTCCATTTTGGACACATTACACGTTTCTCAGATATGGGATGTTCACCTAAATCAGGAGCATAAAGTCTTCTTAAACGATTGTACTCTCTTACACAATTTGCCTCAGCACTAATATACAACACAACGCCCAATCTGTCTTACCTCTTTAATTTGGTCAAATTTTATATTAAAAAATTCTATTCTATCTCTATTCTGAAATTTTACAAAAATCAACAACTTTTCCCATTGCTCCATTTACTAAACCTTCTTCCACATTCAAATTACACCTTAGAATTACCCGATAGTTTATACATACATGTAAAGTCTTTTCTAAGCATGCAGTTTTAGATACAGACTTTTCCAAAGAATCCAATTTAGCCTGTAGTTTCTCTGTAAGAAGAATAGTCACTCCCTGGTGTTCAATTTTATCAATAGCTTCAATTTCCACTATTTGTTGTTTTTCCAGTTTGAGAAGTTGTTGATTAAATATAGAACACTCTTGCAATGTAGGCATTAGGCAAACTATAGACTGCTTTTCTCCAAGCATGTTGTACATTACTTCAGCTGCTGTGTTTCAGTTCTAAACAAGTTCCTTAGTAGCCGACCTTCTAAAGCTTGTTTACCATGTTTTGTTAAGATACCAATTCTTATGTCTTGAAGAATATTTCCATAATCTTCATCACTTGCTTGTCGCATATTCTTTACAAGTTCCTTATATTCAAAATGTAACCATATGTTCACATTTCCAATACTTCCCAAAGATTACCTAGTGTCTTCATGGACAAGTGTTTTAAAAACAGGTTGTCCTGTTACAGGTGTAAGTTGTAGTAAATCTCCGGATGCAAATAAATGTTTTCCACCAAACAAAACATAGTAATGTTTTTAAAATCTGTTGCATTCTTAAATGTACAAATTCAAGCATTAAGTTTGAGACCATGCTCACCTCATCAATGATTAAAAGTTTCATTTTCCTCAGTACTCTTGAGACTTCATAATAAGCTTCTCCAGATAGCTTGTGATATTACAATGTATTGTCATGTTCAACTGGTAGCTAAGTAATCAATGTGAAGTAATCCCTTTAATGTTGTGTGCTGCTAATCCAGTTGGAGCTGTTACAACACAAGATATGTGATTCTGTAGTTTTGTGTAGATAACTGGTCAAAACTTTAGTTAAGAAGCTTTTTCCTGTTCCAACTTGTCCACTGATGTACATTAGAATACGTTTAAATGAGGAACATTGGCATTCTTTCTTTCTTGTACCATGTTGTATCTGTTCTTTCACTTGTAGATATATTTCTTTCTGTTCAATATTTAGTTATTCTTCTAACTTTTCCAACTGAATAATTTACTGTTGTGCTTGTTGCATTGCAGTTTCTACCTCTTTCATGGCTATTGCTGCTTCATTTTCAATAATTAGTTGTTCCAGTGGACCTTGACTGAGTGGACCAGAACTTTGACGAATGTATGACGTTACATCGCATACATTCACAACGCTGTATTTTACATCGCGTTCATTGCAACGCAAGTTTTTACAACGACTTGCGCTGGAGGGCGCTGGATTTAGGATTAGTATGATTTACTATTCCAAATCCAGCCTACGTAACAGTAGGGAAGGTGTTGGAATAGTAAATCATACTATTCCTTAGTTTAGAGGGCCATCCAGCGCAAGTCGTTGTAACGACTTGCGTTGTAATGACCGTGATGTAAACCTACCGCGGTGTAATGACCGCGTTGTAAAGGTCGTTCTCCAACTTTGACTATCTTGAGAACTTTCTCTTGCTAATTCCGCTGTAATAGTACTTTCTTGTTCAATCTCATCATCTAACATTTGTAGATATGTAGGGAAAGTTGTGCACTGAATACTATCTTTACTTGCATTAAAGGAATCTTCATAGCAGTCAAAATCTCCAAGTAATTCCATTTCACTACGCCAAGGCTTGAACAGTTGCAGAAGTGCTAAATAGAAAAATTCCCTTTTATCTGGACTTTTGCAACTGAGCTTTTGTGTAGTTAATAAGATTTCCTTTGGCATGTTTAACCAAACATCCCTCACATCTAATTACTGCATATATTTCTTCTTTTATATTTTTTGTAAGTTTTCTTTTAAAGCTGTAATGTTGAAGTATTTCATAGACTTTCAATAGTTAGAGGTACCCCTAAAGTTAATTTTGAGGTCTGTGAGAAAGGGGGAAACAGAAATATATATGTAGAAAAAACCTCCCACACGACCTACATCAATTCATCTTTGGCTAACATAGCTCAATGGGCTTTCCCTTGCTGAAACAATCATTAGATACAACAAAGATACATTTATTTGTGTCTTTATTTATTGCAATTTCTTTTCTTTGGTTAAGACATAGAACTTTTTTTTTAAAAATGATATATTTTTGTATTTTTCTTAACACATGAAACCCTAGACCTTTTAGCCTTGTGCACATTGAAAGAATGAAAAATCACATTCTACCTTTGGGACCCTTTTCTCACTCACAAATACAACTTTTCACTGGGAGCAATGGTGGAGGTTACTTATTCCATTCATGGAGAATTCTCTTATGTTATGTACTTTCTCTTTTATGTTAAATAATCTTTATGGAGCAGCAGTCACCACTATTTTGTTCAGAATCAAAATTTTCTAGGGCATTATAAGTAATTGCAATTCCCCTTGCTTTTAGATTCCCCATCTTACCTCCTCTATACAAAAATAACGGGAAATAAGCGGTCCTGAAGAAGGTGGATTCTAGTTAATCAGATCCACTGAAACGTACGTCGACCTGTTGAACCCCCAGCTGGCAGTATAACCATGAAAATCTGTGAAGGGCTCTCGCCATGGGCTTTTTAGCATGTCAATGAAAGCTGGACTAGCCATGTACTCGATGTGTGAATGTGTGTGTTTGGAATGCTAGGATGAGATGGAGTGTGAGGTGTGATATGATGCAATGAAGGTTGGTTCACAATATGGGGACATGTAAAAATATGTTTATTTTGGCTATAGGAAAGATTTATATGAAGTTAAATTGATTTATGAATTGCACTGTATATATAAACACTAAAGCTTTTTTCATGTTTTAAGAAAAATACAAAAATATATCATTTTTAAAAAAAAGTTCTATGTCTTAACCAAAGAAAAGGAATTGCAATAAATAAAGACACAAATAAATGTATCTTTGTTGTATCTAATGATTGTTTCAGCAAGGGAAAGCCCATTGAGCTATGTTAGCCAAAGATGAATTGATGTAGGTCGTGTGGGAGGTTTTTTCTACAGAAGTATTTCATAGAGACATAGGTTTACGAGATGTGGACTCCTTTTGGGATAGTATGTATCCAACATATTTGTTTTAACAATATCTGTACTTTCTGGTTTATTCTGTGCTAAGTATTCGATTTCTTGTAGAGATTTCAATAATCTATTTCGTGTGGCGGCAAGTCCTAGACTTACCCACTACCCACATGATTCCTCTTGAGTTTGAATATAAACTGGCTGAACTCAAACGATCCGATTCATAGGATCCAATCTCTCTATAGGAAAGCAATTTCAAGCTGAAGCTGTACAATTTCTTGCCAAGACGTTTCTCTTGTGGAATTTCTTCCCACATTTCTTTTATCCCTGTCTTTTTAGATTTGATTATATATGATGTAGCATAACGAGCTACAGCAATTGCATTATCCGCAACATACTGGATATCCATGTTTGCATTCCGCATTTTCAAAATAACTGGATTGTAGTCATTAATGTACTTTGAAGCTTCTGTTCTTTTTAAGTTTTATGTATTCTTGGGAGAGTTCCGAGTTATTGTATGCCTTACTGCTGACAAAAAACTATTTACTCTTCCTTTTTATGGGATGTGGGAATCCAAAACGACATTTTGTATAAACTTTTCCTTTACACTTGTATTTTTGTCGGCCGTATTTCCCACATCGATGGCTTTGCAATGGTAAAACTTGTTGTCTCAAGCTCTTTTCTGCTCTATCTCTTGGAATGGCACATGTAACATACAGTTCGATGAAAGACAAAACAGTTTCATCAGTATCAGTTCCAAATTATGGTGCATTCTTTATCCATCATAGCATGTGTATATGGGGAGCACCTCTGGCTTGGTACTCCTTTCTCCCCAAAAAATCTGTTACCTCTCCAAGAGGTGGATTATTTTTATTGCAGATAAAAGACATCATAGCTTGAAACCTATGATTAAAATATCTGCAAGCATTTACCGGATCCAAGGAACACAGTTCACCAGCTGTCTTCAATTCAATGTTTTTAACATTTGAATTTGCTTCTTGTAGAAATTCAAGGAAATTCACGCATATTCCGCACAGCTAAGTACAAACCACGTAGGAGTACCTAAGTTTCTTAACATGCATTTAAGTTCTCCATGACAACGATACTAATACTCAGTGGTACCACGTTGACACGCCATCAAATTAATTAACGGAGATTCTAAATTTTCATCACTTTGTTGAACTTTGTCCATGAATTCCTTTGCAGAAACATGTGGAAGATGAACTCCTATTTTTAATATATGGTTCACTGCATATAAAGGTATAGACAAATCACTTTCAAACAGAAGATGAAATATATATGGAATGCACTGTCAAAATCTTGAATCTTTAGAGTACAATCTTGTCAAGCGGTATTCTGAAGCTGGAATCCGTACAGCTCGCTCATCAAATCGTCCACCTTCTCCAGTGGGGAATAGCTGTGGAAAACAACAAGCTTCTAAACTTTTTTCCCATACACACATGAGAGTTCCCTTTGCTTCCTTCATTTGAAATAATTCAATACTGTTCCCAATCATTTCCATTGAATGTAGAGGATGTATAGTATAATGTTCAAAAATCTCTTCACTCTTGGACTTTTTCACTTTTTCTATTTGGCCACTTGAAATTTCTGTTTCATCTTCATACAAGATTACCTGTTCATCAACATTTACATTCTTATAATAAATATTATTTTGTATCAGATATAATGTAGCCTTTTGAAGTTTATTAACATCCACAAACTCTTGCCATATTTGTCAACTCTTTTTTGGTACAGCATTTACTAGAATAACTACTGGCTCATTTTCCTCCCTGTCTACACCAACAGTTTCAATATTGTTCTTGAAATCTAAAGGTAAGTACACAACTCTTCCTTTCAGACCTCTTTGTAAATCTGTTGGTGGCAGCTTACCTGTTTTAGGCTCCATACGAACAATAGCCTGAAATAGGTGCACAGATTGAATAAGAATGGACTCATATGCATTCAAATCAGCCAGTTCCTGAGGAATAGCTACCAACTTTAAGTTGTTATGTACTGCTCTAGCTGGCATTTTGTTCTCTTCTAATTTGTTGTAACAATATTTACAAATAAGTTGATCAGTAGCCAACTCAAACTGACTTTCTACCAACAAATAGGCACCAAATTGCTGCCACTTATCATTGTTTCCCTTTTCACTTTTTAAATATAAATCAACATTCCTAGTTTGACTTCTATAGTCAGCACGTCGATAACAAATACAAACATAGTTTGATTTTTCAGATGAAACTGTCTTAAACTTTGTAATCTCTTCTGCAAACTCATCAGTACTAATCTCTTTCACCTGTTCTTCAACACCTACACTTATCAAGCTCTCACCCTCACTACACTCCTCTTGTGAACCAAAAAACCGAAACTGTATATCATCACAAACTTTTTGTACATCTGATAGTAAACCGTGCAGAATAGCTGTGCTCATTTCACTTAAACATAATGCAGGACTTTTTACATAGTAGAGTCTCCTTACTAACTTCCGCCTTTCTGAGTGCTGTACTGCTAACATTCTTAAATGATGAAAAGTACTTTGACACACTTTTCTTGAAAGACAAGTCAGAGAATGACCCTGCAAGTTAGTATATTTTTCTATTTTACATGGATCTAATCATTGTAATATTTTAATCTTCTATTTAAGACATTTTTTTTTGCATATTCTCCTAAATTTATTTACAATATGTCAATAGATTCCTGTTGAATACTGCAAATACTGCTACAATCCCACTTATATACAGGAGCTTGTGTACCCTTCCCTTGAACTTCTTCAGCTATTACTTCTTCCACACTCCTAACAACCATTTTTTCTTTTGGAATGGGACAACCATCTTTCAACTCATAGCATCGACCACTAGTATCAACTGCATGTACTAATGTGTTCTGTTGAAAGTAGCTTTCTTCATTAAAGAAAGGCTCAGTACTAGAAGTGTGCTTCCATTCACCAGTAAAAGTTTTACAAAAGTTACTTCTATTAACCAGTCTTTTTCTTTTTCTTTTCTCTTTCATAAATACCATTGTTCTCATTCTCTTCAATATTAATACAAATAATTTTCGTTTCAATTCAAAAGCAGTATCTACAACACTTTCAATATGTTGCTTCATCTTATAAGCTGCTGATCTTCTTTTATGCTTTTTACAATCTTTTAATAAATTTTGAATTAGTCTACTTCGAAACATTCATATACGTATCTCTTTAAATTGTTTTTGTCTTCTTATAACATGTGTTGTTTTTCCAAAAACTAATGTTTTTTTACCATTACAATTCTTCTTCTCTTTCTGCTTTGTTGTAAAACTTTTTTTTCCTTTCATTATTATGTCTTTCTTTAATCTCTCTGTATCTATTTTAAGAAATTGTTTAGTACTCTTACCAGAACAGACTTTATCCTGAGTACCATTTTGGTCTTTTTCTAGTGCACTCTTTTTAGTTTGGTTTAAATACTTCTGTTTTCTTTGTTGTCTTCTCTTTTCGTGTTTTCTTGCCATCTTCAATTTGTAATCCAAACAAAAAAAAAATCTAAAAAAGAAGGAATAGTTTCAATAGTTTCTTACATCAATTAAGTATTATAAATTAATTACATCTCAATATTCATAATAACTAGTAAGCACTTAATTACAATTACATTGCTATTCTCTTTATAACAAATAAAAAAGCAAAACTGTAGAAACAAACAAAACAACTGCATTAACAGGAAAAAAGTGGTAAAAGAGAAAGAAAGAGACTGAAATAAAATGAATGGTTTAGAAACAGCAAAAAGAAATACACAAACAACTACACAGCTAGTGAAAACGGTGAGAAATGCAGAAAGAGGCAACAGAGGTGCAGAAAGAGACAATAGGGGTGCACAAGACACAACAGAGGTGCACAAACATGCAAGAGAGGTGCACAATGAGGCAAGAGGCTGGCAAAAAGACGCAAGAGGGTTGCAGAAAAAAGAAGAGAGGTGCAGAAAGAACCAAGAGCACTGCAGAAAGAGCCAAAACAACTGCATAAACAAGCAAGAAAAGCACAGAAAGAAGCAAGTGAGGTACAGAAACCGGGAAGAGGGATGCAGAAAGAGACAACAGAAGGTGCAGACAGAGGCAAGAGAAATGCTGAAAAATTGAAAGAGGGATGCAAAAAGAGGAAAAGGGGATGCAGAAAAAAGCAAGAGGGGTGCGAATAGAAGCAAGAAAACTGCACAAATAGGCAACAGAGGTGCAGAAAGAGGGAAGAGAAGTACAGAAGGAGCAACACAGGTGCGGAAATAAGCAACATGAGTCTCAAAAAAACCAACACAGGTGCAGAAAGTAGGAAGACAACTGTAGAAAAAAGCAACAAAGGTACACAAAGAGGCAAGAGGAATGCATAAGGAATAAACAGATGTGCAGAAAGCAAAATAAGCTGCAGAAAGACAATAGAAAAGTGCAGAAACACGCAAGAAAGGTACAGCAACAGGCAAGAAAGCTGCAGAAAGGGGAACAGGGGGTATAGAAAGAAGCAAAAAAGGTACTGAAAGAAACAAGCTCAGTCACAAGACCATGCAGACCTTAAAACTTGACAGACTGCACTTCACATTTCAAACAGACAGCTAAATTTCTGCGGCGTACTTCAAGTGTACCTTTCCACAGACTCATACAAAGTAGCCTAATCAGTAATCCCTCTGCCAACATGTCTTAAACCTTACTTTTATGCTGCAGCTTTACTATTCTGCAACTACTTAGGGTGTTGGGCCTAGCCAAATATAAATCAGCAACCCTTTGCATGTCTCTGTTGTAACTCTTACCATATTCCTGAAAGCATGCATGCATGTGTCTGTACCTTTTGCTAGTGGTATCATATATAAAAGAAACAACAAATTGATGTATACCGGTGTTTTATATGTCTAGCATCTTCAAATGCATAACATGTATGAGAATACATGTGCAAGTAGAGACATACCTCAGTCACAAGACCATGCAGACCTTAGAACTTGACAGACTGCACTTCCCAATTCAGACACCTAGATTTATGCGGCGTACTCCAAGTCTACCTTTCCACAGACTCATACAAAGTAGCCTAATCACTAATCCCTCTGCCAGCATGTCTTAAACCTCACTTTTGTGCTGCAGCTTCACTATTCTGCATTTACTTATGGTGTTTGGTTCACCAAATATAAACCAGCAACCGTTTGCATGTGTCTGTTGTAAGTCATATTCCTGAAAGCATGCATGCATGTGTCTGCACCTTTTGCTACTGGCATCATATTTAAAAGAAACATACGCATAGATGTATACCTGTCTTTTATACGTCTAGCATCTTCAGATGCATAACACATATGAGAATACATGCACAAGTAGAGACATACCTCAGACACAAGACCATGCAGACCTTAAAACAGACTGCACTTCCCATTTCAAACGGACACTTAGATTTATGCAGCTTTCTTCAAGTGTAATTTTCCACAGACTCATGCAAAGTAGTCTAATCACTAATCCCTCTGCCAACATGTCTTAAACCTCACTTTTGTGCTGCAGCTTCACCATTTTTACTACTACTCAGGGTGTTGGCTAGCCAAATATAAAGCAGCAACCCTGTGCATATCTCTGTTGTAAGTCTCAGCATATCCCTGAAAGCATGCATGCATGTGTACGTACCTTTTGCTAGTAGCATCATATATAAAAGAAACATACAAATAGATATATACCTAAGTTTTATACGTCTAGCATCTTCAGATGCATAACACGTATGAGAATACATGTGCAAGTAAAGACATACCTCAGTCACAAGACCAGGCAGACCTCAAAACTTGACAGGCTGCACTTCACATTTCAAACAGACACCTAGATTTGTGTGGCGTACTTCAAGTGTACCATTCCACACACTCATACAAAGTAGGCTAATCACTAATCCCTCCTCCAACATTTCTTAAACCTTACATTTATGCTGCAGCTTCACCATTCTACTACTACTCAGGGGCTTTGGCCTAGCCAAATATAAAGCAGCAACCCTTCACATGTGTCTGTTGTAACTCTCACCATATTCCTGAAAGCATGCATGCATGTGTCTGCACCTTTTGTTACTGGCGTCATAAATAAAAGAAACAAACCAATAGATGGATACCTGTCTTTTATACGTCTAACATCTTCAGATGCATAACACATATGAGAATACATGTGTATGTAAAGACATTCCTCTGTCACAATACCATGCAGACCTTAAAACTTGACAGACTGCACTTCACATTTCAAACAGACACCTAGATTTATGCAACGTACTTCAAGTGTACCTATCCACAGACTTATACAAAGTAGCCTAATCACTAATCGCTTTGCCAACATGTCTTCAACTACACTTTTGTGCTATACCTTCACCATTCTACTACTACTCAGGGGGCTGGGCATAGCCAAATATAAAGCAACAACTCTTTGCATGTCTCTGTTGTAAGTCTCCCCATGTTCCTGAAAGCATGCATGCATGTGTCTGTACCTTTTGCTACTGCCATCATGTATAAAAGAAACATACAAATAGAGGTATACTTGTGTTTTCTACATCTAGCATTTTCAAATGCATAACACGTATGAGAATACATGTGCATGTAGAGACATACCTCAGTCAGAAGACCATTGAGACCTTAAAACTTGACAGACTGACCTTCACATTTCAAACAGACACCTAGATTTATGCGGCATACTTCAAGTGTACCTTTCCAGAGACTCATACAAAGTAGCCTAATCATTAATCCCTCTGCCAACATGTCTTAAACCTCACTTTTGTGCTGCAGCTTCACCATTCTACTGCTACTCAGGGTGTTGGGCCTAGCCAAATATAAAGCAGCAACTTTTCGCAAGTGTCTGTTGTAAGCCTCGCCATATCCCTGAAAGCATGCATGCATGTCTCTGTCCCTTTTACTAGTAGCATCATATATAATAGAAACATACAAATAGATGTATACCTGTGTTTTATACGTCTAGTATCTTCAGATGCATAGCACATATGAGAATACATGTGCAAGTAGAGACATACCTCAGTCACAAGACCATGCAGACCTTAAAACTTGACAGGCTGCACTTCACATTTCAAACAGACACCTAGATTTATGCGGCGTACTTCAAGTGTACCTTTCCACAGACTTATACAAAGTAGCCTAATCACTAATCCCTCTGCCAACATGCCTTAAACCTAACTTTTTGCTGCAGCTTCACTATTCTGCAACTACTTAGTGTGTTTGGCCTAGCCAAATATCAACCAGCAGCCATTCGCATGTGTCTGTTGTAACTCTCACGATATTCCTGAAAGCATGCATGCATGCATGTGTCTGCACTTTTTGCTACTGGCATCATATATAAAAGAAACATACAAATAGATGTATACCTGTGTTTTATACGTCTATCATCTTCATATGCATAACACGTATGAGAATACATGTGCAAGTAAAGACATACCTCAGTCACATGAACATGCAGACCGTAAAACTTGACAGACTGCACTTCACATTTCAAACAGACACCTAGATTTGTGCGGTTTACTTCAAGTGTACCATTCCGCACACTCATGCAAAGTAGCCTAATCACTAATCCCTCTGCCAACATGTCTTAAACATTCCTTTTGTGCTGCAGCTTCACCATTCTGCGACTACCCAGGGTGTTGAGCTTAGCCAAATATAAAGCAGCAACCCTTCGCATGTCTCTGTTGTAAGTCTCACCATATTCCTGAAAGCATGCATGCATGTCTCTGTCCCTTTTACTAGTAGCATCATATATAATAGAAACATACAAATAGATGTATACCTGTGTTTTATACGTCTAGTATCTTCAGATGCATAGCACATATGAGAATACACGTGCAAGTAGAGACATACCTCAGTCACAAGACCATGCAGACCTTAAAACTTGACAGACTGCACTTCACATTTCAAACAGACACCTAGATTTATGCGGCGTACTTCAAGTGTACCTTTCCACAGACTTATACAAAGTAGCCTAATCACTAATCCCTCTGCCAACATGCCTTAAACCTAACTTTTTTGCTGCAGCTTCACTATTCTGCAACTACTTAGTGTGTTTGGCCTAGCCAAATATCAACCAGCAGCCATTCGCATGTGTCTGTTGTAACTCTCACGATATTCCTGAAAGCATGCATGCATGCATGTGTCTGCACTTTTTGCTACTGGCATCATATATAAAAGAAACATACAAATAGATGTATACCTGTGTTTTATACGTCTATCATCTTCATATGCATAACACGTATGAGAATACATGTGCAAGTAAAGACATACCTCAGTCACAAGAACATGCAGACCGTAAAACTTGACAGACTGCACTTCACATTTCAAACAGACACCTAGATTTGTGCGGTTTACTTCAAGTGTACCATTCCGCACACTCATGCAAAGTAGCCTAATCACTAATCCCTCTGCCAACATGTCTTAAACATTCCTTTTGTGCTGCAGCTTCACCATTCTGCGACTACCCAGGGTGTTGAGCCTAGCCAAATATACAGCAGCAACCCTTCGCATGTCTCTGTTGTAAGTCTCACCATATTCCTGAAAGCATGCATGCATGTCTCTGTCCCTTTTACTAGTAGCACCATATATAATAGAAACATAAAAATAGATTTAGACCTGTGTGTTATAAGTCTAGTATCTTCAGATGCATAACACATATGAGAATACACGTGCAAGTAGAGACATACCTCAGTCACAAGACCATGCACACCTTAAAGCTTGACAGACTGCACTTCACATTTCAAACAGACACCTAGATTTATGCGGCGCACTTCAAGTGTACCTTTCCACAGACTCATACAAAGTAGCCTAATCACTAATCCCTCTGCCAACATGTCTTAAACCTAACTTTTTTGCTGCAGCTTCACTATTCTGCAACTACTTAGTGTGTTTGGCCTTGCCAAATATCAACCAGCAACCATTCACATGTGTCTGTTGTAACTCTGACCATATTCCTGAAAGCATGCATGCATGTGTCTACACCTTTTGCTACTGGCATCATATATAAAAGAAACATACAAATAGATGTATACCTCTGTTTTATATGTCTATCATCTTCATATGCATAACACGTATGAGAATGCATGTGCAAGTAAAGACATACCTCAGTCAGAAGACCATTGAGACCTTAAAACTTGACAGACTGCACTTCACATTTCAAACAGACACCTAGATTTATGCGGCGCACTTCAAGTGTACCTTTCCACAGACTCATACAAAGTAGCCTAATCATTAATCCCTCTGCCAACATGTCTTAAACCTAACTTTTGTGCTGCAGCTTCACCATTCTACTGCTACTCAGGGTGTTGGGCCTAGCCAAATATAAAGCAGCAACTTTTCGCAAGTGTCTGTTGTAAGCCTCGCCATATCCCTGAAAGCATGCATGCATGTCTCTGTCCCTTTTACTAGTAGCATCATATATAATAGAAACATACAAATAGATGTATACCTGTGTTTTATACGTCTAGTATCTTCAGATGCATAACACATATGAGAATACACGTGCAAGTAGAGACATACCTCAGTCACAAGACCATGCAGACCTTAAAACTTGACAGACTGCACTTCACATTTCAAACAGACACCAAGATTTATGCAGCGTACTTCAAGTGTACCTATCCACAGACTTATACAAAGTAGCCTAATCACTAATCCCTCTGCCAACATGTCTTAAACCTCACTTTTGTGCTGCAGCTTCACCATTCTACTACTACTCGGGGTGTTGGGCCTAGCCAAATTTAAAGCAGCAACCATTCGCATGTCTCTGTAGTAAGTCTCACCATATTCCTGAAAGCATGCATGCATTTGTCTGTACCTTTTTTTGTTGTATCATATATAAAAAAACATACAAATAGATGTATACCTGTGTTTTATACGTCTAGCATCTTCAAATGCATAACATGTATGAGAATATATGTGCAAGTAGAGACATAACTCAGTCACAAGACCATGCAGACCTTAAACCATGACAAACTGCACTTTCCATTTCAAACAGACACCTAGATTTATGCGGCGTACTTCAAGTGCACCTTTCCACACACTCATACAAAGTAGCCTAATCACTAATACCTCTACCAACATGTCTTAAACTTCACTTTTGTGCTGCAGCTTCACTTTTCTGCAACTGCTTACGGTGTTGGGACTAACCAAGTATAAGCCAGCAACCCTTTGCATGTGTCTGTTGTAAGTCTCACCATATTCCTGCAAGCATGCATGCACGTGTCTACACCTTTTGCTACTGGCATCATATATAAAAGAAACATACAAATAGATGTATACATGTCTTTTATATGGCTAGCATCTTCAGATGCATAACACGTATGAGAATACATGTGCAAGTAGAGACATACCTCAGTCACAAGACCATGCAGACCCTAAAACTTCACAGACTGCACTTGCCATTTCAAGGAGACACCTAAAATTATGTGGCGTACTTCAACTGTACCTTTCCACAGATTCATACAAACTACCATAATCACTAATCCATCTACCAATGTAGACATATTAGTATGCACAAACTATTTGAATCATTATTTCAGTACAATAAAACAAACTACAATGTACATTTGGTAGCACATTTCAAACATCACACTTTACTAATAATTTAAAAACCTTAAAAATAAAGCTTTTCAAATATAAAAATATCACTACTACATAATACATAACACACCTTACAAATTTGTAACTCACCTTTCAAATAGTATTGCAAATATCAGAAACTCATAAAAAAAATTCTTTTGCACACAATAAATATAATGCACAACTCTCAACAATGTAAAACCAGCAATAGCAAACTTTCCCTCTCTTTCTGCACACAAATAAATGTAAGTAACAAATCAAATTGCTTCTTACATTATTTCAAATTGTGAAACATATTTCCATTGGTTAGACATATTAACCCTTTCTAACTGCCTCCTAAAAGTGCCCAAACTGGTTCTGTAATTTTCTGGAGTCGCGACTCCAACACGATGCCTCAGTGGAGTGTCGCGTTGGAGCCGGGAACCCTTACGGGAGTTCAAAAGCCAATTTCTAATAATACTAGTTTTATTTATTAAAACCACACTACTTCTACACATACTACTGACTTAGAAAAACTTAATTTAGTAACATACCACTTATATATGTTACCATTTCACATTTTAAATCCACAGTTAAGTTTCAACCCTTCCCTCATTCTGTTTAATAACTAGTTTCCATAATAACACTTTCTGCAACATTTAACTGTACCAAAAGGTGACAAGTTCACCACATTTTGAAATTCAGCACACAAGCTTACAAATGCAAACAGCAGGTGTGGTTGACTTTTGCAAAATATTACCTTATCCTATCTACTGTACTTTTCAAACATTTTTTAATAACCAATCAGAAACATGCTTCTTCACAAAGTAACATGCATCCTATTTTTGAGTGCACAATGTTGATGAACAGCCAATCACTTATTGGCTTTTTCGAAAACAGCATCTTCTCCACCATTCTAGTTACCTCTCATTCTACCAACTGATCACCTCAGCTACAGACATCTTTTCATTCCTTACAGACATCCTTTCAAGATGCTTACAGTATGGATTGTAGGGCACAGCTATGTTTTCTGGTGACAAAGACCTAGGTTTGCAAAATGTAGATATTAAATGGATTGCACAGAGAGGATTAAACTGGCACCAATTGATGCCTTTGGTTAAAACCTTGTTGCATCTCCGAACCCCCTGACCTCATGATTGTGCACTGTGGTGGCAATGACCTAGGCACATTGACTGGGTAGGGCTGGAAATCCTAATGAAGGATACCTTTGCACAATTGATGTTGCTTTTGCCTCAAACTGTGTTTGTATACTCTAATATATGCCAAAGACAGAAATGAAAGTGGTCAAATCAATTCTGTCCACAGATTGAGGAAGCTAGGAAGAATGTAAATAAAGATGTGTCTGCTTACCTCAGAGGCCATATGATGGGCTCCATCTATAACAACAATCTACGTTTTGATATGGATGACATCTACAGAAGTGATGGAGTTCACTTCACAAATGAAGGGAACAGAGTGTTTCCCAACAACCTTAAGCTGTGCATCTGCACTTACATGTAGCTCCAACAAAGTCATAATGAAAACTAGGGCTCTTTTTAGAGCCCCCTATAACCCAACAGTGACTCTTATTTATTTTTTAACATACATACTCTTTCTAAATATTTTCCGGATTCGTGAACCCGTCACAAATCCACAAAACTAAAGCACAAATTCAATGTACTACAACACAATACACTTTTCAAGTTGAATTTTTAAAAAAAATATTATTACGAACTCTATCAAATTTTATGTGATTATTAACTTCAATCTCACTAACTCTATAAAAAAATCCACAAATGCAACACTACCTTCTGAATGATATACTACTAAATTATTTATTTGAGGTAGATCCGCGAATCTACCGCAACATTACACGGGGGTGGCCCCGCTAAGAGCCACAATGGGGTCTTGACTCCTATCACTAGAGAAAAAAAATAATGAATGCCCCCCAGTTCCATTTCCCGATCTCACCCCCTCAGACACCATGCCCCAGGGCCTGGCCATTTTTGAGTAAAGAAAAAAAAAGGGAGAGGGGCCGCTTGCCCCGGGGCATGGCCTAATGTTGGGAACCAAGGGGGAGCCCCAATGCCGCCGCTGTCCCTGTTGGCTTCCTGCCTCCTGCATGAGCCGGCATTGCTTTGGACAAAGGGAACTGCCAACATGCAGCTCCCTTTTCCCAAAAGCAATTCTGCTTCGCTTCATGGAAGGAAGAACAGTTTTCCTGCTCTCGCTTCCATGAAGTGAAGCAAAAGTGCTACCGCCCTGCAATAGCAAACTGCAATGTCACAGGGGTGGGCACTGTGGGACATTGGTAGAGCAGGCACCAGGGAGGTGGCGGTCCCCAAGGCCAAGGAGGGCTCCACGAGTGCGGCTGCGTGCCCCCCCTCCATTAGATTTAAAGCCCCCGGGAGGTGGTGGTCCCCGGGGCTGGGGTCCGCAACAGACCCCCGCATTTGCATAATTAGTGCCCTGGGTTAGTGATGGTCCCCAGGGCAGTGTGGGCGGCTCGAGCCCCCCACACTATAATTTTAAATTCAACCCCGGGGAGGTGGCGGTTCCCGGGGCTGGGAGGTGTAACCCCCAAAATTTGATAAAGCAAGCCCCGGCATAGGTGGCAGTCCCCGGAGCTGCAGGGGGGCTGCATGCCCCCCGCATTTAATAATTATAGCCCCAGGGAGGTTGTGGTCCCCGGGGCTGCGGGGTCCCACAGGGTCCCCACATCATATTACAGCATTGCTTCCAGGACCTGGCCCACCCGTGGGCTTAACTAAACGAAGCACGGGAGACTGCGCTTCGTTCTTTTTTCATTTGTTCAGGGGGATTTGCGGACCCTACGCAAATACCGCCGAAAATATAATTTTTTTTATTTTTTGGGCCCTTGGGACCCCCTGAGCAGGCCTAGGGGGTCAGGGTGCTTCTACCCTGCCCCCTTTTCTTGTTTTTTTCTTGTGACTCAGTTGAACCGAGTCACAAGATGGCTGCCAACACTTCCTGGCCTTTGACCATGTCATGAGTGATGTAATATGTGACGTCATCAGCAGTGCATTGCAGGGACGCGAGTTATAGGTAGCTCAGCTAGCTATAACGGCTGAATTTCTCTGGTTTTGTACGAGGGAAATGTCAGCCTAACTATAACGTCCTGAAACCTGTGTTTTTTCAGTGAATATCTAAGCTTTTTAAATGCTAATTTCTAACTATAACATCCCTGAAAGCTGCGGTATTTTCGGTGATTTTCTAAGGTTTTTTTTAATGCTAATTGCTAACTATGCCTACATAGGTAGAACATGTACAGAAAGAGGAAGAAAGGCGCAGAAAGCAGCAAGAGAAGTGCAGAAAGAGATAAGAGGGGTACAGAAAGAGGAAGAAAGTTGCAGAAAGAAGCAAGAAAAATGCAGAAATAGGCAACAGAAGTCCTGAAAGAGGAAGAAAAGTGGAGAAAAAGCAAGAGAAGTACAGAAAGAAGCAACAGAGGTGCAGAAAGAGGCCTTCTTTGACTGTACCTTTACACAGACTCATACAAAGTAGCCTAATCACTAATCCTCCTCCCAAGATGTCTTAAACCTCACTTTTCTCTTGAAGTTTCACTATTCATCAACTGCTAAGAATGCTCAGAATACCAAATGTAAAATAGCAATCCTAACATATCACTGTTATAAGTCAGACCAAGTTTGTGAAGGTAGGGGCGTGGCTTGGCGCGTGGCAAGAGGGCCGCACTGTAGTGCAGCTCTGCCGGCCACCGATATAATCCTTTCATAATCCTGCTTCCTTACAGCCATCCGGGGCATCAAAGTTGGGGTGTCTCCCCTATACAGCCTGCGCACTGATGTGGTGAAGTTGGTCGACTGATATTCGGACTGAAAGGACGGAAAAGGAGTTGGAGGCGGCACCACGTTTGAGACAACATGGCGGCCTAGGGGGTCGCAACAAGCGCTGCTATGATCGGAAATTCCGAACCTGATGGTCCTGCCCTCGATCCTCTCGACAGCTGACTCCGGCGGCTCGTCTCGGCACTGACAGGGCCGGTAACTGGATTCCTGGTACGACGGCCCCGGCTGGGCTATTAACGAGGGATCACCGGCAGAGAGGAGGTTCACGGACGGCAGAGACTACCAGGGTGCAGGGCGGGTCGCGCGGACAGTAGCGCGGCTTCCTCAGAAGTGCCTGAGCGGCGAATCCCACCCCTGGAACGACCCACACCGTGCAACTGAAAGTGGTGTGAAAGATCGGTGTACAATGGCTGTTCTGGACTGGAGGACACGGTGCGGCCAGCGGTGGTGAGTGCAAGCTGCGGAGCTGCTAATATCCTAAACTGAGACCTGCTGGGTTGTGGTGGCTGAGTGGAAGTGTAGCGCTGTGTGGAGAGAGCAGAGGGCACTGAGAGCGGGCGGAGTGCTGCTGATTGTGGCCTGGCAGTGTGGGGTGGTCCGAAGTGAGGAGCGAGCACCGCGGAGCAGTGCTGAACAAGATCCTGCTGTCCGATCACACTGGAGTACCCGGGTGCGGCTGAGCTATTCTGGGGTGCCCGAGGGTCCTGTTGCTGTTGAGGATGGAGTGGTGGAGGAGCGGCAACACACGCTGTGCTACTGGTGGCTTAGCCTGCGGTGAGTCCCTGAGATGCGCTGGTAGGGGGGATGCCGTCTGGCAGACACGCATACTGGACTGCAGCGAGGCCCACGAGTTGGGACTACCAAGTTGTCAGGTTTCGTGCTCCTGCACGCTGTTCTGAAGGACAACTCGGGGCCTAACTGATTTGCTGGCTCTGCGTGGGTTCCGCCACTGGGCCCGGTGTGATCCACAGACTCATAGCCTGGAGGGTTATCTGCATGGTTGGCCACATATACAGGATCCTGCCTCCGGGGCTGGGGGAGTGTGGTTTGCCCTGGTGATATCCTGCAGTGCGGGAGTTGGGGCCTGCCCCATGCAACTCACTTGTAGCCTTGATCGGTGCGACACGCCTGCGGCGCCAGGGGAGGGGAACGGGTCTTATGCTTTCCTGAACTGTCTATGCGGGCCCTGGTGAGAGACTTAGCCTCCGAAGTACCATGTGCGCAGCAGTGCATGTAGGATCCTCCTGTTCATTGGCAGATTAAAGTGTGTGGACGGGCAGCCATTTTGGGGCAACGGTCGGTGTCCTGCATATATCATTCTGGTGAGCACGCTCTGGAACCTACATACCCCCGGCAAAAATGGGTAAGCCTGATAGGAATCAACCACGTTTGAACTTTGAACTGCGCAAATCTGGCAAATCAAAACAAACGGCTGCCTTGGACTCAGAGCTGGACAATGCCACGGCAGCCCCAACCACTCTAGAGAAATCCCTCGCTGCCATCCAGACCAGTTTGCAATCGATCAATGACAATATGGAGGCCCTTAATGGGCGAATAGAAAACATATCAGCCAAACTAGACAGACAAGGGATACGCATTGGCGAGGCGGAGCAGCGTATTTCAACCGCAGAGGACGGTCTGCAACAGGTGACCACGAAAACTTCGGACATGGAGAGACTACTAGCGGTCATTCAAGCCAAGAATGAAGACCTTGAAGCACGCTCGTGGTGCAATAACATCCGCATTTTGGGTCTGCCAGAATCCACAAATGCAGGGCGCTTGTAAAACTATGTAGAGGACATGCTGCGGGATGTGTGTGGCGCTGACAACCTCTCTGGTATGTTCATTGTGGAACGGGCTCATCGCTCACTGACGGCGCGTCCGCCACCAGGCGCTCCGCCCAGGCCGATCATTGCCCGATTGCTGAACTTTAGGGATAGGGATGCGGTGCTTCGCATCTCCAGGCAAAAGGGCAACTTTACCTACCAGGGCAACGCCTTGTCATTTTATCCTGACTTCACGGCGGCGGTGCAGGCAGCCAGAAAGGAATTTCAACCCGCTAAAAAGATTCTGATCGCCGAAAATGTACAATATGCCATGCTCTATCCAGCCCGGCTACGGATAGGCGCCGACGACAAAGCCAAGATTTTCACTAACCCCAGGCAGGCCACGGAATTTGCTAAAACTCTCAGGCACAAAAAGAAACCATCTCCTGTTGCATCCGACACTGAGGAATGATGACCGCGTCCTCTCACACTATGTACTTTCCATGATGCCGGAACCATTGGGGTCCTTGTTAACTTTGATTCATAACAACATTCGCACTCGAGCCATTGTCACTTTGGACCGACCGCTCTCGACGCCGGGTAGCGGAGGTGGATATGCCCGAGTTGATGTCCTCATATCCTTTTCTATGTGTTGCCTTTGATGTTGATGTAACTAATTGTATATAATGGGTTGCGGCATAACAGGCTTATCACGTTTTCACTGGTGCTGAGATATTGTTTAAGGAAGAATACTCTTCCAATCAGTGGCCACCTCCCCTTGTTAACCGGGGAGAGGAATGCGCCACGATGACCCCCCAAATGGGTGTTCCCCACTTTTCTTTACCTACCTGGTTTTACATGTTGGGGCATCTTTTGATTAATGGGGATGGCTTTGGAACTTTGGGGCTGCTAATGTGGGTGGGGGCGGGGGATTCATGTGTTGTTGTTACGGGGACGGTTAAATGTGATTGTATCGACAAGAGAAAAGGAGATCATGGTTCTTTTACAAAGCACAGAGACTGCCGATTGACCGCTCCACTGCTGGAGGAGGTTTGTATAGGTATCAATGGGTGATGGCTACAGGTGTTTAACGTGGAATATTCGCGGGTTGAACTCCCCAAAAAAATCCACCAAGTGTTTGCATATTTCGACAGACACGGCATCCAGGTCGCTCTCTTACAGGAGACACATTTGACCAAGACTTCAGAAACCAGAATTGCACTCAAATGGGCTGGGTTTAAATTGGCCTCTTCATACTCCTCTTATGCTAGGGGGGTTCTCATTTTGATTAAGAAAGGCATCCCCTTTACTCCAATCAACACCTATGTAGATAGCGAGGGACGCTGTGCTATGGTTAATGGTAAGCTTGGGAATCCACTAATTACTCTTATAAATATGTATGGGCCCATAGCCGATGAACCTGAAGTATTTCAACGAATGTATGGTGTACTGCGGGATTGGCCAGAGACAGCCATTGTGTGGGGGGGATCTCAACACATATTTGGACCCCAATCTCGACAAATCCAGCCCTCAAGGTATTCGCACACCCAGAGTGGCCCAGAGTGCCAATACTGCGATGATGTAATTTGGGCTGGTTGATATTTGGAGGCTACGCAATGGCGCTGCAAGAGAGGGAACACATGCCACAGCAGCACATCACAGTTGGTCTAGATTAGATTATTGGCTTTTGAGTGAGGAAGTCACGGACTGGGTCACTAGTGTCACCAATCTTCCACACACGCTTTCCGACCACAACCCAGTGAGACTGGATCTTAACATTCCCACCACAATTCACCACCCATTTGCCTGGCGGTTCAGGCTAGAGGCCCTACTGGACCCCATTTATGCTGACACCCTACGAAAAGCCATTGTACAATATTTCGAACTCAATACAGGCACAGTCGATAGTGCGGCCACTCTATGGGAGGCCTTTAAGGTGACGATACATGGGGTCTGCATCAGCACGACAGCTGGTATCTTGAAAGATCTCGGAGGACAACTTACTAAGATAGAGTCCACACTGACAGACCTAGAAAAGGTCTACGCAGTTAACCCAGGCCAGGCCACATTGTCTCGTATCCATGAGATGGTTCTAGAATACGACACACTAGCAGAATCCGAGATCAGATACATGTCACGCAGACATGTAGCCAGGGCATATGGGGAGGGGGGTAGGCTAAGTCGTAGTCTGGCTACCAAACTCAAATGTCGTACTGAACAGCAGCGTATAGACAAAATTGCGGACTCTCAAGGGGCAGAATATTACACTCCATCGGAGATAGTGGGCCAATTTCAAGCTTTTTATGCCGCAATGTACACATCACGGGAGACAGCATCGGATTTGGATATAGCGGAGTATTTGGCGGATACCGCCTGCGCGTGGCTGGCGGATGGGCACCGTGACTACCTGAATCAACCAATTGGTGACTCAGATATAAAGGCGGCAATATGTGCGCTACCTAATGCGAAGGCGCCGGGGCCTGATGGCCTCACAGCCAAATTTTATAAAGAATATGCAGATTTAATCACACTACACTTGTTAGAAATGTACGCCGCAGAACATGAATCGGGTATTCTGCCACATTCCCTCCGTCAAGCTTTAATTATTACCCTCCTAAAAAAAGACAAACCGGCTGACCTCTGTGAATCATATAGGCCTCTATCGCTGATCAACCTTGACGCCAAAATCCTCACAAAAATCATAGCAACCAAACTCCAGCCGTTGATGCCCTGCTTGGTCCTTCCGGACCAATCTGGTTTCATTCCAGAACGATCAACCTCTCACAATCTCAGAACCATTTTCGCGATGATGCATGTCCTTGACCCGAGTCTGCACGCTGTGGCCGTTATGCTAGACGCGGCTAAGGCGTTCGATTCCATAGAGTGGAGCTATATGTTCCAAATCCTGAGCAGATGGGGTTTCCACCATTGTTTCTGGGCTGGGTGAGACTGTTTTATACAGCCCCATCAGCAAGGGTCCGGGTGGGGGGCTTGACATCAGAGCCATTCCCAATTAAACGAGGCACTCAACAGGGTTGCCCCTTATCACTGCTGCTGTTCGCAATCGCACTTGAGCCCCTGGCATGTGTGATTCGTCAGAGACATAGAGAGACGGCGCTCAATTTCATACATAGACCTGTTGGCATTTCACTTTATGCTGACGACATGGTGCTATTTATCAGGGAGCCTGATCGTTACTTGGAATATGCAGATTTAATCACACCACACTTGTTAGAAATGTACGCCGCAGAACATGAATCGGGTATTCTGCCACCTTCCCTCCGTCAAGCTTTAATTATTACCCTCCTAAAAAAAGACAAACCGGCTGACCTCTGTGAATCATATAGGCCTCTATCGCTGATCAACCTTGACGCCAAAATCCTCACAAAAATCATAGCAACCAAACTCCAGCCGTTGATGCCCTGCTTGGTCCTTCCGGACCAATCTGGTTTCATTCCAGAACGATCAACCTCTCACAATCTCAGAACCATTTTCGCGATGATGCATGTCCTTGACCCGAGTCTGCACGCTGTGGCCATTATGCTAGACGCGGCTAAGGCGTTCGATTCCATAGAGTGGAGCTATATGTTCCAAATCCTGAGCGGATGGGGTTTCCACCATTGTTTCTGGGCTGGGTGAGACTGTTATATACAGCCCCATCAGCAAGGGTCCGGGTGGGGGGCTTGACATCAGAGCCATTCCCAATTAAACGAGGCACTCGACAGGGTTGCCCCTTATCACTGCTGCTGTTCGCAATCGCACTCTGAGCCCCTGGCATGTGTGATTCATCAGAGACATAGAGAGACGGCGCTCAATTTCATACATAGACCTGTTGGCATTTCACTTTATGCTGACGACATGGTGCTATTTATCAGGGAGCCTGATCGTTACTTGGCTCAAGTGCTGAGAGAGTACATCAGATTCGGGTTGTTCTCAGGTCTCACTATAAATTGGGACAGATCAGTGATTATACCACTGACAGCTATAACCCCTCTGCCGCCAATGGAATATCCCTTAGTATGGACCACGGACCCTGTGAAATACCTGGGGGTTTGGATACATCATGACCCTGAAGTTGTTCTGAAGGAAAATTATGGCTGAGCGTGTATTACACTTGATTAACAGGTCGACAGATAGATTGCAATGCCGCTGTCCCTGGCTGATCGCATTGCAATTATCAAAATGGTCGTATAACCCCGCTTTTTGTATCTATTCTCCAACATTCCAATAAAACTGACACAACATTTTTTTAACACCTTGCGTACTGCTCTGCTCAAATTAATTTGGGGAGGCAAACAAGCTCGGGTGAGCTGGGCAACACTCATGCTAGATTATGCCAAAGGAGGATTCAGCACGCCAGACCCGTATATTTATTATTTAAGTGCTCAAGCACAGTATGCATATTATTGGTTTAATCTACATACCTACACCCCCCATGTGGCAGTTGAGACGCTCATCCAACCCCCCTATCTAGCATCATTACACATACACGGCGGGGTACCCCAAAAGCAGAAATTAACATGCTGGACACGGCGATTGTGGCGTGGCAGTCCATAGGTCGGCTTGCTACTAAACTCCCTATATATGCCCCAGCACTGCCCCTGGCACATCACGCTGCACTATCAGTGACACAAGAGACCGGACCAGTGCGCGCGCTAAGGGAGGCAGGAATAGTTACAATGCAAGACATATATCCAGATGGCACTTTTGTTACTGCCGACGACCTCCAATACATCACTAGCCCTACAGCGCTCTTCCAGTTTACAATCCACAGACTCAGGCAAGCCATTAAAGCACATTATACCACATACCCGGCTGAGCCACCGACACTAGACTCCTTACAGCTGCTATTGACCACACCAACCCGTAGGAAGCTAATCACTAAACTCTATAGAGCAATATGAATTGAAAAAACTAGTGAGGCGGATAAGATTCTTGCACGATGGAACGATCAGCTGAATCCCCCCCTGACGCTCTCAGAGTGGGAACATATTTGAAACCTCACCAGTCAACTCACACCCAATGGCAACCTACGAATTATACACTTTAAGTTCCTTCATCAGGTATATCACATGCCCCACCGATTACACAGATATGGGCTGTGTGAATCTAGCAGGTGTAAGCGTTGTGGCCACTTGGACGCAGACTTCCTGCACCTCGCATGGGATTGCGGGATGGTGGCACGATTTTGGGAACAAGTGGTGCATCATGTACGAAAAATGTCAGGGGCAGAGCTACAATGTACACCATTGATCTGTTTATTATGTTATGTTCCCAAGTGAAAGGGAATATTGGTAAATTTGTGCGCATTGCTTTGTTGATGGCTAAACGCCGGGTTGCTATAACATGGGAGGGCACTCATGCACCAAAGGTTGACCATTGGCTAAAAGACTTGGTATACTGCAAAGAAAAGCTGGAACTCTACGCGGAGGAATTACCGTTGTCAACCAAACCCAAGGATATCTGGGAACCACTACGCAGTTTTCTATGGCTACAAACCCTGGCCGGATCACCAGAGATAGCGGACTGATACACAATATGTCAAATGCCTTCTATCCACAGTGTAAATTACGGTCACCAAATTGCTGTATGTTATACATGGTTTTCTCTGTTCGTTCAATCACAGGTTGGTTATGTTATTTTTGTTATTGAGCTGCCTTGCATGGTAGCGTTGCTGCTTCTCTCTCTTTTGAAAACCCCCCAAAAAATTAAAAAAAAGGTTTGTGAAGGTATGCATACTTGTTTCTGATTTTTACCTAGTGACATGTTGCATAACAAGAAACATAACAATACTTGAATACCTGTGTTTCAAACATCATACTCTGCACATTTATGTACAAAAAGGGGTATGTATTTCTTTCTACTCAGAATGCAGGGCACATGGGTATTCACTAGTATATTTTAAGGGGCTCTATAACACCTCTATACATAAGACATGTGTGCCTGTGCAACCGAATGACAGAGCAGAACTAAGAAGATTTGACCACCTATAAAAGAAGCTACCCGCTTTTTAAGCTACCATCTTCAGATGCATAACACATGTGAGAATACATGTACAAGCAGCAGCAGCCGCTGCAGGTAAGAGCGGTAGGGCGTTGGGGCCAGGTGAGGGGGGATTTCGAGAGTCGACCACGAGGGAAAATTAAATAAATAATTAATTTTCCCTCGTGGTCGTCTCTCGAAATCCCCCCTCACCTGGCCCCACCACCCGCTGCTCTTAACTGCAGCGGCCACAGCTGTGTACAAGTAGACATATACCTCAGTCACGAGAGCACGCAGACCTTTAAACTTGACAGCTTGCACTTCCCATTTGAATATAGAAACAGCGAGAGAAGTTCAGAAAGAAGCAAGAGAATTGCAGAAAAAAACAAGAGAGGTGCAGAAAGAGTAAGAAATGTGCTGAAAGTCAAGAGAAGCACAGAAAGAGGCAAGAGATGTGTAGAAAGAGGCAAGAGATGTGCAGAAAGAGGCAAGAGAGGAGCAGAAAGAGGCAAGAGAGGTACAGAAAGAGGTAAGTGAGGTACAGAAAGAGGCAAGAGAAGTGCAGAAAGAGGTAAGAGAGGTGCAGAAAGAGGCAAGAGGGGTACAGAATGAGGAAAGAGGGGTGCAGAAAGAGGCAAGAGGGATGCAGAAAGAATCAAGAGAAGTACAGAATGAAGTAACAGGGGTGCAGAAAGAGGTGGGAGGGGTGCAGAAAGAGGCAAGAGAAGTACAGAAAGAAGCAAAAGAGGTGCAGAAAGAGGCAAGATGGCGCAGACAGAGGCAAGAGAGGTCCAGAAAGAGGGAAGGGGGTACAGAACAAGGCAAGAGGGTTGCAGAAAATTGTAAGAGCGGTGCAGAAAGATGCAAGAGCAGTGCAGAAAAAAGCAAGAACAGTGCAGAAAGAACCAACAGAGGTGCAGAAATAGGCAAAAGGGATGCAGAAAGATGCAGGAGAAGTGCAAAAAGAAGCATCAGAGGTGAAGAAGGAGGCGAGAAGTGCAGACAGCTGCAAGATGGGTACAGAAACATGCAAGAGATGTGGAGAAAGAGGGAACAGGGATGTGTAAAGAGGCAACAAAGTTGTAGAAAGAGTGAAGAGAGGTATAGAAACAGGCCAGAGAGGTGCAGAAAGAGGGAACAGAGGTGCAGAAAGAGGCAAGAGAGGAGCAGAAAGAAGGAAGAGGGGTGCAGAAAGAGGTAAGAGGGATGCAGAAAGAGGTAAGAGGGGTGCCAAAATAAGCAACAGAGGTACAGAAAGAGGCAAGAGAGGTGTAGAAACAGACAAGAGAAGTGTAGAAAGAGGCAAGAGAAGTGCTGAAAAAGCAACAAAGGTGCAGAAAGAAGCAATAGAAGTGATGAAAGAGACAAGAGAGTTGCAGAAAGAAAAAAGAGAGGTGCAGAAAAAAGAAAGAGAAGTGCAGAAAGAGGCAAGTGAGGTGCAGAAAAAGGCAAGAGAGGTGCAGAAACAGGCAATAGAGGTGCAAAAAGATGCAAGTGAGGTGCAGAAACAGACAAGAGAGGTGCAGAAAGAGGCAAGAGAAGTGCAGAAAGAAGCAAAAGAGGTGCAAAAAGAGGCAAGAGAACTGCAGAAAGAGGCAAGAGAGTGTAGGAGAGTAGGATCTGCTTCACATGGGTACCCCCACTTTTTGCTGATGCTTCACTGTTTTTCGACTTTAGTCTGGCTGGGGCCCTGCTAATCAGAACCCCAGCCTAGCTGCTTCCTCTCTAAAATGGTTTCCATGTGCCTTAGGCACATCTCTGATTGGGATCTGGAGTGCCCTTATAAGTCCCTAGTATATGGTATACTATGTACCCAGGGCATAGGTACCTCAGAGGCCTGCCAGGGGCTGAAGCATGTATTATGCCACCCCTGGAAGGCCAGCCAAAATGACACCACAGGTCTGCTACTGCAGCCTGGGTAAGGTGGTGCATGCACTCCTTACTGTGATATAGGTTACCTATATCACTACATATATGCACACATATAAACCTATAAGTCACTCCTATGACAGGCCTTATCAATCCTGAAGGCAGAGTGCTTGGTTCTTATGTGAGAGGGTGCCCCTGCATGAGCAGAGCCCCTCTGCAGCATTCGGAGTCCCTCCTCTGATGCTGTTTGTGGTACAGCTGGACCATATACTCTTAAGTGCATTATATCCTCGCGGTAGAATGCTAACTTTGGACTGGCTGCACCAAAACATGTCGTGTTTGGTTTCAAACATCTTGGAATACTACCCCCCGCCAGTTCTGGCGGCGGGGGTAGCATTCCACCCTTCTAGAGGGAGAGACATGTACCCGCCGGCATACCCGGTAACTTCTTTCCAGAGCCCTGGCATCACAAAATGGATGCCGCTGCCACAGACATGGATCTGGCCTCCTGCTGCTGACTGAAACTCCGGCAGGGGAGGCCTGGACACAGGGTTTCCTGTCCCAGGGAGGTGTAACCACCTCCCCAGACAGGACAATGTGTATTGGGGCTGGGCGGGAGCACTCTCTGGTGCTTTGAAGTCCTGCACTGGGGGCACATTTGGTGTCCCTGTGCATACCCCAGTTCAAACCGGCTCAGGGGCTTCCAGCCCCTGCTCTGGTGTGAAACTGGACAAAGGGAAAGGGGTGTAACCACCCCTCTGCCCTGACCCTCCCATAGGTGGGTCCCCAGAGTATGTCCAACACCCTAACTTGGTATAAGTATGGGACCCCAGTCCTTAGGACTTTAGATTTACCTGGACGAAACTCTGATACAGAATCCTGGACCTTCGACGCTCTACTTCAAGATTAGAGGACTGAAGAATCTCCCTTGGGGTCAAGGAGTGACTCCCCTGCTTGGCAGGCACCTAAGAAGCAATTGTCCGGTCTGCATCGCTGAAGCTCCCGCCGGACGCCGAAGACTTTGCAACACCAGAGGTAGATTTCCAGACTTCCCCGAGGCTGCCCTGAGTCCCCAGCAAAGTTGAGGCCCGTAGCTGTCATGGGTAACGTGGAACCGTGACCCCTGGACACCAAGTACTTTTGCAAGTGCATCCTCTTCTGGGTCTCCCACGAAGTTGAGCTTTGGGCTCCGAGTAGCCCTTGCCTCCAGCACCGACTGTACCGAAGATCACTGGCCTCCACTCCACGAGTGTCCTGTGAGCCAGCTCCAAGTGCATCCACTCGTGGCTCCTTTGCGGTTGCTAGTCTGTTTGCTAGTGGGCCCTCCCGAAGGCAACTCTTCTTCTGCTTGGGCTTTCCTGGTTGCTCCAGAAGTGCCCTGACTTACCCTCACTGGGTGAGTCCCTCGGACCTTGCTGGTCTGCACCACCATCCTTCTTCTATTTCCACGAGACTTGCCGTTGCCAAGGCTTGTTGGGTCCAATCCGGTCGCCGACACCCCTGCAATCGACAGACATTGTGGGACAGCTCGAATCCAGCTCCTGGTCATCGTCGACATCTCCTGGACATCGTGGCTGAAGAGTCAAGACGACCATCAACCTACCTGAAGCACTCGACATCGGTGGGCATCTGCTCATCGCCTTCCTGGTCACTGGCTAGTGACCCAGACTCTGTCCCCTCTGCTTTCAGGTTCTTCAGATCTTTGATCCACCTTTGGATCCACCCGAACACTTTCGACTTGGCCGCCAGCAGCACTTTGCAGCAGATCGCCATTGAAAACGACGACGAAACCCGACCCCGAAAGACACCTATGCACCCGGCTTCCCTGGGTGAGGTAACTCGAGTACTCCGGTGCTCCCGTGGGTATAGACTCTAGAACAACCTAGTTCTAAAGGGGTTTGCTCCAAGTCCTCCTCTAAGTGTCCCTTTTCTTTAAAACTCCAACCGCGACATTCCCCATAGAAGTCAACGGCGGCTCGCGGCTGTGTTCTCACACTGCACGCGTCCCCCGTGGGTCCCCTGTGTCACTACCTTGGGTGGTTCCTTGAGGGCCAAGCACTTCTACAGGCTCTAGGCCTTGTGTCTAGCTCAGTCGTGGTTCTTATACCACTTTATTGGTATATGGTTTGGTACGCCCCTAGGGCTCAAACGTGTATTTGTGCTATTACTGTTGATAACTGACTTGTAACTTATGTATTTCAAACTCTAGCCTCATAAAGAGACTAGAGGGGTGTGTTTAAGACTAAATACATATATTTTAAATATATACCTGGTGTGGTCCTCTTTCATTTGGTCACTCAAGAGATTATAGACTGGTAAAACAAGCTGCTTTACATTCCTTCAAGACTTAGCCTGAAGGCTGCTCTCCATAGCTACCACTAGGATAGCTTTCAATAAAGGTTGTCTTTAACCTATCTCCAATAAGGGGTTGTTTGGACTGGTGCAAGGTGCCCACTATAATTAGTGGACATCATTTACCAGGCCAACTTCTCAAATTGGTGTGCAGCGTGTGGGATTCCAGCTTGCTATTGTTTTACCAGATAATCTCAATTGAATTGATCAACTGAAAACCACTAAGGGTACCTTAGGTACATATAAATCAAGCTTAGGATACAGTAAGTTCTACTGAACTTAGAGTTGTGTGTTAAGGGATAGCACACCCTTTCTACAACTCAAGAGAGTTTAGTAGGCCACACTAGAGTAGGTAGTGCATACACCGCACCTCACTAGTAATGTCTTCAAAGCCAGGACCCAGTGAGTCCTTGCCAGAAGCCAGTGGGCTTCTTCCCTCCAAGTATGATAATCTCCCATTCTTGGAATTGAGAGCATTGTGCCATACTAGGAAGCTGAAGACAGGCAAAAGTGCCAGCACCCAACACCTCAGAGAGGTGCTTCTGTCAGATGATCTC
Organism: Calotriton arnoldi; assembly: GCA_963921515.1. Classification (NCBI taxonomy): domain Eukaryota; kingdom Metazoa; phylum Chordata; class Amphibia; order Caudata; family Salamandridae; genus Calotriton; species Calotriton arnoldi. The sequence continues at coordinate 106,165 of CAWUFW010015986.1, read as the reverse complement.
AGCAGACCCCTAGGGTCTGAAGGGGTAGGCAGATGGGGTGGGGCAGAAGATGAGGAAGGGGCCAGGGGTGAAATCACCCAGGACCCACCCTCTGAAACTGGCCAGGAAGGTGAAAATGACCTTGACCTGGAAAACCCAGCTATTCCTGTGGAGGAAGAGGAGGATCAGACTGACCTCCCCTTTGTCCCAGCAGGAAGAGTTGTGAGTGTGCCCAGAAGGTCTAGATCTCCTTCTCAGGAGTCTAACCACTCTGACACCTCAGTAGGGACCTCTGTCTCCTCTCATAGGAGGGAATCCTCTCATGAGAGGAGAAAGAGATTGCTTCAGTATGAACAAGCCCAGCTTGAGCTCAGAAAGCAGCAATTGGCTATAGACAGGGAGTCCCTAGATCTCTATAGAGCAGAGAAAAAGATGGGACTAGAGTCCCATGGTGGCAGCAATTTCCCCAGAGATAGGGAAAGGTCTTATGACCATAGAAACCTGAGCAAGATTGTCCCTCCCTACCAGAGTGGGGATGACATCCACAAATGGATAACTGCACTGGAGAGGGCCTGTAAAGTACAGAGGGTCCCTCAGGAGCAGTGGGCAGCAATCTTGTGGCTCTCCTTTGCAGACAAAGGTAGAGACAAGCTCCTCACTGTTAGAGAAGAGGATGCTGACAATTACAAAGTCTTGAAGAGTGCTCTGATTGATGGGTTTGGCCTAACAACTGAACAATACAGGTTAAAGTTCAGAGATACCCAAAAAGCACAGACTCAAGACTGGGTGGACTATGTGGATTGTTCTGCTAAGGCTCTGGAAAGTTGGTTGATGGGCAGTAAGGTATGTGACTTCACAGGATTGTACAATCTTATCATGAGGGAGCAGATTCTTAATAACTGTCAAAATCAGCTGTTGCATCAGCACCTGGTGGACTCTGATCTGACCTCTCCCCAAGAATTGGGAAAGAAGGCAGACAAATGGGTCAGAACCAGGGTGAGGCAGAAGGTACAGAACCAAGGTGGTGACCCAAAGAAGCAAGATTCTAAGAACTCTGATAAGGGTGGGGAGAAGGGTAAAGACCAGAAGTCTTCACAAGGCCCCCAAAAATCTTCTTCAGGTGGGGATTCACAGTCTAACAAGGGAAAATGGCAAAAGAAACCATGGTGCAAAGTCTGTAAGCAAAAGACACACTGGACCAGTGATTGCACCAAGTCCAAAGACTCTGTTCCAGCCCCCACCAATGCCCCTAAGGCACCTGTTCCCCCTAGTGCAGTTACAGTTGGTGGTGGGAGTACACAAGCCAAGGGTTTAGTAGGGTTGACCCTGGGTAAAGAGATGAGCTCTGACCTAGTCAGAGAACTCACTCAGGCTGTCCTAGTCTGTGATGGAGGCATGGATGTGACCTCCTCTGTGAGTCCCAGTAATCTGGGCAAGTACAGACAACAGCCCTTAATCAATGGGAAAGAGGCTTTGGCATTTAGGTGACACAGGGGCAAGTGTCACCATGGTGACACAAGACCTTGTGGATCCTGGGCAGATTATACTTGGTGAAATGTACCAAGTGACCAATGCTAGCAATGTCAGAACAGACCATACTCTGGCAGTTGTTAACTTCTCCTGGGGAGGGGTAACTGGCCTTAAGAAGGTTGTGGTAAGTGCAGACCTACCAGTTGAATGCTTGCTTGGCAATGATCTAGAAACTTCAGCTTGGGCAGAAGTGGAGCTCAGGACCCATGCAGAAATGCTGGGCATCCCTGCAGATGTGTTTTTGTGACCAGGTCACAGAGCAAAATGTCTAACCCTGAACAGGCCTTGGATCCTGGAAAAATGGACCAAGTGCCATCCAAGAGGAGGAGTAGTAGGGTAAAGGCAGTGCCTTCCCCTTGGCTCAGAAGGAAGATCAGTCTCTTGAGGGGGATGATCTCAGTCCTGAGGAAGGAACTGTCCCAGAGGAGCTTGAACCTGACCAGGTTGAGTTCTTGGGGACAGGGGGCCCTTCCAGGGCAGATCTGAGCCAGGAGCAGCAGAGCTGCCCCTCTCTTGAACCCCTCAGACAGCAAGCTGCTGCTGAGGCTGCTGGGAAAGCTAGTGGTCCCCATACAGTGTATTGGGATGATGGACTCTTGTACTCAGAGTGTAGAGACCCCAAGCCTGGTGCCACCAGGAGGTTGGTTATACCTCTGAAGTTCAGGGGCTTCCTATTGACCCTAGCCCATGACATTCCTTTAGCAGGTCACCTGGGCCAGAACAAGACTTGGGACAGAATTGTCCCTCACTTTCACTGGCCCCACATGTCTGAAGACACCAAGGAGTTTTGTCGCTCCTGTGTAACCTGCCAGGCCAGTGGCAAGGCAGGTGGCACTACAAAGGCCCCCTGATACCACTACCTGTGGTGGGGGTTCCCTTTGAAAGGGTGGGGATTGACATTGTTGGTCCCATGGATCCCCAAACAGCATCTGGGCACAGGTTTATCCTGGTGGTAGTGGATCATGCCACCAGGTACCCAGAGGCTATTCCCCTTAGGACCACTACAGCACCTGTAGTGGCAAGGGCCCTCCTGGGAATTTTCTCAAGAGTGGGCTTCCCTAAGGAGGTTGTATCAGACAGGGGTGCAAACTTTATGTCTGGATACTTGAAAGCAATGTGGAAGGAGTGTGGAGTGACTTACAAGTTCACCACACCCTATCACCCACAATGCAATGGTTTAGTTGAGAGATTCAACAAAACCTTGAAGGGCATGATTAAAGGGCTCCCAGAGAAGCTTAGGCGAAGATGGGACATACTCTTGCCCTGCCTTTTATTTGCATACAGGGAGGTGCCTCAAAAGGGGGTTGGCTACAGCCCTTTTGAACTTTTGTTTGGTCACCCTGTCAGGGGTCCATTGTGCTTGGTAAAGGAAGGATGGGAGTTACCTCTCAAGCCCCCAAAGCAAGACATAGTGGACTATGTACTTGGTCTCCGCTCCAGGATGGCTGAGTACATGAAAAAGGCAACTAAAAACCTTGAGGCTAGCCAGGAACTGCAAAAAGCCTGGCATGACCAAAAGGCTGTACTGACTGTTTACCAGCCAGGGCAGAAGGTGTGGGTCTTGGAGACAGTGGCCCCAGCATCTCTCCAAGACAAATGGAGTGGACCCATACCATTGTTGAACAGAAGGGTGAGGTTACCTATTTAGTAGACCTAGGAACACCCAGGAGTCCCCACAGGGTTCTCCATGTCAACAGATTAAAACCATATGTGGACAGGGCAGACATGGGCTTGCTCATGGCTACTGATGAGGGACAGGAGGAAGAGAGTGACCCACTCCCTGACCTGCTCTCACAGAACCCTGATGATGGGTCAGTGGATGGTGTAGCCTTGGCAGGCAGCCTCACTGCCCAGCAGCAAACTGATTGCAGACAGGTGCTCAATCAGTTCAGGCACATATTCTCTCTGACACCCAGTCAGACCACCTGGTGCACTCATGAAGTGGACACTGGGGACAGTCTGCCTATTAAAAATAAGATTTATAGGCAACCTGACCATGTCAGGGATTGTATCAGGACAGAAGTCCAGAAGATGTTGGATTTGGGAGTTATTGAACCCTCAGATAGCCCTTGGGCTAGTCCAGTGGTCCTTGTGCCAAAACCTCACACCAGTGGTGGGAAAAGAGAGATGAGGTTTTGTGTGGACTACAGGGGTCTCAATGCAGTCACTAGGACTGATGCCCATCCAATACCCAGGGCAGATGAGCTAATAGACACTTTGGCCTCAGCCAAGTATCTAAGCACATTTGACCTAACAGCTGGCTACTGGCAGATCAGGCTAGCTGAGGATGCAAAGCCAAAGACAGCATTCTCAACCCCTAGTGGGCATTATCAATTTGTGGTAATGCTCTTTGGTCTAAAGAATGCACCTGCCACTTTTCAGAGGTTGGTGAACACAGTCCTTACAGGTCTGGAAGCCTATAGTGCAGCATATCTAGATGATATTGCTGTCTTTAGCTCCACCTGGGAGGATCACCTGGTCCACCTCAGAAATGTTTTGCAGGCCATGCAGAAAGCAGGCCTAACTATCAAGGCCACAAAGTGCCAGATAGGGCAGAGTCAGTTGTGTACCTGGGCCACCTTGTGGGTGGAGGCCAGGTTCAACCATTGCAGAGCAAGATCCAGACCATCATGGACTGGACTGCTCCAACTACCCAGACTCAGGTGAGAGCCTTTTAGGCCTGACTGGGTACTATAGGAGATTTGTCAAGGGGTATGGATCAATAGTGACACCCCTGAATGACTTAACTTCCAAGAAAATGCCCAAAAAGGTTCAGTGGACAGTTAGCTGTCAAAAGGCATTTGATGACCTGAAGCAGGCCATGTGCACTGCTCCCATTCTACAGAGTCCTGATTACTCCAAGAAGTTCATTGTCCAAACAGATGCATCTGAATTGGGGGTAGGGGCTGTACTGTCACAATTGAATGATGAAGGTCAGGATCAGCCAGTAGCTTTTATTAGCAGAATGCTGACCCCTAGAGAGAAACGTTGGTCAGCCATTGAGAGGGAGGCCTTTGCTGTGGTCTGGGCTCTGAAGAAGTTGAGGCCATACTTGTTTGGTACTCACTTCCTTGTTCAAACAGACCACAAGCCCCTCCTATGGCTAAAACAAATGAAGGGTGAGAACCCCAAACTGCTTAGGTGGTCCATTTCCCTACAGGGGATGGACTTTACAGTGGAACATAGACCTGGGAGTAACCATGCCAATGCAGATGGACTCTCTAGGTACTTCCACTTAGAACATGAAGACTCAACTGGACAAGGTTAGTTTAATGTCCCTACGTTTGGGGGGGTTGTGTAGGAGAGTAGGATCTGCTTCACATGGGTACCCCCACTTTTTGCTGATGCTTCACTGTTTTTCGACTTTAGTCTGGCTGGGGCCCTGCTAATCAGAACCCCAGCCTAGCTGCTTCCTCTCTAAAATGGTTTCCATGTGCCTTAGGCACATCTCTGATTGGGATCTGAGGGCCCTTACAAGTCCCTAGTATATGGTATACTATGTACCCAGGGCATAGGTACCTCAGAGGCCTGCCAGGGGCTGAAGCATGTATTATGCCACCCCTGGAAGGCCAGCCAAAATGACACCACAGGTCTGCTACTGCAGCCTGGGTAAGGTGGTGCATGCACCCCTTACTGTGATATAGGTTACCTATATCACTACATATATGCACACATATAAACCTATAAATCACTCCTATGGCAGGCCTTATCAATACTGAAGGCAGAGTGCTTGGTACTTATGTGGGAGGGTGCCCCTGCATGAGCAGAGCCCCTCTGGAGCATTCGGAGTCCCTCCTCTGATGCTGTTTGTGGTACAGCTGGACCATATACTCTTAAGTGCATTATATCCTTGTGGTAGAATGCTAACTTTGGACTGGCTGCACCAAAACATGTTGTGTTTGGTGTCAAACATCTTGGAATACTACCCCCCACCAGTTCTGGCGGCGGGGGTAGCATTCCACCCTTCTAGAGGGAGAGACATGTACCCACCGGCATACCCGGTAACTTCTTTCCAGAGCCCTGGCATCACAAAATGGATGCCGCTGCCACAGACACGGGTCTGGCCTCCTGCTGCTGACTGAAACTCCGGCAGGGGAGGCCTGGACAATAGGTTTCCTGTCCCAGGGAGGTGTAACCACCTCCCCAGACAGGACAATGTGTATTGGGGCTGGGCGGGAGCACTCTCTGGTGCTTTGAAGTCCTGCACTGGGGGCACATTTGGTGTCCCTGTGCATACCCCAGTTCAAACCAGCTCAGGGGCTTCCAGCCCCTGCTCTGGCGCGAAACTGGACAAAGGGAAAGGGGTGTAACCACCCCTCTGCCCTGACCCTCCCATAGGTGGGTCCCCAGAGTATGTCCAACCCCCTAACTTGGTATAAGTATGGGGCCCCAGTCCTTAGGACTTTAGATTTACCTGGATGAAACTCTGATACAGAATCCTGGACCTTCGACGCTCTACTTCAAGATTAGAGGACTGAAGAATCTCCCTTGGGGTCAAGGAGTGACTCCCCTGCTTGGCAGGCACCTAAGAAGCAATTGTCCGGTCTGCATCGCTGAAGCTCCCGCCGGACGCCGAAGTCTTTGCAACACCAGAGGTGGATTTCCAGACTTCCCCGAGGCTGCCCTGAGTCCCCAGCAAAGCTGAGGCCCATAGCTGTCGTGGGTAACATGAAACCGTGACCCCTAGACACTGAGTACTTTTGCAAGTGCATCCTCTTCTGGGTCTCCCATGAAGTTGTGCTTTGGGTCCGAGTAGCCCTTGCCTCCAGCACCAACTGCACCGAAGATCACTGGCCTCCACTCCACGAGTGTCCTGTGAGCCAGCTCCAAGTGCGTACACTCGAGGCTCCTTTGCGGTCGCTAGTCTGTTGGCTAGTGGGCCCTCCCGAAGGCAACTCTTCTTCTGCTTGGGCTTCCCTGGTTGCTCCAGACGTGCCCTGACTTACCTTCGCTGGGTGAGTCCCTCAGACCTTGCTGGTCTGCACCACCATCCTTCTTCTATTTCCACGAGACTTGCCGTTGCCAAGGCTTGTTGGGTCCAATCCGGTTGCCGACACCCCTGCAATCGACAGACGTCGTGGGACAGCTCGAATCCAGCTCCTTCTCATTGTCGACACCTCCTGGACATCGTAGCTGAAGAGTCAAGACGACCGTCAACCTACCTGAAGCACTCGACATCGGTGGGCATCTGCTCATCGCCTTCCTGGTCACTGGCTAGTGACCCAGACTCTGTCCCCTCTGCTTTCAGGTCCTTCAGATCTTTGATCCACCTTTGGATCCACCCGAACACTTTCGACTTGGCCGCCAGCAGCACTTTGCAGCAGATCGCCATTGAAAACGATGACGAAACCCGACCCCGAAAGACACCTATGCACCCGGCTTCCCTGGGTGAGGTAACTCGAGTACTCCGGTGCTCCCGTGGGTATAGACTCTAGAACAACCTAGTTCTAAAGGGGTTTGCTCCAAGTCCACCTCTAAGTGTCCTTTTTCTTTAAAACTCGAACCACGACATTCCCCATAGAAGTCAACGGCGGCTCGAGGCTGTGTTCTCACACTGCACGCGTCCCCCGTGGGTCCCCTGTGTCACTACCTTGGGTGGTTCCTTGAGGGCCAAGCACTTCTACAGGCTCTAGGCCCTGTGTCTAGCTCAGTCGTCGTTCTTATACCACTTTCTTGGTATATGGTTTGGTACGCCCCTAGGGCTCAAACGTGTATTTGTGCTATTACTGTTGATAACTGACTTGTAACTTATGTACTTCAAACTCTAGCCTCATAAAGAGACTAGAGGGGTGTGTTTAAGACTAAATACATATATTTTAAATATATACCTGGTGTGGTCCTCTTTCATTTGGTCACTCAAGAGATTATAGACTGGTAAAACAAGCTGCTTTACATTCCTTCAAGACTTAGCCTGAAGGCTGCTCTCCATAGCTACCACTAGGATAGCTTTCAATAAAGGTTGTCTTTAACCTATCTCCAATAAGGGGTTGTTTGGACTGGTGCAAGGTGCACACTATAATTAGTGGACATCATATACCAGGCCAACTTCTCACAGAGAGTTGCAGAAACAGGCAAGAGAGTGGCAGAAAAAGGGAACAGGGGTGCAAAAAAAGGCAAAATAGGTGCAGAAAGAGGCAGGAGAGGTACAGAAAGAGGCAAGAGAGGGGCAGAAAGAGGGAAGAGGTGTGCAGACAGAGGCACGAGAGATACAGAAAGAGGCAAGAGGGGTGCAGAAGGAGGCAAGAGAGGTGCTGAAAGAGGCAAGAGAGGTGCACAAAGAGGCAAGAGAGGTGCAGAAAGAGGCAAGAGAGGTGCAGAAAGAAGCAATAGAAGTGCAGAAAGAAGCAACAGAGGTGCAGAAAGAGGCAAGAGAGGAGGAAAGAAGGAAGAGAGGTGCAGAAAGAAAGAAGAGAAGTGCTGAACGAAGCAACAGAGGTGCAGAAAGAGGCAAGAGAAGTGCAGAAAGAAGCAACAGAGATGCACCAGGAGGCAAGAGAAGTACAGAAAGAGGCAAGAGAGTTGCAGAAACAGGCAAAAGAAGAATAGAATGAGAGAACAAGGGTGCAAGTATAATGTCTGAGTGCTTAAATCAGTGCATGAGTAGTGCCTGAGTAAAAGGATGACTTCAAGAATAATGCCTAAGTCATTGGATGAGTGCATGGGTAGTGCCTGAGAGAATGGATGAGTGTTTGGGTAGTGCCTGAGTGAATGGTTGAGTGCAAGAGTAGTACCTGGGTGATTGCATCAGTACATGGGTAGTGTCTGGATGATTGCATGAGTGCATGGGCAGTGCCTTGGTGATTACATAAGTGTCGGGGTACTGCCTTGGAGATTGTATGAGTACATGGGTAATGCCCAAGTGACTTCATGAGTACAAGAGTAATGTCTGGGTGCTTAGATCAGTGCATGGGTAGTGCCTGAGTAAAAGGATGACTGCAAAAGCAATGCATGGGTCATTGGAGGAGTGCATGGGTAGTGCCTGAGAGAATGGTTGAGTCCATGGGTAGTGCCTGAGTGAATGGTTGAGTGCAAGAGTAGTACCTGAGTGATTGCATCAGTACATGGGTAGTGTCTGGATGATTGCATGAGTGCAGGGCTAGTGCCTGGGTGACAGCATGAGTGCATGGGAAGTGCCTGAGTGAAAGTATGAGTACACAGCAAATGCCTGGGTCATTGGATGAGTTCATGGATAGTGCCTGGTGGAAGGATGAGGCAATAGAGATGCAGAAAGAGGCAAGAGAGTTGCAGAAGACAGGCAAGAGAGGTAGCGGAAAGAGGGAACAGAGGGTGCAGAAAGAAACAAGATGAGGTGCAGAAACAAGCAAGAGAGTGCAGAAAGAAGGTACAGAGGATGCAGAAAGAGGCAAGAGAGGTACAGAAAGAGGGATGAGGGGTGCAGAAAGAGGCAAGAGGGGCAGAGAAAGAGGCAAGTGGGGTACAGAAAGAAGCAACCGAGGTGCAGAAAGAGGCAAGAAAGGTGCAGCAACAGTCAAGAGATGTACAGAAAAAGGCAAGAGAAGTGCTGAAAGAAGCAACAGAGGTACAGAAAGAAGCAAAAGAAGTGATGAAAGAGACAAGAGAGTTGCAGAAACAAACAAGAGAAGTGCAGAAAAAAGCAAGAGAAGTGCAGAAAGAGGCAAGTGAGGTGCAGAAAGAGTCAAGAGAGGGGCAGAAAGAGGCACCAGATGTGCAGAAAGAGACAAGAGAGGTATAGAAACAGGCAAGGGAACTGCAAAAACAGGCAAGAGAGTTGCAGAATCAGGCAAGAGAGGTGCAGAAAGAGGGAACAGGGGTGCAGAAAGAGGGAACAGGGATGCAGAAAGAGGCGAGATGTACAGAAACAGGCACGAGAGATATAGAAAGAGGGAACAGGGGTACAGAAAGAAGTAACGGTGGTGCAGAAAGAGGCAAGGGAATTGCAGAAAGAACAAACACATATGCAGAAAGAAGCAAGAGAAGTGCAGAAAGTGGGAAGAGAAGTGCAGAAAGAAGCAACAGAGGTGAAGAAACAGGCAAGAGAAGTGCAGAAAGACACAAGTGAGGTACAGAAACAGACAAGAGAGGGGCAGAAAGAGGGAACAGGGATAGATAAAGAGGCAAGAGAGGTGCAGAAAGAGGCAAGAGGGGTGCAGAAAGAGGCAAGTGAGGTGCAGAAAAAGACAGGAGGGGTGCAGAAAGAAGCAGCAGTGGTGGAGAAAGAGGCACAAGAGGTGCAGAAATAGGCAAGAGAAGTGCAAAAAGAGGCAAGTGAGGTGCAGAAAGAGGCAGTGGAGGTACAAAAAGACACAAGTGAGGGGCAGAGACAGACAAGAGGGATGCAGAAAGAGGCAATAAAAGTGCTGAAAGAAGCAAAAGAGGTGCAGAAGGAGGCAAGAGAACTACAGAAAGAAGCAAAAGAGTTGCAGAAACAGGCAAGAGAGGTGCAGAAAAAGGGAACAGGGGTACAGAAAGAGGCAAGAGAGGTACAGAAAGAGGGGAAAGGGGTGCAGATAGAGGCAAGAGGGGTGCAGAAAGAAGCAAGAGAGGTGCAGAAAGAAGCAAGAGAAGTGCAGAAAGAAGCAACAAAGGTTCAGAAAGAGGCAAGAGAGGTGCAGAAAGAGGCAAGAGAGGTATAGAAAGAGGGAAGAGGGGTGCAGACAGAGTCAAGAGAGGTACAGAAAAAGGCAAGGGGGTGCAGCAAGAGTCAAGAGAAGTGCAGAAAGAGGCAAGAGAGTTGTAAAAAGAGGGAAGAGGGGTGCAGACAGAGTCAAGAGAGGTGCAGAAAAAGGCAAGAGGGGTGTAGCAAGAGGCAAGAGAACTACAGAAAGAAGCAAAAGAGTTGCAGAAACAGGCAAGAGAGGTGCAGAAAAGGGAACAGGGGTGCAGAAAGAGGCAAGAGAGGTACAGAAAGAGGGGAAAGGGGTACAGAAAGAGGCAAGAGGGGTGCAGAAAGAAGCAAGAGAGGTGCAGAAAGAAGCAAGAGAAGTGCAGAAAGAAGCAACAAAGGTGCAGAAAGAGGCAAGAGAGGTGCAGCAAGAGGTAAGGGAGGTGCAGAAAGAAGCAAGAGAGGTGCAGAAAGAGGCAAGAGAGGTGCAGAAAGAGGCAAGAGAGGTGTAGAAAGAGGGAAGAGGGGTGCAGACAGAGTCAAGAGAGGTGCAGAAAAAGGCAAGAGGGGTGCAGCAAGAGTCAAGAGAAGTGCAGAAAGAGGCAAGAGAGTTGCAGTAACAGGCAAAAAAGATGCAAAACGAGGAAACAGGTGTGCAAGGGTAATGTCTGGGTGCTTAAATCAGTGCATGAGTAGTGCCTGAGTAAAAGGATGACTGCAAGAGTAATGCCTAAGTCATTGGATGAGTGCATGGGTAGTGCCTGAGAGAACGGATGAATGCATGGGTAGTGCTTGAGTGAATGGTTGAGTGCAAGAGAAGTGCCTGAGTGATTGCATGACTGCATGGGCAGTGCCTGAGTGATTGCATAAGTGCAGGGTTATAGCCTGGGAGATTGTATGAGTACATGGGTGGTGCCCCAGTGACTTAATGAGTGCAAGAGTAAATTCTAGGTGCTTAGATCAGTGCATGGGTAGTGCCTGAGTAAAATGATGACTGCAAGAGTAATGTCTGGGTCATTGCATGAGTGCATGGGTAGGGCCTGAGAGAATGGATGAGTGCAAGTGTAGTGCCTGAGTGATAGCATAAGTACATGCATAGTGCCTGGGTGATTGCATGAGTGAAAGGCTAATGCCTGGGTCATTGGATGAGTGCATGGGTAGTCCTTGAGGGAATGGATGAGTGTATAGGTAGTGACTAGGAGAATAGTTGAGTGCAAGTGTAGTGCCTGAGTGATTGCATGACTGCATGGGTAGTGCCTGGGTGATTGCATGCGTGCATAGGTAGTGCCTGGGTCATTGCATAAGTGCAGGGGTAGTGCCTGAGTAAAAGGATGACTGAAAGAGTAATGCCTTGGTCATTGGATGAGTGCATGGGTAGTGCCTAAGAGAATGGGTGAGTGCATGTGAAGTGCTTGAGTGAATGGTTGAGTGCAAGAGTAGTGCCTGAGTGATTGCATCAGTACATGGGTAGTGTCTGGGTGATTGCATGAGTGCAAGGGCAGTGCCTGTGTGATTGCATGAGTGCATGGGAAGTACCTGAGTGAAAGTAGGAGTGCAAGGCTAATGCCTGGGTCATTGGATGAGTTCATGGATAGTGCCTGAGGGAATGGATGAATGCAGAAAGAGGGAAGAGGGGTGCAGAAATGAGGCAAGAGAGGTGCAGAAAGAGGGAAGAGGGCTACAGAAAGAGGGAAGAGAGGTGCAGAAAGAGGCAAGAGGGAGGAGAAAGAGGCAAGAGAGGTGCAGAACAAGGCAAGAGAGGAACAGAAAATTGCAAGAGAGGTGCAGAAAGAAGCAGGAGAGGTGCAGAAAGAAGAAATAGAAGTGCAGAAAGAAGCAAAAGATGTACAGAAAGAGGCAAGAGGGGTGCAGAAATTTTCAAGATAGCTGCAGAAAGAAGCAAGAGAAGTGCAGAAAGCAGCAAAAGAGGTGCAGAAAGAGGCATGAGGGGTGCAAAAGAGGCAAGAGAATTGCAGAAAGAAGCAACAGAGATGCAGAAAGAGGCAAGAGAACCACAAAAAGAGGCACGAGAGGTACAGAAAGAGGCAAGAGAGGTGCAGAAAGAGGGAAGAGGGGTGTAGAAAGATGCTAGAGGGGTGCAGAAAGAAGCAAGAGAGGTGCAAAAGGAAGCAAGACACGTGCAAAAAGAAGTAACAAAAGTGCCGAAAGAAGCAAAAAAAGTGGAGAAAGAGGCAAGAGAGGTAGAGAAACAGGCATAAGAGATGCAGAAAGATGCAAGAGTGGTGCAGAAAGAAGCAAGAGATATGCAGAAAGAAGAAATAGAAGTGCAGAAAGAAGCAACAGAAGTGCAGAAAGAGGCAAGAGAGGTTCACAAAGAGACAAGAGAGGTGCACAAAGAGACAAGAGATGTGCAGAAAGAGGGAAGCCGAGTGCAGAAAGAGGCAACATGGGTGCAGAAAGAAGCAAGAGAGGTGCAGAGTGAAGCAAGAGAAGTGCATAAAGAGGCAAGAGAGGTGCAGAAAGAGGCAAGAGAGGTGCAGGGAGAGGGACGAGGCCTGCAGAAAGAGGCAAGAGGGGTGCAGAAAGAAGCAAGAGAGGTGCAGAAAGAAGCAAGAGAAGTGCAGAATGAAGGAACAGAGGTGTAGGAAGAGGTAAGAGAGGTACAGAAAAAGGAAAATGGGGTGCAGAAATTGGCAAGAGGGGTACAGAAGGAGGCAAGAGGGGTGCAGAAAGAAGCAACAGAAGTGTAGCAAAAGCCAAGCAAAGTGCTGAAAGAAGCAACAAAGGTGCAGAAAAAAGCAAGAGAAGTAATGAAAGAGACATGAGAATTGCAGAAACAAACAATAGAGGTGCAATAAAAGCAAGAGAAGTACAGAAAGAGGGAAGTGAGATGCAGAAAGAAGCAAGAGATGTGCAGAAAGAAGCAAGAGAGGTGCAGAAAGTGGCTAGAGAAGTGCTGAAAAAAGTAACGGAGGTACAACAAGAGGCAAGAGAAGTGCAGAAAGAAGGAACAGAAATTCAGAAAGAGGCAAGAGAAGTGCAGAAAGAAGCAACAGAAATGCAGAAAGAGCAAGAGAAGTGTAGAAAGAAGCACAGAGGTACAGAAAGAGGCAAGAAAAATGCAGAAAGAGGCAAGAGAGGTACAGAAAGAACAAGAGAGGTACACAAAGAGACAAGAGAGGTGCAGAAAGAGGAAGACAAGTGCATAAAGAGGCAACAGGGGTGCAGAAAGAGTCAAGAGGGCTGCAGAAAGAGGCAAGAGAAGTGCTGAAAGAAACAACAGAGGTGCAGAAAGAGGCAAACACGTGCAGAAGAAAGCAACAGAGGTGCAGAAAGAGAACACAGAAGTGCAGAAAGAAGCAACAGAGGTGCAGAAACATGCAAGAGAAGTACAGAAACAAGCAAGAGAGGTGCCAAAACAGGCAAGAGAGGTGCAAAAAGAGGGAACAGGGATGCATAAAGAGGCAAGAGAGGTGCATAAAGAGGGAAGAGAGATGCAGAAAGAGGCAAGAGAGATGCAGAAAGAGGCAAGAGGTGTGCAGAAAGAAGCAAGAGAGGTGCAGAAAGTGGCTAGAGAAGTGCTGAAAAAAGTAACGGAGGTACAACAAGAGGCAAGAGAAGTGCAGAAAGAAGGAACAGAAATTCAGAAAGAGGCAAGAGAAGTGCAGAAAGAAGCAACAGAAATGCAGAAAGAGCAAGAGAAGTGTAGAAAGAAGCACAGAGGTACAGAAAGAGGCAAGAAAAATGCAGAAAGAGGCAAGAGAGGTACAGAAAGAACAAGAGAGGTACACAAAGAGACAAGAGAGGTGCAGAAAGAGGGAAGACAAGTGCATAAAGAGGCAACAGGGGTGCAGAAAGAGTCAAGAGGGCTGCAGAAAGAGGCAAGAGAAGTGCTGAAAGAAACAACAGAGGTGCAGAAAGAGGCAAACACGTGCAGAAGAAAGCAACAGAGGTGCAGAAAGAGAACACAGAAGTGCAGAAAGAAGCAACAGAGGTGCAGAAACATGCAAGAGAAGTGCAGAAATAAGCAAGAGAGGTGCCAAAACAGGCAAGAGAGGTGCAAAAAGAGGGAACAGGGGTGCAGAAAGAGGGAAGAGAGATGCAGAAAGAGGCAAGAGGTGTGCAGAAAAAGACAGGAGGAGTGCCGAAAGAGGCAAGAGAGGTACAGAAACAGGGAAGAGAAGTACAGAAACAGGCCCGAGAGATACAGAAAGAGGGAACAGGGGTGCAGAAAGAAGTAACGGTGGTGCAGAAAGAGGCAAGGGAAGTGCAGAAAGAACAAACACATATGCAGAAAAAGGCAAGAGAAGTGCAGAAAGAAGCAACAGAGGTGAAGAAACAGGCTAGAGAAGTGCAGAAAGACACAAGCGAGGTGCAGAAACAGACAAGAGAGGTGCAGAAAGAGGGAACAGGGGTACATAAAGAGGCAAGTGAGGTGCAGAAAAAGACAGGAGGGGTGCAGAAAGAAGCAGCAGTGGTGGAGAAAGAGGCACAAGAGGTGCAGAAATAGGCAAGAGAAGTGCAAAAAGAAGCAAGTAAGGTGCAGAAAGAGGCAGTGGAGGTGCAAAAAGAGACAAGTGAGGGGCAGAGACAGACAAGAGGGATGCAGAAAGAGGCAATAAAAGTGCTGAAAGAAGCAACAGAGGTGCAGAAGGAGGCAAGAGAACTTCAGAAAGAAGCAAAAGAGTTGCAGAAACAGGCAAGAGAGGTGCAGAAAAAGAGAACAGGGGTACAGAAAGAGGCAAGAGAGGTACAGAAAGAGGGGAAATGGTGGAGAAAGAGGCAAGAGGGGTGCAGAAAGAAGCAAGAGAGGTGCAGAAAGAAGCAAGAGAGGTGTAGAAAGAGGGAAGAGGGGTGCAGACAGAGTCAAGAGAGGTACAGAAAAAGGCAAGGGGGTGCAGCAAGAGTCAAGAGAAGTGCAGAAAGAGGCAAGAGAGTTGTAGGAAGAGGGAAGAGGGAAGAGGGGTACAGACAGAGTCAAGAGAGGTGCAGAAAAAAGCAAGAGGGGTGCAGCAAGAGGCAAGAGAACTACAGAAAAAAGCAAAAGAGTTGCAGAAACAGGCAAGAGAGGTGCAGAAAAGGGAACAGGGGTGCAGAAAGAGGCACGAGAGGTACAGAAAGAGGGGAAAGGGGTGCAGAAAGAGGCAAGAGGGATGCAGAAATAAGCAAGAGAGGTGCGGAAAGAAGCAAGAAAAGTGCAGAAAGAAGCAACAAAGGTGCAGAAAGAGGCAAGAGAGGTGCAGAAAGAAGCAAGAGAAGTGCAGAAAGAAGCAACAAAGGTGCAGAAAGAGGCAAGAGAGGTGCTGCAAGAGGTAAGGGAGGTGCAGAAAGAAGCAAGAGAGGTGCAGAAAGAGGCAAGAGAGGTGTAGAAAGAGGGCAGAGGGGTGCAGACAGAGTCAAGAGAGGTGCAGAAAAAGGCAAGAGGGGAGCAGCAAGAGTCAAGAGAAGTGCAGAAAGAGGCAAGAGAGTTGCAGTAACAGGCAAAAAAGATGCAAAATGAGGAAACAGGTGTGCAAGGGTAATGTCTGGGTGCTTAAATCAGTGCATGAGTAGTGCCTGAGTAAATAGATGACTGCAAGAGTAATGCCTAAGTCATTGGATGAGTGCATGGGTAGTGCCTGAGAGAACGGATGAATGCATGGGTAGTGCCTGAGTGAATGGTTGAGTACAAGAGAAGTGCCTGAGTGATTGCATGACTGCATGGGCAGTGCCTGGGTGATTGCATAAGTGCAGGGTTATAGCCTGGGAGATTGTATGAGTACATGGGTGGTGCCCCAGTGACTTCATGAGTGCAAGAGTACATTCTAGGTGCTTAGATCAGTGCATGGGTAGTGCCTGAGTAAAATGATGACTGCAAGAGTAATGCCTGGGTCATTGCATGAGTGCATGGGTAGTGCTTGAGAGAATGGATGAGTGCAAGAGTAGTGCCTGAGTGATAGCATAAGTACATGGATAGTGCCTGGGTGATTGCATGAGTGCAAGGGTAGTGCCTGGGTGATTGTATGAGTGCATGGGAAGTACCTGAGTGGAAGTATGAATGCAAGGCTAATGCCTGGGTCATTGGATGAGTGCATGGGTAGTCCTTGAGGGAATGGATGAATGTATAGGTAGTGACTGAGTGAATAGTTGAGTGCAAGTGTAGTGCCTGAGTGATTGCATGACTGCATGGGTAGTGCCTGGGTGATTGCATGCGTGCATAGGTAGTGCCTGGGTCATTCAATAAGTGCAGGGGTAGTGCCTGAGTAAAAGGATGACTGCAAGAGTAATGCCTTGGTCATTGGATGAGTGCATGGGTAGTGCCTAAGAGAATGGGTGAGTGCATGTGAATTGCCTGAGTGAATGGTTGAGTGCAAGAGTAGTGCCTGAGTGATTGCATCAGTACATGGGTAGTGTCTGGGTGATTGCATGAGTGCAAGGGCAGTGCCTGTGTGATTGCATAAGTGCA
The DNA here is from genome assembly GCA_963921515.1 of Calotriton arnoldi. NCBI lineage: Eukaryota > Metazoa > Chordata > Amphibia > Caudata > Salamandridae > Calotriton > Calotriton arnoldi. The sequence continues at coordinate 89,666 of CAWUFW010015986.1, read as the reverse complement.
TGGGAAGTACCTGAGTGAAAGTAGGAGTGCAAGGCTAATGCCTGGGTCATTGGATGAGTTCATGGATAGTGCCTGAGGGAATGGATGAATGCAGAAAGCGGGAAGAGGGGTACAGAAAGAGGCAAGAGAGGTGCAGAAAGAGGGAAGAGGGCTATAGAAAGAGGAAAGAGAGGTGCAGAAAGAGGCAAGAGGGAGCAGAAAGAGGCAAGAGAGGTACAGAACAAGGCAAGAGAGGAACAGAAAATTGCAAGAGAGCTGCAGAAAGAAGCACGAGAGGTGCAGAAAGAAGAAATAGAAGTGTAGAAAGAAGCAACAGATGTGCAGAAAGAGGGAAGAGGGGTGCAGAAAGATGTAAGAGAAGTGCAGAAAGCAGCAAAAGAGGTGCAGAAAGAGGCACGAGTGGTGCAAAAGACGCAAGAGAATTGGAGAAAGAAGCAACAGAGGTGCAGAAAGAGGCAAGAGAACTACAAAAAGAGGCACGAGAGGTGCAGAAAGAGGCAAGAGAGGTGCAGAAAGAGGGAAGAGGGGTGTAGAAAGAGGCAAGAGGGGTGCAGAAAGAAGCAAGAGAGGTGCAAAATGGAGCAAGACACGTGCAAAAAGAAGTAACAGAAGTGCAGAAAGAAGCAAAAGAAGTGCAGAAAGAGGCAAGAGAGGTGCAGAAACAGGCATAAGAGGTGCAGAAAGAGGGAACAGGGGTGCAGAAAGATGCAAGAGAAGTGCAGAAAGAAGCAAGAGATATGCAGAAAGAAGAAATAGAAGTGCAGAAAGAAGCAACAGAAGTGCAGACAGAGGCAAGAGAAATGCAGAAAGAGGTGAGAGAAATGCAGAAAGAAGCAAAAGAGGTGCAGAAAGAGGAAAGAGAGGTTCACAAAGAGACAAGAGAGGTGCACAAAGAGACAAGATATGTGCAGAAAGAGGGAAGCCGAGTGCAGAAAGAGGCAACATGGGTGCAGAAAGAAGCAAGAGAGGTGCAGAGTGAAGCAAGAGAAGTGCATAAAGAGGCAAGAGAGGTGCAGAAAGAGGAAAGAGAGGTGCAGAGAGAGGGATGAGGCCTGCAGAAAGAGGCAAGAGGGGTGCTGAAAGAAGCAAGAGAGGTGCAGAAAGAAGCAAGAGAAGTGCAGAATAAAGGAACAGAGATGTAGGAAGAGGTAAGAGAGGTGCAGAAAAAGGGAAATGGGGTGCAGAAATTGGCAAGAGGGGTACAGAAGGAGGCAAGAGGGGTGCAGAAAGAAGCAACAGAAGTGCAGAAAAAGCCAAGAAAAGTGCTGAAAGAAGCAACAAAGGTGCAGAAAAAAGCAAGAGAAGTGATGAAAGAGACAAGAGAATTGCAGAAACAAACAAGAGAGGTGCAATAAAAGCAAGAGAAGTGCAGAAAGAGGCAAGGGAGGTGCAGAAAGTGGCTACAAAAGTACAGAAAAAAGTAACAGAGGTGCAAAAAGAGGCAAGAGAAGTGCAGAAAGAAGGAACAGAAATGCAGAAAGAGGCAAGAGAAATGCAGAAAGAAGCAACAGAAATGCAGAAAGAGGCAAGAAAAGTATAGAAAGAGGCAAGAGAGGTACAGAAAGAAAAAGAGAGGTGCACAAAGAGACAAGAGAGGTGTAGAAAGAGGGAAGACAAGTGCATAAAGAGTCAACAGGGGTGCAGAAAGAGGCAAGAGGGCTGCAGAAAGAGGCAAGAGAAGTGCTGAAAGAAACAACAGAGGTGCAGAAAGAGGCAAACACGTGCAGAAAAAACAACAGAGGTGCAGAAAGAGAACACAGAAGTGCAGAAAGAAGCAACAGAGGTGCAGAAACATGCAAGAGAAGTACAGAAACAAGCAAGAGAGGTGCCAAAACAGGCAAGAGAGGTGCAAAAAGAGGGAACAGGGATGCATAAAGAGGCAAGAGAGGTGCAGAAAGAGGGAAGAGAGATGCAGAAAGAGGCAAGAGAGATGCAGAAAGAGGCAAGAGGTGTGCAGAAAAAGACAGGAGGAGTGCCGAAAGAGGCAAGAGAGGTGTAAAAACAGGCAAAAGAGGTGCAGAAACAGGGAAGAGAAGTACAGAAAGAGGCAAGAGAAGTGCTGAAAGAAGCAATAGTGGTGCAGAAAAAGCAAGAGAAGTGTAGAAAGAGGCAAGTGAGGAGCAGAAAGAGACAAGAGACATGCAGAAAGAGGCAAGAGAGGTGCAGAAACAGGCACATGAGGTGCAAAAACACGCAAGAGGGGTGCAGAAAGAGGCAGGAGAAGTGCAGAAAGAAGCAACATAGGTGCAGAAGGAAGCAAGAGAACTGCAGAAAGAGGCAAGAGAGTTGCAGAAACAGGCAAGAGAGGTAGAGAATTAGGGAACAGAGGTGCAGAAATAGACAAAAGAGGTGCAGAAACAAGCAAGAGAGGTGCAGAAAGAGGGAACAGGGATGCAGAAAGAGGTAAAAGAGGTTCAGAAAGTGGGAATAGGGGTGCAGAAAGAGGCAAGAGGGGTGCAGAACAAAGCAAGACAGGTGCAGAAATAAGCAAGAGAAGTGCAGAAAGAAGCAACAGTAGTGCAGAAAGAGGCAGGGGTGGTTCCGAAAAAGGCAAGGGAAGTACTGATAGAAGCAACAGAGGTGCAGAAAGAGGAAACAGAAGTGCAGAAAGAGGCAAGAGAGGTGCACAAATAGACAAGAGAGGTGCACAAAGAGGCAAGAGAGATGCGGAAAGAGGGAAGACGAGTGCAGAAAGAGGCAACGGGGTGCAGAAAGAAGCAAGAGAGGTGCAAAAAGAAGCAAGAGAAGTGCAGAAAAAGACCACAGCGGTGCAGAAAGAGGCAAGAAAGGTGCAGAAAGAGGCAAGAGAGGTGCAGAAAGAGGTAAGAAGGCTGCAGAAAGAGGCAAGAGGGGTGCAGAAAGAGGCAAGAGGGGTGCAGAAAGAAGCAACAGAGGTGCAGAAAGAAGCAACAGAGGTGCAGAGAGAGGTGCACAAATAGACAAGAGAGGTACATAAAGAAACAAGATGTGCAGAAAGAGGGACAACGAATGCAGAAGGAGGCAACAAGGGTGCGGAAAGAAGCAAGAGAGGCGCAGAAATAAGCAAGAGAAGTGCAGAAAAAACAACAGCGGTGCAGGAAGAGGCAAGAGGAGTGCAGAAAGAGGTGAGAGAGATGCAGAAAGAGGCAAGAAAGGTGCTGAAAGAGGGGTGCAGAAAGAAGCACAAATTGTACAGAAAGAAGGAAGAGAAGTGCAGAATGAAGGAACAGAGGTGCAGAAAGAGGCAAGAGAGATGGAGAAACAGGCAAGAGAACTGCAGAAAGAGGCAAGAGAGTTGTAGAAAGAGGCAAGAGAGGTGCAGAAAGATGGAACAGGGGTGCAGAAACAGGCAAGAGGTGCAGAAACAGGCAAGAGAGGCACAGAAAGAGGGAACAGAGGTACAGAAAGAGGCAAGGGAGGTCCAGAAAGAGACAAGAAAGGTGCACAAAGAGACAAGAGAGGTACAGAAAAAGGGAAGACAAGTGCAGAAAGAGGCAACAGGGGTGCAGAAAGAAGCAAGAGAGGAGCAGAAAGAAGCAAGACATGTGCAGAAAGAAGCAACAGAAGTGCAGAAAGAAGCAAGAGTGTTGCAGAAAGAGGCAAGAGAAGTGCAGAAAGTAGCAACAGAGGTGCAAAAAGAGACATCAGAAGTGTAGAAAGAAGCAACAGTGGTGCAGAAACAGGCAAGAGAAGTGCAGAAAGAAGCAAGAGAGGTGTAGAAACAGTCAAGAGAGGTGCAGGAAGAGGGAGAGGGAAAAAAGAGGCAAGACGGGTGCAGAAACAGACAAGTGGGGTGCAGAAAGAGGCAAGAGAGGTGCAGAAACAGGCAAGAGAGATGCAGAAACAGGCAAGAGAAGTACAGAAAGAGGCAAGAGAAGTGATGAAAGAGACAAGAGAGTTGCAGAAAGAAACAGTAGAGATGCAGAAAAAAGCAAGAGAAGTGCCGAAAGAGGCAAGTAAGGTGCAGAAAGAGGCAGGAGAAGTGCAGAAAGAAGCAGGAGAGGTGCATAAAGAGTCACGCTAGGTGCAAAAACAGGCAAGAGGGGTGCAGTAAGAGGCAATAGAAGTGCAGAAAGAAGCAACACAGGTGCAGAAGGAAGCAAGATAACTGCAGAAAGAGGCAAGAGAGTTGCAGAAACAGGCAAGAGAGGTAGAGAATTAGGGAACAGAGGTGCAGAAAGAGACAAAAGAGGTGCAGAAACAAGCAAGAGAGGTGCAGAAAGAGGGAACAGGGGTGCAGAAAGAAGCAACAGAGGTGCAGAAAGAGGCAAGAGAGGTGCACAAAGAGACAAGAGAGGCTCATAAAGAAACAAGAGATGTGCAGGAAAAGGGAAGAAATGCAGAAAGAGGTAACAGGGGTGCAGAAAGATAGGTGCAGAAAGAAGCAAGAGAAGTGCAGGAAAAAACAACAGCGGTGCAGAAAGAGGCACGAGAAGTGCAGAAAGAAGGAAGAGAGGTTCAGAAAGGGGGAAGAGGAGTGCAGAAAGAGGCAATAGAGGTCCAGAAAGAGGCAAGAGAGGTGCAGAAAGAGGGAAGAAGGCTGCATAAAGAGGCAAGTGAGGAGCAGAAAAAGACAAGAGACATCCAGAAAGAGGCAGGAGAGGTGCAGAAACAGGCACGTGAGGTGCAAAAACACGCAAGAGAGGTGCAGAAAGAGGCAAGAGAAGTGCAGAAAGAAGCAACACAGGTGCAGAAGGAAGCAAGATAACTGCAGAAAGAGGCAAGAGAGTTGCAGAAACAGGCAAGAGAGGTAGAGAATTAGGGAACAGAGGTGCAGAAAGAGACAAAAGAGGTACAGAAACAAGCAAGAGAGGTGCAGAAAGAGGGAACAGGGATGTAGAAAGAGGTAAGAGAGGTGCAGAAAGTGGGAAGAGGGGTGCAGAAAGAGGCAAGAGGGGTGCAGAACAAAGCAAGACAGGTGCATAAAGAAGCAAGAGAAGTGCAGAAAGAAGCAACAGTAGTGCAGAAAGAGGCAGGAGGGGTTCAGAAAAAGGCAAGAGAAGTGCTGATAGAAGCAACAGAGGTGCAGAAAGAGGAAACAGATGTGCCGAAAGAGGCAAGAGAGGTGCACAAATAGACAAGAGAGGTGCACAAAGAGACAAGAGAGATGCGGAAAGAGGGAAGACGAGTGCAGAAAGAGTCAACAGGGGTGCAGAAAGAAGCAAGAGAGGTGCAAAAAGAAGCAAGAGAAGTGCAGAAAAAGATAACAGCGGTGCAGAAAGAGGCAAGGGAAGTGCAGAAACAGGGAAGAGAGGTGAAGAAAGAGGGAAGAGGGGTGCAGAAAGAGGCAAGAGAGGTGCAGAAAGAAGCAAGAGAGATGCAGAAAGAGGGAAGAAGGCTGCAGAAAGAGGCGAAAGGGGTGCAGAAAGAGGAAAGAGTGGTGCAGAAAGAAGCAACAGAGGTGCAGAAAGAGGCAACAGAGGTGCAGAGAGAGGTGCACAAATAGACAAGAGAGGTGCATAAAGAAACAAGAGATGTGCAGAAAGAGGGACGACGAATGCAGAAGGAGGAAACAGGGGTGTGGAAAGAAGCAAGAGAGGTGAAGAAAGAAGCAAGAGAAGTGCAGAAAAAAACAACAGTGATGCAGAAAGAGGCAAGAGAAGTGCAGAAAGAGGGAAGAGAGGTGCAGAAAGAGGGAAGAGGAGTGCAGAAAGAAGCAACAGAAATGCAGAAAGAGGCAAGAGAAGTGTAGAAAGAAGCACAGAGGTACAGAAAGACCCAAGAGAAGTACAAAAAGAGGCAAGAGAGGTACAGAAAGAAGCAACATAGGTGCGGAAGGAAGCAAGAGAACTGCAGAAAGAGGCAAGAGAGTTGGAAAAACAGGCAAGAGAGGTAGGGAATTAGGGAACAGAGGTGCAGAAAGAAACAAATGAGGTGCAGAAACAAGCAAGAGAGGTGCAGAAAGAGGGTACAAGGATGCAGAAAGAGATAAGAGAGGTGCAGAAAGTGGGAAGAGGGGTGCAGAAAGAGGCAAGAGGGGTGCAGAACAAAGCAAGACAGGTGCATAAAGAAGCAAGAGAAGTGCAGAAAGAAGCAACAGTAGTGCAGAAAGAGGCAGGAGTGATTCAGAAAAAGGCAAGAGAAGTACTGATGGAAACAACAGTGGTGCAGAAAGAGGAAACAGAAGTGCCGAAAGAGGCAAGAGATGTGCACAAATAGACAAGCGAGGTGCACAAAGAGACAAGAGAGATGCGGAAAGAGTGAAGACGAGTGCAGAAAGAGGCAACAGGGGTGCAGAAAGAAGCAAGAGAGGTGCAAAAAGAAGCAAGAGAAGTACAGAAAAAGACAACAGCGGTGCAGAAAGAGGCAAGAGAAGTGCAGGAACAGGGAAGAGAGGTGAAGAAAGAGGGAAGAGTGGTGCAGAAAGAGGCAAGAGAGGTGCAGAAAGAAGCAAGAGAGATGCAGAAAGAGGGAAGAAGGCTGCAGAAAGAGGCAAGAGAGGTAGAGAATCAGGGAACAGAGGTACAGAAAGAGACAAGAGAGGTGCAGAAACAGGCAAGAGAGGTGCAGAAAGAGGGGACGGGGTGCAGAAAGAAAAAAGAGAGGTGCAGAAAGAAGCAAAAAAAATGCAGAAAAAAACAACAGCGGTGCAAAAAAAGTCAAGAGAAGTGCAGAAAGTGGGAAGAGAGGTGCAGAAAGAGGGAACAGGGGTGCAGAAAGAAGCAAGAGAGGTGCAGAAAGAGGGAAGAGGGCTGCAGAAAGAGGCAATAGGGGTAGAGAAAGAAGCAACAGAGGTGCAGAAAGAGGCAAGAGAGGTGCACAAAGAGACAAGAGAGGCTCATAAAGAAACAAGAGATGTGCAGGAAAAGGGAAGACAAATGCAGAAAGAGGTAACAGGGGTGCAGAAAGATAGGTGCAGAAAGAAGCAAGAGAAGTGCAGGAAAAAACAACAGCGGTGCAGAAAGAGGCACGAGAAGTGCAGAAAGAAGGAAGAGAGGTTCAGAAAGGGGGAAGAGGAGTGCAGAAAGAGGCAATAGAGGTCCAGAAAGAGGCAAGAGAGGTGCAGAAAGAGGCAAGAGGGGTGCAGAAAGAGGCAAGTGAGGTGCAGAAAAAGACAGGAGGGTGCAGAAAGAAGCAGCAGTGGTGGAGAAAGAGGCACAAGAGGTGCAGAAATAGGCAAGAGAAGTGCAAAAAGAGGCAAGTGAGGTGCAGAAAGAGGCAGTGGAGGTGCAAAAAGACACAAGTGAGGGGCAGAGACAGACAAGAGGGATGCAGAAAGAGGCAATAAAAGTGCTGAAAGAAGCAACAGAGGTGCAGAAGGAGGCAAGAGAACTACAGAAAGAAGCAAAAGAGTTGCAGAAACAGGCAAGAGAGGTGCAGAAAAAGAGAACAGGGGTACAGAAAGAGGCAAGAGAGGTACAGAAAGAGGGAAATGGGTGGAGAAAGAGGCAAGAGGGGTGCAGAAAGAAGCAAGAGAGGTGCAGAAAGAAGCAAGAGAGGTGTAGAAAGAGGGAAGAGGGTGCAGACAGAGTCAAGAGAGGTACAGAAAAAGGCAAGGGGTGCAGCAAGAGTCAAGAGAAGTGCAGAAAGAGGCAAGAGAGTTGTAGGAAGAGGAAGAGGGAAGAGGGTGCAGACAGAGTCAAGAGAGGTGCAGAAAAAGCAAGAGGGTGCAGCAAGAGGCAAGAGAACTACAGAAAGAAGCAAAAGAGTTGCAGAAACAGGCAAGAGAGGTGCAGAAAAGGGAACAGGGGTGCAGAAAGAGGCAACGAGAGGTACAGAAAGAGGGGAAAGGGGGTGCAGAAAGAGGCAAGAGGGATGCAGAAATAAGCAACAGAGGTGGAGAAAGAACCAAGAGAAGTGCAGAAAGAAGCAACAAAGGTGCAGAAAGAGGCAAGAGAGGTGCAGAAAGAAGCAAGAGAAGTGCAGAAAGAAGCAACAAAGGTACAGAAAGAGGCAAGAGAGGTGCAGCAAGAGGTAAGGGAGGTGCAGAAAGAAGCAAGAGAGGTGCAGAAAGAGACAAGAGAGGTGCAGAAAAAGACAAGAGACATCCAGAAAGAGGCAGGAGAGGTGCAGAAACAGGCACGTGAGGTGCAAAAACACGCAAGAGAGGTGCAGAAAGAGGCACGAGAAGTGCAGAAAAAGATAACAGCGGTGCAGAAAGAGGCAAGAGAAGTGCAGAAACAGGGAAGAGAGGTGAAGAAAGAGGGAAGAGGGGTGCAGAAAGAAGCAAGAGAGGTGCAGAAAGAAGCAAGAGAGGTGTAGAAAGAGGGAAGAGGGGTGCAAAAAGAAGCACGAGAAGTGCAGAAAAAGATAACAGCGGTGCAGAAAGAGGCAAGAGAAGTGCAGAAACAGGGAAGAGAGGTGAAGAAAGAGGGAAGAGGGGTGCAAAAAGAAGCACGAGAAGTGCAGAAAAAGATAACAGCGGTGCAGAAAGAGGCAAGAGAAGTGCAGAAACAGGGAAGAGAGGTGAAGAAAGAGGGAATAGGGGTGCAGAAAGAAGCAAGAGAGGTGCAGAAAGAAGCAAGAGAGGTGTAGAAAGAGGGAAGAGGGGTGCAGACAGAGTCAAGAGAGGTACAGAAAAAGGCAAGGGGGTGCAGCAAGAGTCAAGAGAAGTGCAGAAAGAGGCAAGAGAGTTGTAGGAAGAGGGAAGAGGGAAGAGGGGTACAGACAGAGTCAAGAGAGGTGCAGAAAAAGGCAAGAGGGGTGCAGCAAGAGGCAAGAGAACTACAGAAAAAAGCAAAAGAGTTGCAGAAACAGGCAAGAGAGGTGCAGAAAAGGGAACAGGGGTGCAGAAAGAGGCACGAGAGGTACAGAAAGAGGGGAAAGGGGTGCAGAAAGAGGCAAGAGGGATGCAGAAATAAGCAAGAGAGGTGCGGAAAGAAGCAAGAAAAGTGCAGAAAGAAGCAACAAAGGTGCAGAAAGAGGCAAGAGAGGTGCAGAAAGAAGCAAGAGAAGTGCAGAAAGAAGCAACAAAGGTACAGAAAGAGGCAAGAGAGGTGCAGCAAGAGGTAAGGGAGGTGCAGAAAGAAGCAAGAGAGGTGCAGAAAGAGACAAGAGAAGTGCAGAAAAAGACAAGAGACATCCAGAAAGAGGCAGGAGAGGTGCAGAAACAGGCACGTGAGGTGCAAAAACACGCAAGAGAGGTGCAGAAAGAGGCAAGAGAAGTGCAGAAAGAAGCAACACAGGTGCAGAAGGAAGCAAGATAACTGCAGAAAGAGGCAAGAGAGTTGCAGAAACAGGCAAGAGAGGTAGAGAATTAGGGAACAGAGGTGCAGAAAGAGACAAAAGAGGTACAGAAACAAGCAAGAGATGTGCAGAAAGAGGGAACAGGGATGTAGAAAGAGGTAAGAGAGGTGCAGAAAGTGGGAAGAGGGGTGCAGAAAGAGGCAAGAGGGGTGCAGAACAAAGCAAGACAGGTGCATAAAGAAGCAAGAGAAGTGCAAAAAGAAGCAACAGTAGTGCAGAAAGAGGCAGGAGGGGTTCAGAAAAAGGCAAGAGAAGTGCTGATAGAAGCAACAGAGGTGCAGAAAGAGGAAACAGATGTGCCGAAAGAGGCAAGAGAGGTGCACAAATAGACAAGAGAGGTGCACAAAGAGGCAAGAGAGATGCGGAAAGAGGGAAGACGAGTGCAGAAAGAGGCAACAGGGGTGCAGAAAGAAGCAAGAGAGGTGCAAAAAGAAGCACGAGAAGTGCAGAAAAAGATAACAGCGGTGCAGAAAGAGGCAAGAGAAGTGCAGAAACAGGGAAGAGAGGTGAAGAAAGAGGGAAGAGGGGTGCAGAAAGAGGCAAGAGAGGTGCAGAAAGAAGCAAGAGAGATGCAGAAAGAGGGAAGAAGGCTGCAGAAAGAGGCGAAAGGGGTGCAGAAAGAGGCAAGAGTGGTGCAGAAAGAAGCAACAGAGGTGCAGAAAGAGGCAACAGAGGTGCACAAATAGACAAGAGAGGTGCATAAAGAAACAAGAGATGTGCAGAAAGAGGGACGACGAATGCAGAAGGAGGAAACAGGGGTGCGGAAAGAAGCAAGAGAGGTGAAGAAGTGTGGCTCAATGGTTAGAGCGGCAGACCCTGATGCAGAGATCTGGCCCGGGACCAGGGTTCAATTCCCTCCTTGGCGGGTCTTGGGCTCAATTTCCTCGGACCTGATAATTCTCGCCTCGGTGCCTATTCTAATCATGGGTCCCACTCTGCAACTCTGGGCAATAGCTTGCTTAATCTCCACAACGGCCCCAACAGCGCTGGGATGCCTGGCTTCACCCTGGGGGTGCCCAGGAGTGGACATTTCACAGGGAAAAGCCAGGAAGGGTTCCACAGCGGTATGCGTACAGCGCCTGGACACCCCTTTGGGGGTATGGGTGCGCTTTACAAGTACAAATTTCATTCATTTCATTTCATTCTTTCAAGAAAGAAGCAAGAGAAGTGCAGAAAAAAACAACAGTGATGCAGAAAGAGGCAAGAGAAGTGCAGAAAGAGAGAAGAGAGGTGCAGAAAGAGGGAAGAGGAGTGCAGAAAGAAGCAACAGAAATGCAGAAAGAGGCAAGAGAAGTGTAGAAAGAAGCACAGAGGTACAGAAAGACCCAAGAGAAGTACAAAAAGAGGCAAGAGAGGTGCAGAAAGAAGCAACATAGGTGCGGAAGGAAGCAAGAGAACTGCAGAAAGAGGCAGAGAGAGTTGGAAAAACAGGCAAGAGAGGTAGCGGAATTAGAGGAACAGAGGTGCAGAAAGAAACAAATGAGGTGCAGAAACAAGCAAGAGAGGTGCAGAAAGAGGGTACAAGGATGCAGAAAGAGATAAGAGAGGTGCAGAAAGTGGGAAGAGGGGTGCAGAAAGAGGCAAGAGGGGTGCAGAACAAAGCAAGACAGGTACATAAAGAAGCAAGAGAAGTGCAGAAAGAAGCAACAGTAGTGCAGAAAGAGGCAGGAGTGATTCAGAAAAAGGCAAGAGAAGTACTGATAGAAACAACAGTGGTGCAGAAAGAGGAAACAGAAGTGCCGAAAGAGGCAAGAGATGTCCACAAATAGACAAGCGAGGTGCACAAAGAGACAAGAGAGATGCGGAAAGAGTGAAGACGAGGTGCAGAAAGAGGCAACAGGAGTGCAGAAAGAAGCAAGAGAGGTACAGAAAGAAGCAAGAGAAGTACAGAAAAAGACAACAGCGGTGCAGAAAGAGGCAAGAGAAGTGCAGGAACAGAGGCAAGAGAGGTGCAGAAAGAGGCAAGAGTGGTGCAGAAAGAGGCAAGAGAGGTGCAGAAAGAAGCAAGAGAGGTGCAGAAAGAGGGAAGAAGGCTGCAGAAAGAGGCAAGAGAGGTAGAGAATCAGGGAACAGAGAGTACAGAAAGAGACAAGAGAGGTGCAGAAACAGGCAAGAGAGGTGCAGAAAGAGGCAGAGAGGTGCAGAAAGAAGAAAGAGAGGTGCAGAAAGAAGCAAAAAAAGTGCAGAAAGAAGCAACAGAGGTGCAGAAAAAGTCAAGAGAAGTGCAGAAAGTGGGAAGAGAGGTGCAGAAAGAGGGAACAGGGGTGCAGAAAGAAGCAAGAGAGGTGCAGAAAGAGGGAAGAGGGCTGCAGAAAGAGGCAAGAGGGGTAGAGAAAGAAGCAACAGAGGTGCAGAAAGAGGCAAGAGAGGTGCACAAAGAGACAAGAGAGGCTCATAAAGAAACAAAGAGATGTGCAGAAAAGGGAAGACAAATGCAGAAAGAGGTAACAGGGGTGCAGAAAGATAGGTGCAGAAAGAAGCAAGAGAAGTGCAGGAAAGAACAACAGCGGTGCAGAAAGAGGCACGAGAAGTGCAGAAAGAAGGAAGAGAGGTTCAGAAAGAGGCAAGAGGAGTGCAGAAAGAGGCAAGAGAGGTCCAGAAAGAGGCAGAGAGGTGCAGAAAGAGGGAAGAAGGCTGCATAAAGAGGCAAGTGAGGAGCAGAAAAAGACATGAGACATCCAGAAAGAGGCAGGAGAGGTGCAGAAACAGGCACGTGAGGTGCAGAAACACGCAAGAGAGGTGCAGAAAGAGGCAAGAGAAGTGCAGAAAGAAGCAACACAGGTGCAGAAGGAAGCAAGATAACTGCAGAAAGAGGCAAGAGAGTTGCAGAAACAGGCAAGAGAGGTAGCAGAATTAGGGAACAGAGGTGCAGAAAGAGACAAGAGAGGTACAGAAACAAGCAAGAGATGTGCAGAAAGAGGGAACAGGGATGTAGAAAGAGGTAAGAGAGGTGCAGAAAGTGGGAAGAGGGGTGCAGAAAGAGGCAATAGGGGTGCAGAACAAAGCAAGACAGGTGCATAAAGAAGCAAGAGAAGTGCAAAAAGAAGCAAAAGTAGTGCAGAAAGAGGCAGGAGGGGTTCAGAAAAAGGCAAGAGAAGTGCTGATAGAAGCAACAGAGGTGCAGAAAGAGGAAGCAGATGTGCTGAAAGAGGCAAGAGAGGTGCACAAATAGACAAGAGAGGTGCAGCAATGAGACAAGAGAGATGCAGAAAGAGGGAAGACGAGTGCAGAAAGAGGCAACAGGGGTGCAGAAAGAAGCAAGAGAGGTGCAGAAAGAAGCAAGAGAAGTGCAGAAAAAGATAACAGCGGTGCAGAAAGAGGCAAGAGAAGTGCAGAAACAGGGAAGAGAGGTGAAGAAAGAGGCAAGAGGGGTTCAGAAAGAGGCAAGAGAGGTGCAGAAAGAAGCAAGAGAGATGCAGAAAGAGGGAAGAAGGCTGCAGAAAGAGGCAAAGAGGGTGCAGAAAGAGGCAAGAGTGGTGCAGAAAGAAGCAACAGAGGTGCAGAAAGAGGCAACAGAGGTGCAGAGAGAGTACACAAATAGACAAGAGTGGTGCATAAAGAAGCAAGAGATGTGCAGAAAGAGGGACGACGAATGCAGAAGGAGGAAACAGGGTGCGGAAAGAAGCAAGAGAGGTGAAGAAAGAAGCAAGAGAAGTGCAGAAAAAAACAACAGTGATGCAGAAAGAGGCAAGAGAAGTGCAGAAAGAGGGAAGAGAGGTGCAGAAAGAGGGAAGAGGAGTGCAGAAAGAAGCAACAGAAATGCAGAAAGATGCAAGAGAAGTGTAGAAAGAAGCACAGAGGTACAGAAAGACCCAAGAGAAGTACAAAAAGAGGCAAGAGAGGTACAGAAAGAAGCAACATAGGTGCGGAAGGAAGCAAGAGAACTGCAGAAAGAGGCAAGAGAGTTGGAAAAACAGGCAAGAGAGGTAGGGAATTAGGGAACAGAGGTGCAGAAAGAAACAAATGAGGTGCAGAAACAAGCAAGAGAGGTGCAGAAAGAGGGTACAAGGATGCAGAAAGAGATAAGAGAGGTGCAGAAAGTGGGAAGAGGGGTGCAGAAAGAGGCAAGAGGGGTGCAGAACAGAAGCAAGACAGGTGCATAAAGAAGCAAGAGAAGTGCAGAAAGAAGCAACAGTAGTGCAGAAAGAGGCAGGAGTGATTCAGAAAAAGGCAAGAGAAGTACTGATAGAAACAACAGTGGTGCAGAAAGAGGAAACAGAAGTGCAGAAAGAGGCAAGAGATGTGCACAAATAGACAAGCGAGGTGCACAAAGAGACAAGAGAGATGCGGAAAGAGTGAAGACGAGGTGCAGAAAGAGGCAACAGGGGTGCAGAAAGAAGCAAGAGAGGTGCAGAAAGAAGCAAGAGAAGTACAGAAAAAGACAACAGACGGTGCAGAAAGAGGCAAGAGAGGTGCAGGAACAGGGAAGAGAGGTGAAGAAAGAGGAAGAGTGGTGCAGAAAGAGGCAAGAGAGGTGCAGAAAGAAGCAAGATAGATGCAGAAAGAGGCAAGAAGGCTGCAGAAAGAGGCAAGAGAGGTAGAGAATCAGGGAACAGAGGTACAGAAAGAGACAAGAGAGGTGCAGAAACAGGCAAGAGAGGTGCAGAAAGAGGGACGGGGTGCAGAAAGAAGAAAGAGAGGTGCAGAAAGAAGCAAAAAAAGTGCAGAAAGAAGCAACAGAGGTGCAGAAAGAAGTCAAGAGAAGTGCAGAAAGTAGGAAGAGAGGTGCAGAAAGAGGGAACAGGGGTGCAGAAAGAAGCAAGAGAGGTGCAGAAAGAGAGAAGAGAGGCTGCAGAAAGAGGCAAGAGAGGTAGCAGAAAGAAGCAACAGAGGTGCAGAAAGAGGCAAGAGAGGTGCACAAAGAGACAAGAGAGGCTCAGAAAGAAACAAGAGATGTGCAGGAAAAGGGAAGACAGAGTGCAGAAAGAGGTAACAGGGGTGCAGAAAGAGTAAGAGGTGCAGAAAGAAGCAAGAGAGTGCAGGAAAAAGCAAGAGCGGTGCAGAAAGAGGCACGAGAAGTGCAGAAAGAAGGCAAGAGAGGTTCAGAAAGGGGGAAGAGGAGTGCAGAAAGAGGCAATAGAGGTGCAGAAAGAGGCAAGAGAGGTGCAGAAAGAGGCAAGAGAGGCTGCATAAAGAGGCAAGTGAGGAGCAGAAAAAGACAAGAGACATCCAGAAAGAGGCAGGAGAGGTGCAGAAACAGGCACGTGAGGTGCAAAAACACGCACGAGAGGTGCAGAAAGAGGCAAGAGAAGTGCAGAAAGAAGCAACACAGGTGCAGAAGGAAGCAAGATAACTGCAGAAAGAGGCAAGAGAGTTGCAGAAACAGGCAAGAGAGGTAGAGAATTAGGGAACAGAGGTGCAGAAAGAGACAAAAGAGGTACAGAAACAAGCAAGCGATGTGCAGAAAGAGGGAACAGGGATGTAGAAAGAGGTAAGAGAGGTGCAGAAAGTGGGAAGAGGGGTGCAGAAAGAGGCAAGAGGGGTGCAGAACAAAGCAAGACAGGTGCATAAAGAAGCAAGAGAAGTGCAGAAAGAAGCAACAGTAGTGCAGAAAGAGGCAGGAGGGGTTCAGAAAAAGGCAAGAGAAGTGCTGAAAGAAGCAACAGAGGTGCAGAAAGAGGAAACAGATGTGCAGAAAGAGGCAAGAGAGGTGCACAAATAGACAAGAGAGGTGCACAAAGAGACAAGAGAGATGCGGAAAGAGGGAAGACGAGTGCAGAAAGAGGCAACAGGGGTGCAGAAAGAAGCAAGAGAGGTGCAAAAAGAAGCAAGAGAAGTGCAGAAAAAGATAACAGCGGTGCAGAAAGAGGCAAGAGAAGTGCAGAAACAGGGAAGAGAGGTGAAGAAAGAGGGAAGAGGGGTGCAGAAAGAGGCAAGAGAGGTGCAGAAAGAAGCAAGAGAGATGCAGAAAGAGGGAAGAAGGCTGCAGAAAGAGGTGAAAGGGGTGCAGAAAGAGGCAACAGAGGTGCAGAGAGAGGTGCACAAATAGACAAGAGAGGTGCATAAAGAAAGAAGAGATGTGCAGAAAGAGGGACGACGAATGCAGAAGGAGGAAACAGGGTGTAGGAAGGTGGAATCTGACTATATGGTTGCCCCCACTTTTTTCCTGGTGTTTTGCTGGTTTATGACTTAGTTGGACTGGGATCCTGCTATTCAGGGCCCCAGTCTATCTGCTTCCTCTATAAAATGGTTTCCATGTGCCTTAGGCACATCTCTGATTGGAATCTGGAGTGCCCTTATAAGTCCCTAGTATATGGTATACTATGTACCCAGGGCATAGGTACCTCAGAGGCCTACCAGGGGCTGCAGCATGTATTGTGCCACCCCTGGAAGGCCAGCCAAAAGGACACCACAGGTCTGCTACTGCAGCCTGGGTAAGGTGGTGCATGCACCCCTTACTGTGATATAGGCTACCTATATCACTATATACATACACACATATAAACCTATAAGTCACTCCTATGGCAGGCCTTATCAATCCTGAAGGCAGAGTGCGTGGTTCCTATGTGAGAGGGTGCCCCTGCATGAGCTGGGCCCCTCTGCAGCATTCGGAGACCCTTCTCTGATGCTGTTTGTAGTGCAGCCTGACCATATACTCTTAAGCGCATTATAACCTCGCGTTAAATGCTAACTTTGGGATGGCTGCACGGAAACATGTCGTGTTTGGTGTCAAACATCTTGGAATACTACCCCCCGCCAGTTCTGGCGGCGGGGGTAGCATTCCACCCTTCTAGAGGGAAAGACATGTACACACCGGTATGCCCGGTACTGACTTTCCAGAGCCCTGGCATCACAAAATGGATGCCGCTGCCACAGACACGAGTCTGGCCTCCTGCTGCTGACCGAAACTCCGGCAGGGGAGGCCTGGACAATAGGTTTCCTGTCCCAGGGAGGTGTGACCACCTCCCCAGACAGGATAGTGTGTATTGGGGCTGGGCGGGAGCACTCTCTGGTGCTTTGAAGTCCTGCACTGGGGGCACATTTGGTGTCCCTGTGCATACCCCAGTTCAAACCGGCTCAGGGGCTTCCAGCCCCTGCTCTGGCGCGAAACTGGACAAAGGGAAAGGGGTGTAACCACCCTCTGCCCTGGCCCTCCCATAGGTGGGGCCACAGAGTATGTCCAACCCCCTACCTTAGTATAAGTAGGGGAACCCAGTCCTTAGGACTTTAGATTTACCTGGACGAAACTCTGACACAGAATCCTGGACCTTCGACGCTCTACTTCAAGATTAGAGGACTGAAGAATCTCCCTTGGGGTCAAGGAGTGACTCCCCTGCTTGGCAGGCACCAAAGAAGCAATTGTCCGGTCTGCATCGCTGAAGCTCCCGTCGGACGCCGAAGTCTTTGCATCACCAGAGGTGGATTTCCAGACTTCCCCGAGGCTGCCCTGAGTCCCCAGCAAAGCTGAGGCCCGTAGCTGTCGTGGGTAACGTGGAACCGTGACCCCTGGACACCGAACGCATTTGCAAGTGCATCCTCTTCTGGGTCTCCCACGAAGTCGTGCTTTGGGCTCTGAGTAGCCCCAGCCTCCAGCACCAACTGCACCGAAGATCACTGGCCTCCACTCCACGAGTGTCCTGTGAGCCAGCTCCACGTGCATCGTCTTGAGGCTCCTTCACGGTCGCTAGTCCGTTGGCTAGTAGGCCCTCCCGAAGGCCAATCTTTTTCTGCTTGGGCTCCCTGGTTGCTCCAGGTGTGCCCTGACTTATCCTTGCTGGGTGAGTCCCCCAGACCTTGCTGGTCTGCAACATCGTCCTTCTTTCCTTTCCACGAGACTTGCCGTTGCCAAGGCTTGTTGGGTCCAATCCGGTCGCCGACACCCCTGCAATCGACAGACGTCGTGGGACAGCTCGAATCCAGCTCCTGGTTGTCGTCGACGCCTCCTGGACCTCGTGGCTGAAGAGTCAAGACGACCGTCAACCTACCTGAAGCACTCGACATCGGTGGGCATCTGCTCATCGCCTTCCTGGTCACTGGCTAGTGACCCAGACTCTGTCCCCTCTGCTTTCAGGTTCTTCAGATCTTCGATCCACCTTTGGATCCACCCGAACACTTTCGACTTGGTCGCCAGCAGCACTTTGCAGCAGATCGCCATAGAAAGCGACGACGAAACCCGACCCCGAAAGACACCTATGCACCCGGCTCCCCTGGGTGAGGTAACTCGAGTACTCCGGTGCTCCCATGGGTATTGACACTAGAACAGCCTAGTTCTCAAAGGGTTTGCTCCAAGTCCTCCTCTAAGTGTCCCTTTTCTTTTAAATTCTAATCGCGACTTTCCCCATAGAAGTTAACGGTGGTTCGCGGCTGTGTTCATACACTGCACGCGTCCCCCGTGGGTCCCCTGTGTCACTGCCTTGGGTGGTTCCTTGTGGTCCAAGCACTTCTACAGGCTCTAGGCCTTGTGTCTAGCTCAGTCGTGGTTCTTATACCACTTTATTGGTATATGGTTTGGTACGCCCCTGGGGCTCAAACGTGTATTTGTGCTATTACTGTAGATAACTAACTCGTAACGTATGTATTTCGAACTCTAGCCTCATAAAGAGACTAGAGGGGTGTGTTTAGTAATAAATACATATATTTTGAATATATACCTGGTGTGGTCCTCTTTCATTTGGTCACTCAAGAGATTATAGACTGGTAAAACAAGCTGCTTTACATTCCTTCAAGACTTAGCCTGAAGGCTGCTCTCCATAGCTACCACTAGGATAGCTTTCAATAAAGGTTGTCTTTAACCTATCTCCAATAAGGGGTTGTTTGGACTGGTGCAAGGTGCCCACTATAATTAGTGGACAGCATATGCCAGGCCAACTTCTCACATTGGTGTGCAGCGTGTGGGATTCCAGCTTGCTATTGTTTTACCAGATAATCTCAATTGAATTGATCAACTGAAAACCACTAAGGGTACCTAAGGTACATATAAATCAAGCTTAGTAATACAGTAAGTTCTACTGAACTTAGAGTTGTGTGTTAAGGGACAGCACAACCCTTTCTACAACTCAAGAGAGTTTAGTAGGCCACACTAGAGTAGGTAGTGCATACACCACACCTCACTAGTAATGTCTTCAAAGCCAGGACCCAGTGAGTCCTTGCCAGAAGCCAGTGGGCTTCTTCCCTCCAAGTATGATAAACTCCCATTCTTGGAATTGAGAGCATTATGCACTACTAGGAAGTTGAAGGCAGGCAAAAGTGCCAGCACCCAGCACCTCAGGGAGGTGTTACTAGCTGATGATCTCAGCAGGCCCCTAGGGTCTGAAGGGGTAGGCAAGGAGGGTGGGGCAGAAGATGAGGAAGGGGCCAGGGGTGAAGAAACCCAGGACCCCCCTCTGAAACTGGCCAGGAAGGTGAAAATGACCTTGTCCTGGAAAATCCAATTCCTCCTGTGGAGGAGGAGGAGGGAGAGGATCAGACTGACCTCCCCTTTGTCCCCCAGGAAGAGTTCTGAGTGTGCCCAGAAGGTCTAGGTCTCCTTCTCAGGAGTCTAACCACTCTGACACCTCAATAGGGACCTCTGTCTCCTCTCATAGGAGGGAATCCTCTCATGAGAGGAGAAAGAGACTGATTCAATATGAGCAAACTCAGCTTGAACTCAGGAAACAGCAATTGGCTATAGACAGGGAGTCCCTAGATCTCTATAGAGAGAGACAAAAGTTGGGACTAGAGTCCCATGGTGGCAGCAGTTTCCCCAAAGATAGGGAAAGGTCTTATGACCATAGAAACCTGAGCAAGATTGTCCCTCCCTACCAGAGTGGGGATGATATCCACAAATGGATAACTGCTCTAGAGAGGGCCTGTAAAGTACAGAGGGTCCCTCAGGAGCAGTGGGCAGCAATCTTGTGGCTCTCCTTTGCAGACAAAGGTAGAGACAAGCTCCTCACTGTTAGAGAGGAGGATGCTGACAATTACAAAGTCTTGAAGAGTGCTCTGATAGATGGGTTTGGCCTAACCACTGAACAGTATAGGTTGAAGTTCAGAGACACCCAAAAGGCTCAGACTCAAGACTGGGTTGATTTTGTAGATTGTGCTACTAAGGCTCTGGAAGGTTGGATACATGGCAACAAGGTGCATGACGTTTTAGGATTGTACAATTTGATTATGAGGGAGCAGATCCTTAATAATTGTCAAAACCAGCTTTTACACCAGTACCTGGTGGACTCTGATCTGACCTCTCCCCAAGAATTGGGAAAGAAGGCAGACAAATGGGTCAGAACCAGAGTAAAGACTAAGAATCAGGGTGGTGACCAGAAGAAAGATTCTACCAAGTCCCAAGAGAAAGGTGGGGATAAATCTAAGGATAAATCCACTACAGGGCCCCAAAAGTCCTCTTCTGGGGTGGGTCCCAAACTCCTTCCTCTCCTGAAAAGAAACCATATTGCCATGTCTGTAAAAAGCCTGGACACTGGAAAACTGATCCCAGTTGCCCCAGGATTGGCAATAAAGAAAATGTTCCTCCAACAACTACTACCACCCCTCCTGGTACTAACAGTAGTAATCCTCCAGTTGGAAGTAGTGCACCCAAAAAGTTAGGTGCTTTTGCAAGAGGAACAGAGGTGGGCTCTAGTTTAGACTGGATCCCCTCAACAGACTCCTCTGACTCTGATGGTGGTGTAGGATTTGCCACCTTTACCATGGGTCCCAATGCATTGGGCAGGTACAGACTGGAGCCAATAATTAATGGTCAGAAAGCTGTGGCATTTAGGGACACAGGGGCTAGTGTCACCATGGTGGCAGGGAACCTAGTCCGCCCTCACCAGCTTTTACCTGAGTTTAAATACCAGGTGACCAACATTGATGGTGTCAGAACAGATCACCCCATGGCCATAGTCAATCTCAGCTGGGAAGGGGTCACAGGCCCAAAAGAGTGGCAGTGTCCCCAACCTTGCCTGTAGATTGCCTGATGGGCAATGATCTGGAAATTTCAGCCTGGGCTGAAGTTGAACACCAAACCCATCTGAGAATGCTGGGCATCCCTGTAAAGTTAGTGGGGCTGTGATGGCCACAGCCCCAGCCCAGGGAAATTTTGGAGATGTGGAGCCTGGAAGAATGGCCCACTCTCCCCAAAAGAGAGCACAAGGGTTGAAGAAAGTCTTCTTCCCTCCAGGCAGTAGGTAAGGGTCAGCCTCCTCAGGGAACTGACCCTACCCCTAGTGAAGGAACTGCCCCAGAGGTAGTCAGGCCTGGCCTGGCCACACCCCTGATGGCAGAGGACCCTTCCAAGGTGGTACCCAGTCTGGAGCAGGTAACCTGCCCCTCTCTACCCTGCCTCAGTCAGCCCAGGGCTGCAGAGGTCAGGGAGGTCAGTGGACCCCCAGGGCCCCCTGTCCAGAGGAACCCCCATCAGCAGATTAGGGGCACCCAGTCTAGTAGCCCTAGCCAGGTGAAAATTCCTCAACACACTGAGGGATCCCCATACCTTTGTGTAGGGACCTCCCCAGAAGGACTCTGTTAGGCAAGGGCAAACCTGGGACCAAAAGGTTCCAAACCTGCCATGTCCCTCCAGTGGTCCATCCAAAGGGACCCAACCCCCAGCTGTAGGCAGCCAAAGGTTGACCCTTAGAGCACAGTGCAACTCAGTCATGGAAAGACAGGCATACATGGTGACCAGTGATCTGAGGAAGCTGAGACCAACCTTCCTAGGGCCTCACTTCCCTTCTCAGACACCTCACCAGCCTTGTACTTTACCAAAGCACACCACAGGTAGTAATTCCCCATGGTGGAGACCCTCTCATACCCTTAGGGTGAGGGATTGCTTAGTGGACCATAAGATAGGGGGCAACCATGCTAGTGCAGGTGCTTCCTTATATGGCCACTTAGTCAATAAAGGCTCAACTGGCCAAGGTTAGCCTTATCTCCTTTCGTTTGGGGGGTTATGTAGGAAGGTGGAATCTGACTATATGGTTGCCCCCACTTTTTTCCTGGTGTTTTGCTGGTTTATGACTTAGTTGGACTGGGATCCTGCTATTCAGGGCCCCAGTCTATCTGCTTCCTCTATAAAATGGTTTCCATGTGCCTTAGGCACATCTCTGATTGGAATCTGGAGTGCCCTTATAAGTCCCTAGTATATGGTATACTATGTACCCAGGGCATAGGTACCTCAGAGGCCTACCAGGGGCTGCAGCATGTATTGTGCCACCCCTGGAAGGCCAGCCAAAAGGACACCACAGGTCTGCTACTGCAGCCTGGGTAAGGTGGTGCATGCACCCCTTACTGTGATATAGGTTACCTATATCACTATATACATACACACATATAAACCTATAAGTCACTCCTATGGCAGGCCTTATCAATCCTGAAGGCAGAGTGCGTGGTTCCTATGTGAGAGGGTGCCCCTGCATGAGCTGGGCCCCTCTGCAGCATTCGGAGACCCTTCTCTGATGCTGTTTGTAGTGCAGCCTGACCATATACTCTTAAGCGCATTATAACCTCGTGTTAAATGCTAACTTTGGGATGGCTGCACGGAAACATGTCGTGTTTGGTGTCAAACATCTTGGAATACTACCCCCCGCCAGTTCTGGCGGCGGGGGTAGCATTCCACCCTTCTAGAGGGAAAGACATGTACACACCGGTATGCCCGGTACTGACTTTCCAGAGCCCTGGCATCACAAAATGGATGCCGCTGCCACAGACACGAGTCTGGCCTCCTGCTGCTGACCGAAACTCCGGCAGGGGAGGCCTGGACAATAGGTTTCCTGTCCCAGGGAGGTGTGACCACCTCCCCAGACAGGATAGTGTGTATTGGGGCTGGGCGGGAGCACTCTCTGGTGCTTTGAAGTCCTGCACTGGGGGCACATTTGGTGTCCCTGTGCATACCCCAGTTCAAACAGGCTCAGGGGCTTCCAGCCCCTGCTCTGGCGCGAAACTGGACAAAGGGAAAGGGGTGTAACCACCCCTCTGCCCTGGCCCTCCCATAGGTGGGGCCACAGAGTATGTCCAACCCCTACCTTAGTATAAGTAGGGGAACCCAGTCCTTAGGACTTTAGATTTACCTGGACGAAACTCTGACACAGAATCCTGGACCTTCAACGCTCTACTTCAAGATTAGAGGACTGAAGAATCTCCCTTGGGGTCAAGGAGTGACTCCCCTGCTTGGCAGGCACCAAAGAAGCAATTGTCCGGTCTGCATCGCTGAAGCTCCCGTCGGACGCCGAAGTCTTTGCATCACCAGAGGTAGATTTCCAGACTTCCCCGAGGCTGCCCTGAGTCCCCAGCAAAGCTGAGGCCCGTAGCTGTTGTGGGTAACGTGGAACCGTGACCCCTGGACACCGAACGCATTTGCAAGTGCATCCTCTTCTGGGTCTCCCACGAAGTCGTGCTTTGGGCTCCAAGTAGCCCCAGCCTCCAGCACCAACTGCACCGAAGATCACTGGCCTCCACTCCACGAGTGTCCTGTGAGCCAGCTCCATGTGCATCGTCTTGAGGCTCCTTCGTGGTCGCTAGTGTGTTGGCTAGTAGGCCCTCACGAAGGCCAATCTTTTTCTGCTTGGGCTTCCTGGTTGCTCTAGGTGTGCCCTGACTTATCCTTGCTGGGTGAGTCTCCCAGACCTTGCTGGTCTGCAACATCGTCCTTCTTTCCTTTCCACGAGACTTGCCGTTGCCAAGGCTTCTTGGGACCAATCCGGTCGCCGACACCCCTGCAATCGACAGACGTCGTGGGACAGCTCGAATCCAGCTCCTGGTTGTCGTCGACGCCTCCTGGACCTCGTGGCTGAAGAGTCAAGACAACTGTCAACCTACCTGAAGCACTCGACATCGGTGGGCATCTGCTCATCGCATTCCTGGTCACTGGCTAGTGACCCAGACTCTGTCCCCTCTGCTTTCAGGTTCTTCAGATCTTCGATCCACCTTTGGATCCACCCGAACACTTTCGACTTGGTCGCCAGCAGCACTTTGCAGCAGATCGCCATAGAAAGCGATGACGAAACCCGACCCCGAAAGACACCTATGCACCCGGCTCCCCTGGGTGAGGTAACTCGAGTACTCCGGTGCTCCCATGGGTATTGACACTAGAACAGCCTAGTTCTCAAAGGGTTTGCTCCAAGTCCTCCTCTAAGTGTCCCTTTTCTTTTAAATTCTAATCGCGACTTTCCCCATAGAAGTTAACGGTGGTTCGCGGCTGTGTTCATACACTGCACGCGTCCCCGTGGGTCCCCTGTGTCACTGCCTTGGGTGGTTCCTTGTGGTCCAAGCACTTCTACAGGCTCTAGGCCTTGTGTCTAGCTCAGTCGTGGTTCTTATACCACTTTATTGGTATATGGTTTGGTACGCCCCTGGGGCTCAAACGTGTATTTGTGCTATTACTGTAGATAACTAACTCGTAACGTATGTACTTCGAACTCTAGCCTCATAAAGAGACTAGAGGGGTGTGTTTAGTAATATAGTAATAATACATATATTTTGAATATATACCTGGTGTGGTCCTCTTTCATTTGGTCACTCAAGAGATTATAGACTGGTAAAACAAGCTGCTTTACATTCCTTCAAGACTTAGCCTGAAGGCTGCTCTCCATAGCTACCACTAGGATAGCTTTCAATAAAGGTTGTCTTTAACCTATCTCCAATAAGGGGTTGTTTGGACTGGTGCAAGGTGCCCACTATAATTAGTGGACAGCATATGCCAGGCCAACTTCTCACACAGGGGTGCGGAAAGAAGCAAGAGAGGTGAAGAAAGAAGCAAGAGAAGTGCAGAAAAAAACAACAGTGATGCATAAAGAGGCAAGAGAAGTGCAGAAAGAGGGAAGAGAGGTGCAGAAAGAGGGAAGAGGAGTGCAGAAAGAAGCAACAGAAATGCAGAAAGAGGCAAGAGAAGTGTAGAAAGAAGCACAGAGGTGCAGAAAGACCCAAGAGAAGTACAAAAAGAGGCAAGAGAGGTACAGAAAGAAGCAACATAGGTGCGGAAGAAAGCAAGAGAACTGCAGAAAGAGGCAAGAGGCAAGAGAGTTGGAGAAACAGGCAAGAGAGGTAGGGAATTAGGGAACAGAGGTGCAGAAAGAAACATGAGGTGCAGAAACAAGCAAGAGAGGTGCAGAAAGAGGGTACAAGGATGCAGAAAGAGATAAGAGAGGTGCAGAAAGTGGGAAGAGGGGTGCAGAAAGAGGCAAGAGGGGTGCAGAACAAAGCAAGACAGGTGCATAAAGAAGCAAGAGAAGTGCAGAAAGAAGCAACAGTAGTGCAGAAAGAGGCAGGAGTGATTCAGAAAAAGGCAAGAGAAGTACTGATAGAAACAACAGTGGTGCAGAAAGAGGAAACAGAAGTGCCAAAAGAGGCAAGAGATGTGCACAAATAGACAAGCGAGGTGCACAAAGAGACAAGAGAGATGCGGAAAGAGTGAAGACGAGTGCAGAAAGAGGCAACAGGGGTGCAGAAAGAAGCAAGAGAGGTGCAAAAAGAAGCAAGAGACGTACAGAAAAAGACAACAACGGTGCAGAAAGAGGCAAGTGAAGTAGAGAAAGAGGGAAGAGAGGTGAAGAAAGAGGGAAGAGGGGTGCAGAAAGAGGTAAGAGATGTGCAGAAAGAGGCAAGAGAGGTGCAGACAGAGGGAAGAAGGCTGCAGAAAGAGGCAAGAGAGGTGCAGAAAGAGGCAAGAGGGGTGCAGAAAGAAGCAACAGAGGTGCAGAAAGAGGCAACAGAGGTGAAGAGAGAGGTGCATAAATAGACAAGAGAGGTGCATAAAGAAACAAGAGATGTGCAGACAGAGGGACGACGAATGCAAAAGGAGGCAATAGGGGTGCGGAAAGAAGCAAGAGTGGTGCAGAAATAAGCAAGAGAAGTGCAGAGAAAATCAACAGCAGTGCAGAAAGAGGCAAGAGAAGTGCAGAAAGAGGGAAGAGAGGTGCAGAAAGAGGGAAGAGGAGTGCAGAATAAGCAACAGAAATGCAGAAAGAGGCAAGAGAAGTGTAGAAAGAAGCACAGAGGTACAGAAAGAGGCAAGAGAAGTACAGAAAGAGGCAAGAGAGGTACAGAAAGAACAAGAGAGGTGCACAAAGAGACAAGAGAGGTGCAGAAAGAGGGAAGACAAGTGCAAAAAGAGCCAACAGGTGTGCAAAAAGAGGCAAGAGGGCTGCAGAAAGAGGCAAGAGAAGTGCTGAAAGAAACAACAGAGGTGCAGAAAGAGGCAAACACATGCAGAAAAAAGCAACAGAGGGGCAGAAAGAGAAGACGGAAGTGAAGAAAGAAGCGACAGAGGTACAGAAACATGCAAGAGAAGTGCAGAAATAAGCAAGAGAGGTGCAAAAAGAGGGAACGGGGTGCAGAAAGACTCTAGAGAAATGCAGAAAGAGGGAAGAGAAATGCAGAAAGAGACAAGAGGGGTGCAGAAAATGACACGAGGAGTGCAGAAAGAGGCAAGAGAGGTACAGAAACAAGTAAGTGAGGTGCAGAAACAAGCAAGAGAAGGGCAGAAAGAGGCAAGAGCAGTGCTGAAAGAAGCAACAGAGGTGCAGAAAGAAGCAAGAGAAGTGATCAAAGAGACAAGAGAGTTGCAGGACAAAACAGAAGAGATGCAGAAAAAAGCAAGAGAAGTGTAGAAAGAGGCAAGTGAGGAGCAGAAAGAGACGAGAGACGTGTATAAAGAGACAGGAGAGGTGCAGAAACAGGCACGTGAGGTGCAAAAACATGCAAGAGGGGTGCAGACAGAGGCAACAGAAGTGCAGAAAGAAGCAAGAGAAGTGCAGAAGAGGGAACAGGGATGCAGAAAGAGGTAAGAGAGGTGCAGAAAGTGGGAAGAGTTGTGCAGAAAGAGGCAAGAGGGATGCAGAACAAAGCAAGACAGGTGCAGAAAGAAGCAAGAGAAGTGCAGAAAGAAGCAACAGTAGTGCAGAAAGAGGCAGGAGCGGTTCAGAAAAAGGCAAGAAAAGTGCTGATAAAAGCAACAGAGGTGCAGAAAGAGGAAACAGACGTGCCTAAAGAGGCAAGAGAGGTGCACAAATAGACAAGAGAGGTGCACTAAGAGACAAGAGAGATGCTGAAAGAGGGAAGACAAGGGCAGAAAGAGGCAACAAAGGTGCATAAAGAAGCAAGAGAGGTGCAAAAAGATGCAAGAGAAGTGTAGAAAAGGACAACAGCGGTGCAGAAAGAGGCAAGAGAAGTGCAGAAAGAGGGAAGAGAGGTAAAGAAAGAGGGAAGAGGGGTGCAGAAAGAGGCAAGAGAGGTGCAGAAAGAGGCAAGAGAAGTGCAGAAAGATTGAAGAAGGCTGCAGAAAGAGGCAAGAGGGGTGCAGAAAGAGGCAAGAGGGGTTCAGAAAGAAGCAACAGAGGTGCAGAAAGAGGCAACAGAGGTGCAGAGAGAGGTGCACAAATAGACAAGAGAGGTGCAGAAAGAAACAAGAGATGTGCAGAAAGAGGGACAACGAATGCAGAAGGAGGCAACAGGGGTACAGAAAGAAGCAACAGAGGTGCAGAAATAAGCAAGAGAAGTGCCGAGAAAAACAACAGCGGTGCAGAAAGAGGCAAGAGAAGTGCAGAAAGAGGGAAGAGAGGTGCAGAAATAGGGAAGAGGAGGGCAGAAAGAGGCAATAGAGATGCAGAAAGAGGCAAGAGAGGTGCAGAAAGAAGGAAGAGAAGTGCAGAATGAAGGAACAGAGGTGCAGAAACAGGCAAGAGAAGTGCAGAAAAGGGCAAGCAAAGTACTGAAAGAAGCAACAGAGGTGCAGAAAGAAGCAAGAGAAGTGATGAAAGAGATGAGAGAGTTGCAGAAAAAAGCGGGAGAAGTGCAGAAAGAGGCAAGTGAGGTGCAGAAAGAGGCAAGTGAGGTGCAGAAACAGGCAAGAGAACTGCAGCTAGAGGCAAGAGAGTTGCAGAAAGAGGTAAGAGAGGTGCAGAAAGATGGGACGGGGTGCACAAAGAGGTGAGAGGTGCAGAAACAGGCAAGAGAGATGCAGAAAGAGGGAAGAAGGGTGCAGAATGAGACAAGAGAAGTGCTGAAAGAAGCAACAGAAATGCAGAAAGAGGCAAGAGAAGTGCAGAACATAGCACCAGAGGTACAGAAAGAGGCAAGAGAGGTACAGAAAGAGACAAGAGAGGTGCACAATGAGACAAGAGCAGTGCAGAAAGAGGGAAGACGAGTGCAGAATGAGGCAACAGGGGTGCAGAAAAAAGCAAGAGAGGAGCATAAAGATGCAAGAGAAGTACCGAAAGAAGCAACAGAAGTGCAGAAAGAGACTAGAGGGCTGCAGAAAGAGGCATGAGAAGTGCTGAAAGAAGCAACATAGGTGCAGAAAGAGGCAAGAGAAGTGCCGAAAGAAGCAACAGGTATGAAGAAAGAGACAACAGAAGTGCAAAAAGAAGCAACGGAGGTGCAGAAACAGGTTCATTGGTATTGTGGATTACTGTATATTGGATTTTTATCCTGTTATCTAGTTTTACACAGATACATATTGGATATTTTTCTAAAACTGGTGTGGTGTCCTTTTGTAGTGTTTTCACTGTATTACTGTTTGTTATATGCAATGATTTACACACTGCCTCTGAGATAAGCCTGACTGGTGGTGCCAAGCTACCAAGGGGGTGACTAGGGGTTATTTTAGACATGTAATCCCCTTATCCTGACTTGAGTGGTGGATTCTGCCTGGCTTAAGTGCATACCCTAGCCAACCAGAAAACCCATTTCTAACAATAACCCTTAACATTCTGGAGCTCCTTAGATAACCCTTAACATATCTGTGGTTCTTCAGAAACACTTAACATAGCCATTGGCGACGTGGCCAAGCTGCAGACCAAGATGGCCATGCAGCATTGAGGCTCCGCCAGGCTCCCGGCAAACTTCGTCCATCCTGCCGCCCATCCTGCCTCTAGCACACCCGAGATGATAGCCCTGGACCCATGAGGGTTCCTGCATGACTCGGTGAAGTTTTGGCGGGCAGCAGCATCCGAGGGCCTGGCGCCACCCGACCCCATCCGCTTAGGTCGGACCACTGGGGGGCACAAGCTGCTGGGGCCGCTCGGCCTTCGCTCTGCTGGGTAGGGTGAAGGGCCTCCCACCAGGCGGCAGGCCCTCGAGTCCATGCAGGGTGGAAGCTCCTTGCTTGAAGCAACAGCCGAGGCTGGCCAAGCAGTCCATCCCTAAACGGGCCGAGAGTGCCCAATCGATAGGAGTACGGCCGGGGCCTCCCCTGGCAGGGCGCCTTGCTCGGGGGATGCCGGCTTCACATCCCTGCCTGCTCCCGGGTGAGCAGGCTCGGAGGAAAGGCCCATCGGGAAGGGGCTGAGAGGCAGGTGAGGACCCGGGCCCCTAGGGGCCCCCCCAGGCAGGCCCGGTTTCTGCCTTCCCCTGTCTCAGAATCACCGAGACCTCATGGAGGTCTGACTGAGCAGGCTCGGAGGAAAGGACCATCAAGAAGGGGCTGAGAGGCAGGTGCGTACCCGGGCCCCTGGGGGCCCCGGCGGGCAGGCCCGGGTTCTGCCTTCCCCTGTCTCAGAATTGCCGGACCTCACGGAGGTCTGACTGACCCTCTCCCTAGTAATCCATAGGAAAATTACCCCCCTTTCTTGTAATCCGTGCACACAAGGTGACAGAGGGGACCCAAGGCGCGAATGTGCCCGACCTCCTGGAGCCCTCGCTGGGATCGGGGAGGCAAATGAGCCCTAATTGGGACTTCCAGGGAAGCCTGGCCATCTGGTCGCCCGATAGGAAAGCATTACGTGCGACCAGATGGTCGAGGGGATAGGTGCGACCAGATGGCCGAGGGGATAGGTGTGCCCAGATGGCTGAGGGGAAAGGTGCGACCAGGTGGCCGGGCTCGAAAGGGAGGCCATCTGGTCACTCTGTGCCCCAACGAAAGAGTGAGTGGGTGCTGGGGCATGGGGGGCCAGAGGCCCAGGGCCCCAGCTGGGCCTCAGCCATGGGGGATGTGAGGGGGAGCCGACGGGCCCTCCGACCCAGTGCCCACGGACACCCTGACAAGCAGGTGAAGCAGGAGAGGCCTGCACGGGACCGACGGACCCCGTCCTGGGCCCTTGGTGGAGCGGCAGGCCGGGGGATGGGGCCCAGGGCTAGAGCACCCAACCCAGGGCCCGGCAGGGCCCCTGGACCCATCCGGGGCTCCCGGGCCCAGAGGCGCAGGAGAAGCCTCCCCAGGCCTGTGGGACCCTGTCCCGGGCACCCTGCCACGCGGCAGGACCAGCGATGGAGCCCGGGGTGGGGAGGCCACCTTCCCCGGGGCCCTCAGAGGCCCCTGCTGGAGCTCCTGAACCCAGCCAAGCAGGGGGAGGCTCCCCGGGCACGAAGGAACCCCGTCTCGGGCCTTTGGCAGAGCAGCAGGCTGGGGGACGGGGCCCAGGACTGGAGCACCTGACCCGGGGCCCGGCGGGGCTCCTGGACCCAGCCGGGGCTCCCGGGCCCAGAGGCACAGGGGAAGCTTTCCTGGGCCCGTGGGACCCTGTCCCGGGCACCCTGCCATGTGGCAGGACCGGGGACGGAGCCCGGGATGGGGAGGCCAGCCAAGCAGGGGGAGGCTGCCCGGGCATGACGGAAACCCGTCTTGGGCCTTTGTCAGAGCAGCAGGCCGGGGGACAGGGCCCAGGGCTGGAGCACCCAACCTGGGGCCCGGCAGGGCCCCTGGACCCAGCTGGGGCTATGGGGCCCAGAGGCACATGGGAAGCCTCCCCGGGCCCCCATCCCAGGCACCCTGCCACGCGGCAGGACCGGGGACAGAGCCCAGGTTGGGGAGACTGCCCTCCCCGGGGCCCTCAGGGGCCCTGACTGGAGCTCCTGAACCCAGCCAACCCTGTCTCGGGCCTTTGGCAGAGTGGCAGGCCAGGGGAAGGGGCACAGGGCTGAAGTACCCGACCCGGGGCCTGGCGGGGCCCCGGGACCCAGCTGGGTCTCCCGGGCCCAGAGGCACAGGGGGAGCCTCCCCAGGCCCGTGGGACCCTGTCCCAGGCACCCTGCCATGTGGCAGGACCGAGGATGGACCCCGGGCTGGGGGGGGTGTCCTGGCCCATCCAGCTGCCGGCTGAGGACTGCTAGGCCGAGAGGGGTTCTGGCATACCCTGCCCCTAGTAATCCTGAGGAAAGCTACTCCTCTTTCTGGTAACCCGTGTGCACTGCAAGACTTAGGGGACCCTAGGCACGGACGCGCCCGACCTCCTTGAGCCCTGGCCATGATCGGGGAGGCAAATGAGCCCTCATCAGGACTTCCAGGGGAGCCTGGCCATCTGGTCACCCCATTGGAAAGCATTGCACGTGACCAGATGGCCAAGGGGAAAGGCACGACCAGATGGCCGGGCCCAAAGGATGCCCATCTGCAATCCCCGAGCCTTCACAGGATGGCTCACACCTACCCTCTGGAGGGCTCGGGGGCTCTGCTTCCCGGGGGCTCGGAGACCCCGGCTGGGCTTCAGGCACGGGGTGGCCCGCAGGAGCTCTCGGGCCCAGACACCCAGGGGAGGACTGCCCAGGACCGATGGAGCCCATCCCAGGCACTTTGCCATGCCGTGGGCCGGAGGAGGGAGCTCCGGACGGTGGGGAGGTGTTGTCTGGGCATAGCCCATCTGGTCCCCGGCTGAGAACGGCCAGCCCGGGAGGGGTGTTCCGGCATACCCTGCCCCTCGTAATCCAGAGGAAAGCTACCCCTCTTTCTGGTAACCCATGCGCACCGAGTGACGGAGGGGACCCAGGACGTGGAGGCGCCCGACCTCCTGGAGCCCTGGCTGGGATCGGGGAGGTGGACGAGCCCTCATCGGGACTTCCAGGCCGGCCCGTCCATCTGGTCGCCCCATTGGAAAGCATTGCGTGTGACCAGATGGCCGAGGGGAAAAGGCGCGATCAGATGGCCGGGACCGAAGGACGCCCATCTACCCGCCCGAGCCTTCACCGGAGGGCTCCCACTTACCCTTGTCCCAGTCAGATGGACCCTTGGCAGGCCGCAGGACGGGGCTCCCACACCCCAGGCCCTGCCCTCAACCCAGGCCCTGGTCCCGGTCCCTGCTTCTCAACCCAGCCAGGCTGGGGAGATCTGGGAGCCTGCCCGGGCACGAGGGACCCCCGTCCCGGGCTCATGGACCCTCAGCTGGCCGCAGGACGTGGGCTCCTGTTCTACACATTTTTACCATAACTCTGTGGATCTCCGCGTAGTGGCGCTACACCAACTCTGCCCACCCCTACCTAAAATGTAATGCAACCCCCAAGCACTAAAAACTATCTCGACCCCCCATAGCCCTAAGTACTACCCCAACCCCCCTGAGCCCTAAAGATTTCCCCAAACCCCCTGAGCCCCAAAATGTACCCTAACCCCCCTTAGCCCTAAAAACTACCCTGACCCTAGCCCTAAAAACTACCCCAACCCTTAAAAACTACCCCCACCCCCCTCAAAACCCAGCCCCAGCCCCACTTACCTCACAGTGTCCTCTCCCAATCCTTCCTGTTCCTGACTCACCCGTTCCAGCATCTGGACTGCGCATATGCCTTAACCACAAATATGCGTGGTTAAGGCATATGTGTGGTTAAGGCTTGCACCTTAGTTGTCCTTGCGGGGAAATGGCACACGTGGCTTAGCCCACGTTGTAAAGGCTGTTTCCCCTCCTCAGAGTTTGTCTAAGATAACTTTCGACACACCAACCACCTGGTCATCTAATGAATGTAATGTAGACTACAGACATATGGGGGCATATTTACAAGCCCCTTGCACTTGCACTGCAGCGCAAACATGTAAATCATATCTATGAGGCCACACAAAGCCACTTTACATGATTTTGAATGCCTCCAAAGATATGGAGTAAGGCAGGCAGAGCAAATCGCTGCGTTGCGTTACTCTGCATTAGGGAGGTGTTCCATGGGCATTGCTGTGGGTGTTCCCATGCATCACCCATGAATTTTCATGCATCTCCAGATTTTCAAGGCCATGTAAACCTAGGGATATTACAAAACAATACGCCTTCCCAGGAAACGCGCAACAAGAAGAAATATCTTTATTTCTCCACGTTGTTTCCTCTTTCTATGTGTGCTGCATTCCATAATTTTAAATGCCAATACACGAGACTTCCTATGGGAACATTTTAATGTTGCCTGCCTAGCCGCAGCATCTGTAAGAGGCCCATAACACATAATAGTTTAAGCCATATCATCAATATCATGGCGACTACTGTCAGTACTTCTCAGTTTATTGTCAGAATTGAACCCGGCTTCCCACAAAAATAGAGTAAAGACACATTCACGTAGTAATCAAGTTCAAGGCCAATCAGATTTTATAACAGGTTTCATGCAGATAATTTTGAGGAGAGTCGATTTCCATAATTCCAATTTGTAAAAGCATAGAGGGGCTGCAATAGTGTTGTGATTAAGTATGGAAGTGGCTGCTCCATAAATGAGTCTAGAAATCTCTTTACACTCTAGCAATCTTTGCTGTATATATCTGGAGTATGCTGTTTATGAATGATCAGATTTGGGCAGGACCCTCGCCAAACAGCATTTACACCCCTCTTTTTGTTGTTTAATAGTGCTCCCCCAAAAGTGTACCCACTTTCAGTTTCCAGATAAAAGTACTGGGATACATGAACAACTTTTCCCTTTATGATTTACAGTACCAAAACACATAATTTTTTCCATATTTATTTTCAAATGTCCCCTTGAAGATGAACATGAAGAGGCTTATTTATGAGCCTGTGCGCCTATTTTGCGCTGCCATTGCATCACTTTTCGTGACCCTGCGGCAGCGTAAGACATGCGCCATGTTGCGACATATTTACAAGGTGACGCATCAAGGCAGATGCGTCACCTTGTAAAGCCCTGCGCTACATTATACCTGCGTCAGGTATAATGTATGCAGGGTGGGTGTTTTGTCGCAACAAAGCCCCGTAGAAGTGTCGCAGTGAAATCTATGAGATTTCACTACGACACTTCTATGCCGTTAATGCGTCAAACCCTTACGCATGATGCAGGCCCTTTCACATGAAAGGAACATTGCTGGAGTTGTGTCAGGCTTCCGACACAACTCCAGCAATGCGCCAACAGATACGTCAGTAATACTGATGTATCTGTCATTCCTTGCGACATGATGCGTCATATTGTAAATATGACGCATCATTAGTGTCGCAAGGAGGGCGCACTGAGAAGTGGCGCATTGCTGCGTTTACGCAGCGATGCGCCACTTCTCATAAATGAGGCTCGAAGTGTGGTGATCTCTGCACACTAATGAGTGTTAGGCCAAAAAGCAGTAGACTCTTACTGTACTAAAACACAGTGCTGAAGAAAGATTTCATCTGCTTTTTCATGCGACTTCCTGAAAATTCCATATACACAATTGACTGGCTGAAGGTGACACCCATAACATTGGGCCAGTCAACAGCTATACTGGTGTATGAGTATATCTATGAGTATGTATGGTGTATGAATATATCTACATTTACTATTATTATTGTTGCTGTTATTGTTATGCTTGGGCACAGACGGGCCCGCTGCGGGAGCCCAGAGCAGCCTAAATATGCTCCTACGGGTGCTAGAGTACTTTGCGTGGGCAGTGGCTGCCAGTGGGGTAGAACGCAGAAATGTAGCTTGTGACGTCCCCCCCTGCAAGCGTGTGCGGAGTGGCCTGGCCCGGCGTATGCAAGGCCAGCGTAGGGATGTGAATAAAAAGCATGTAGCCCTGGGAGTGGTCCTCTTCCGGAATGGCAAACGTGCCTGCCAGTGCGGTGCATCCTACCCCGCCACGAGGCCGACGCCCTCGCCGTGAGCGCTGTGGCCTGCGAACCTATGCGCCTGCTGCACCACGGGCCGCTGGACTCCCAACCTGTCATGCCCGCCCCTGCATATCCAGGCCTCACAGCTCACCTGCCGACACCGGCGTGTGTCGAAGAGGGCCCACCACGTGCCGGCACAAACTCCAGGCCCGAACCCCGTGTCCTTGGCAGCCTCCTCACACCATCACGGCCTCCGCGACACAGGACCGCTTTACTCCTTTTTCATTTACGTACTCCACCGCTGCCTCCGGCCTATACTACGCTCAAGTAGGTCACACATGTGGAATTGAGTTGTGATATCTGCATGGCGGAGTCCATATCATTGTACGCAAGGAGACGAGTAAGAGGAAGACGCGGTTCAGTCCGGAGGAGAAAAGGACCATCTTTACGGAGGTGTCCGGACACTGCCGACAACTGCCCTGGTGTCACTAACTCTGTGCATCGTGGGCCAACGACACGTGGATGCGTGCCCCTACTGACCGCTGCCCCGGGCCTACACTGGGGTCAAGTAGTTCACACATTTGGGACTGAGTCTAGATTTGGCAATTGCCGAGTACACACGCAAATGTAGAGTTTAACTCACTATACTCCCTTCGATGTGGTGACACAAAGTATGTGCATGGCATCCCAGCCACACGTGTCTGTGGGCCCTTGAAGACTATGCCTTCGGACTACACTGCGGGTGTGCAGGCCTCACACAAATCCAATCCAGTCCGTACCAGGCAGGACACGGCATCGTCGCTGGCTAAACACCCGCTCAGCTTTGTCGCTACTGCCTCGGTCAACCACGAGTCATCACTGTGAGAAGTTGGCCTGGTATATGCTGTTCACTAATTAAAGTGGACACCTTGCACCAGGGCAAATCGACTCTTATGGTAGATAGGTTTAAGACAACCTTTTAAAGAAAGCTATCCTAGTGGTAGCTGTGGAGAGCAGCCTTCAGGCTAAGTCTCGGAGGAATGTAAAGCAGCTTGTTTTACCATATAATCTCTTGAATCACCAAATGAAAAGACACCACACAGGTATATATATCAAATATATATGTATTTATTTCTAAATAACTCTCTACTAATCTCTTTATGAGATTAGAAGACAAACATATGCACAAATCAACGTTTCACAATAAGTTAAGCACAAAATATGGCTGGGGCCCTAGGGGCGTACCAGACCATATACTAAGTAAGAGACTTAGGGACAACGACTTGCAGGGAGACAAGGCCTAGGGCCTTCAGAAGTGCAAGGGCCTCACGAAACCACCCAAGGCAGGTAAGTAAAGGACCCACGGGGGACGCGTGCAGTGTGGATACACAGGCGCGGATCGCCGTTAACTTCAATGGGGCAAGTCGCGGTTGGAAATAAAGAGTTTTAGGATACTTCGGGAGAACCTACAAGCAAGTCACTTACAGGGTAAGTAGTTCTAGGGCCCACACCCACAGGAGCACCGTAGTGCTGGAGTTACCTCACCCAGGGAAGCCGGGTGCACAGGTGTCCTTTGGTGTCGGGTCGCGGCGTCGTTTTCAATGGCGAACAAAGAAGACTTGCTGCTTGCGGGAGCTGAAGAAGTGTCCGGTGGAATCCAAGCCTGGATTCTGAAGAAGGATGACCTGAAAGCAGAGGGGACAGTGTTCAAAGTCACTTGGCAGTGACCCGGGGCAAGGAAGATGGATGCCCACCGTCGTCGGTTGATTCAGGTCGGTTGCGGGTGCCTTGACTCTTCAGCCACGTGGTCCAGGAGGTGTCGACGACGACCAGGAGCTGGATTCGGTGGGTCCCTCGACGTCTGCAGCTGACTGCGGTGTCGGCAACTCGATTGGAGCCAACAAGCCTTGGCAGCAGCAAGTCTCGGGGAGATGAAGAAAAGTCGATGGCGCAGACCAGCAAGGTCTGAGGGACTCACCCAGCGAGGGTAAGTCAGGGCAGGCCTGGAGCAACCAGGGAGCCCTTTGGTTTCTTTAAGAAGTCTTCTGGGGACCCACAAGCCGGCTGGCAAGGGATTGCAAAGACACCTCGGGCGGAATCACTCAACAGGGGCCCACGGTCACTCGGGACGGTGTAGGCCTCTGATCTTCGGAGGAATTCTTGCTGGAGGTCGGGACCACACGTGGTCCAAAGCACAAGTTCGTAGAACGTTGTGAAGGGGTTGCACTCGACAATAGTGCACGGTACCCAGGGGTCGCGGTTCCTCGTTACTCGTGGGGTCCACTTGCCTCAGCTTCGCTGGGGACTCACGATGGCCTAGGAGAGGTCAGGAAATCCACTTCTTGGGCTGCAGGGACTTCGGACTCCAGCGGGAGCGGCGTAGTTTGCGACCGTCGTTGTCGTTTTTGGTGCCTGCCAAGCAGGGGAGTCACTCCTTGACTCCAAGGGAGATTCTTCTGTCTTCCAAAGGTAGTGGAACGTCGAAGGGCCAGGATTCTTCTGTAGAGCGTCGTCCAGGGGTTATCTGCTTTGCAATGGCAAGGTTCCCCCTCTTATACTAAAAAGAGGGGATGGACTAGCTCTATGACCCCACCTATGGGAGGGTCAAGGGAGGGGGTGGCTACACCCACTTCCCTTTGTCCAGTTTCGCGCCAGAGCAGGGGCAGGTAGCCCCTGAGCTGGTTTGAACTGGCATATGCACAGAGGAGCCTTCTGCTCCCCCAGTGCAGGACTTCAAAGCACTCTAAGAGTGCACCCACCCAGCCCCAATACACTAAACCCTGTCTGGAAGGTGGTTACACCTCCCTGTGACAGGATGCCTATTGTTGGGCTTCCTCCACTGTGAGTTTCGGTCATCAGCAGGAGGGCAGCCCAGTGTCTGTGACTGGTGGCATCCATTTTGTGATGCCAGGGCTCTTTAGGATTCTACCGCGTTTCCACAGCAGGTACATGTCTTATCCCTCTAGAAGGGTGGAATGCTACCCCCGCCGCCAAGATTGGCGGGGGGTAGTATTCCAAGATGTTTGACACCAAACACGACATGTTTTGATGCAGCCATTCCAAAGTTAGCATTTACCGCGAGGATATAATGCACTTAAGAGTATATGGTTTAACCGCATCCACAAACAGCACCAGAGAATGGACTCTGAGAACTGCAGAGGGGCCCTGCTCATGCAGAGGCACCCCCTCACATAGAAGCCAAGCACCCTGCCCTCAGGATTGATAGGGCCTGCCTTAGGGGTGACTGATAGGTTTATATGTGTGTGCAGGAGAGATATAGGAAACCTATATCTCAGTGAGGGGTGCTAGCACCACCTCACCCAGGCTGCAGTAGCAGGCCTGTGGTGTCAGATTTAGTCTGCTTCCCAGGGGTGGCATAATACATGCTGCAGCCCCTGGTAGGCCTGTGAAGTACCTATGCCCTTGGCACCTAAGGTACCATATACTAGGGACTCATAAGGCACCACAGTATCCAATCACTAGTGCACCTAGAGTGCACTCCATGTCATTTAGAGAGAGCAGATAGACTGGGGCCCTGAATAGCAGGGTCCCAGTCCAACTAAGTCATAAACCAGCAAAACACCATAAAAAAGTGGGGGCAACCATATAGTCAGATTCCACCTTCCTACATAACCCCCCAAACGAAAGGAGATAAGGCTAACCTTGGCCAGTTGAGCCTTTATTGACTAAGTGGCCATATAAGGAAGCACCTGCACTAGCATGGTTGCCCCCTGTCTTATGGTCCACTAAGCAATCCCTCACCCTAAGGGTATGAGAGGGTCTCCACCATGGGGAATCACTACCTGTGGTGTGCTTTGGTAAAGTACCAGGCTGGTGAGGTGTCTGAGTAGGGAAGTGTGGCCCTAGGAATGTTGGCCTCAGCTTTCTCAGCTCACTGGTCACCATGTATGCCTGTCTTTCCATGACTGAGTGGTACTCTGCTCTAAGGGTCAACCTTTGACTGCCTACAGCCGGGGGTTGGGTCCCTTTGGGTGGAACACTGGAGGGACATGGCATGTTTGGAACCTTTTGGTCCCAGGTTTGCCCTTGCCTAACAGAGTCCTTCTGGGGGAGGTCCCTACATAAAGGTATGGGGGATCCCTCAGTGGGTTGAGGAATTTCTACCTGGCTAGGGCTACTAGCCTGGGTGCCCCTAATCTGCTGATGGGGGGTTCCTCTGGACAGGGGGCCCTGGGGGTCCACTGACCTCCCTGACCTCTGCAGCCCTGGGCTGACTGAGGCAGGGTAGAGAGGGGCAGGTTACCTGCTCCAGACTGGGTACCACCTTGTAAGGGTCCTCTGCCATCAGGGGGTGGCCAGGCCAGGCCTGACTACCTCTGTGGCAGTTCCTTCACTAGGGGTAGGGTCAGTTCCCTGAGGAGGCTGACCCTTACCTACTGTCTGGAGGGAAGAAGACTTTTCTTCAACCCTTGTGCTCTCTTCTGGGGGAGAGTGGGCCATTCTTCCAGGCTCCATCTCTCCAAAATCTTGGGCTGGGGCTGTGGCCATCACAGCCCCACTAACTTTTACAGGGACACCCAACATCTTCAGATGGGTTTGGTGTTCAATTTCAGCCCAGGCTGAAATTTCCAGATCATTGCCCATCAGGCAATCTACAGGTAAGGTTGGGGACACTGCCACTCTTTTTGGGCCTGTGACCCCCTCCCAGCTGAGATTGACTATGGCCATGGGGTGATCTGTTCTGACACCATCAATGTTGGTCACCTGGTATTTAAACTCAGGTAAAAGCTGGTGAGGGGGGACTAGTTTCCCTGCCACCATGGTGACACTAGCCCCTGTGTCCCTAAATGCCACAGCTTTCTGACCATTAATTATTGGCTCCAGTCTGTACCTGCCCAATGCTGTGGGACCCACGGTAAAGGTGGCAAATCCTATACCACCATCAGAATCTGAGGAGTCTGTTGAGGGGTCCTGTCTAAACTAGGGCCCACCTCTGTTCCTCTTGCAAAAGCACCTAACTTTTTGGGTGCACTACTCCCAACTGGAGGATTACTACTGGTAGTACCAGGAGGGGTGGTAGTAGTTGTTGGAGGAACATTTTCTTTATTGCCATTCCTGGGACAACTGGGATCAGATTTCCAGTGCCCAGGCTTTTTACAGACATGGCAATAGGGTTTCTTTTCAGGAGAGGAAGGAGTTTGGGACCCACCCCCAGAAGAGGAATTTTGGGGCCCTGTAGTGGACTTATCCTTGGATTTATCCCCACCTTTCTCTTGGGACTTGGTAGAATCTTTCTTGTGGTCACCACCCTGATTCTTAGGCCTTACTCTGGTTCTGACCCATTTGTCTGCCTTCTTTCCCAATTCTTGGGGAGAGGTCAGATCAGAGTCCACCAGGTACTGGTGTAAAAGCTGGTTTTGACAATTATTAAGGATCTGTTCTCTCATCATTAGATTATAAAATCCTTTGAAATCAGTAACCCTACTGCCAACCAGCCAACCCTCCAGAGCCTTGGATGCACAATCTACAAAGTCTGTCCAGTCCTGAGTCTGTGCCTTCTGGGTATCTCTGAACTTCAACCTGTACTGCTCAGTGGTTAAGCCAAACCCATCTATCAGTGCACTCTTCAGGACCTCATAATCATCAGCATCCTCCTCTCTAACAGTGAGGAGCTTGTCTCTTCCTTTATCTGAAAAGGAGAGCCACAAGATTGCTGCCCACTGCTTTTGGGGGACCTGCTGTACTCTACAGGCCCTCTCCATAGCAGTTATCCACTTGTGGATATCATCCCCACTCTGGTAGGGAGGAACAACCTTGCTCAGGTTCCTATGGTCAGGAATATATTCTCTGCCTCTAGGGACACTGTTGCTGCCACCAGGGGGTTCTAACCCCTCTTTTCTAGAAGCTCTCTGGATCTCCAGGGCTTCCCTATCCAGTGCCAACTGCTTGGTTCTGAGGGCCACTCTGGCTTCCTCATACTGGAGCAGTTTGCACCTTCTCTCAGAGGAGGTCTCTCTTAAGGAAAAGTATGAGCTCCTCTGCTGGACAAATTCTCTGCCAGAGTGATAAGAGTGGTCAGATTCCCTGGAAGGGGATCTGTGCCTCTCCTCCTCTCTGTCAGTTCTCTTAGGGAGAATTCCTCTGTCCTTTTCAGGCCCCTTGGAGCCTGGCCCTTCAATCACAGAGTCTTGGTCATTCTGATTTTCATCATCTGACCCAGATACTATGACTGACCCACCCACTGATTCAGACCCTTTAGCTCCTAGAGCCAATCTAAGGTCATCTGCTGTCAGCAGATCTATCAGGTGTAGTGTTGAGGGACTCTGTCCTAGCCTCAGGTGTCTGTCAACACACATGGCTCTCAAGTCAGAGAAAGCCATGTCCTTATACTGAGGCTGAGTGGATCCACTGGGTCCACCCCTTAAGGACATTCTAGTGTTGTGCAGTGTTGTACTACCTACACTAGTTTGTGGCCTACTGATCCTAGCTTGAGCTGTGGAAAGGGTGTGCTATCCCTTGGCACACAGCTCTAAGTTCAGTAGAACTTATTGATACTAAGCTTGACTTTATATGTACCTTGAGTACCTATAATGGTTTTCAGTTAGTAATTCAAATAGAGATTTTCTGGTAAAACAATGGCAAGCTGGAATCCCACACGCTGCCCACCAATGTGAGAAGTTGGCCTGGTATATGCTGTTCACTAATTAAAGTGGACACCTTGCACCAGGGCAAATCGACTCTTATGGTAGATAGGTTTAAGACAACCTTTTAAAGAAAGCTATCCTAGTGGTAGCTGTGGAGAGCAGCCTTCAGGCTAAGTCTCGGAGGAATGTAAAGCAGCTTGTTTTACCATATAATCTCTTGAATCACCAAATGAAAAGACACCACACAGGTATATATATCAAATATATATGTATTTATTTCTAAATAACTCTCTACTAATCTCTTTATGAGATTAGAAGACAAACATATGCACAAATCAACGTTTCACAATAAGTTAAGCACAAAATATGGCTGGGGCCCTAGGGGCGTACCAGACCATATACTAAGTAAGAGACTTAGGGACAACGACTTGCAGGGAGACAAGGCCTAGGGCCTTCAGAAGTGCAGGGGCCTCACGAAACCACCCAAGGCAGGTAAGTAAAGGACCCACGGGGGACGCGTGCAGTGTGGATACACAGGCGCGGATCGCCGTTAACTTCAATGGAGCAAGTCGCGGTTGGAAATAAAGAGTTTTAGGATACTTCGGGAGAACCTACAAGCAAGTCACTTACAGGGTAAGTAGTTCTAGGGCCCACACCCACAGGAGCACCGTAGTGCTGGAGTTACCTCACCCAGGGAAGCCGGGTGCATAGGTGTCCTTTGGTGTCGGGTCGCGGCGTCGTTTTCAATGGCGAACAAAGAAGACTTGCTGCTTGCGGGAGCTGAAGAAGTGTCCGGTGGAATCCAAGCCTGGATTCTGAAGAAGGATGACCTGAAAGCAGAGGGGACAGTGTTCAAAGTCACTTGGCAGTGACCCGGGGCAAGGAAGATGGATGCCCACCGTCGTCGGTTGATTCAGGTCGGTTGCGGGTGCCTTGACTCTTCAGCCACGTGGTCCAGGAGGTGTCGACGACGACCAGGAGCTGGATTCGGTGGGTCCCTCGACGTCTGCAGCTGACTGCGGTGTCAGCAACTCGATTGGAGCCAACAAGCCTTGGCAGCAGCAAGTCTCGGGGAGATGAAGAAAAGTCGATGGCGCAGACCAGCAAGGTCTGAGGGACTCACCCAGCGAGGGTAAGTCAGGGCGGGCCTGGAGCAACCAGGGGAGCCCTTTGGTTTCTTTAAGAAGTCTTCTGGGGACCCACAAGCCGGCGGGCAAGGGATCGCGAAGACACCTCGGGTGGAATCACTCAACAGGGGCCCACGGTCACTCGGGACGGTGTAGGCCTCTGATCTTCGGAGGATTCCTGCTGGAGGTCGGGACCACACGTGGTCCAAAGCACAAGTTCGTAGAACGTTGTGAAGGGGTTGCACTCGACAATAGTGCACGGTACCCAGGGGTCGCGGTTCCTCGTTACTCGTGGGGTCCACTTGCCTCAGCTTCGCTGGGGACTCACGATGGCCTGGGAGAGGTCAGGAAATCCACTTCTTGGGCTGCAGGGACTTCGGACTCCGGCGGGAGCGGCGTAGTTTGCGACCGTCGTTGTCGTTTTTGGTGCCTGCCAAGCAGGGAGTCACTCCTTGACTCCAAGGGAGATTCTTCTGTCTTCCAAAGGTAGTGGAACGTCGAAGGGCCAGGATTCTTCTGTAGAGCGTCATCCAGGGGTTATCTGCTTTGCAATGGCAAGGTTCCCCCTCTTATACTAAAAAGAGGGGATGGACTAGCTCTATGACCCCACCTATGGGAGGGTCAAGGGAGGGGTGGCTACACCCACTTCCCTTTGTCCAGTTTCGCACCAGAGCAGGGGCAGGTAGCCCCTGAGCTGGTTTGAACTGGCATATGCACAGAGGAGCCTTCTGCTCCCCCAGTGCAGGACTTCAAAGCACTCTAAGAGTGCACCCACCCAGCCCCAATACACTAAACCCTGTCTGGAAGGTGGTTACACCTCCCTGTGACAGGATGCCTATTGTTGGGCTTCCTCCACTGTGAGTTTCGGTCATCAGCAGGAGGGCAGCCCAGTGTCTGTGACTGGTGGCATCCATTTTGTGATGCCAGGGCTCTTTAGGATTCTACCGCGTTTCCACAGCAGGTACATGTCTTATCCCTCTAGAAGGGTGGAATGCTACCCCCGCCGCCAAGATTGGCGGGGGGTAGTATTCCAAGATGTTTGACACCAAACACGACATGTTTTGATGCAGCCATTCCAAAGTTAGCATTTACCGCGAGGATATAATGCACTTAAGAGTATATGGTTTAACCGCATCCACAAACAGCACCAGAGAATGGACTCTGAGAACTGCAGAGGGGCCCTGCTCATGCAGAGGCACCCCCTCACATAGAAGCCAAGCACCCTGCCCTCAGGATTGATAGGGCCTGCCTTAGGGGTGACTGATAGGTTTATATGTGTGTGCAGGAGAGATATAGGAAACCTATATCTCAGTGAGGGGTGCTAGCACCACCTCACCCAGGCTGCAGTAGCAGGCCTGTGGTGTCAGATTTAGTCTGCTTCCCAGGGGTGGCATAATACATGCTGCAGCCCCTGGTAGGCCTGTGAAGTACCTATGCCCTTGGCACCTAAGGTACCATATACTAGGGACTCATAAGGCACCACAGTATCCAATCACTAGTGCACCTAGAGTGCACTCCATGTCATTTAGAGAGAGCAGATAGACTGGGGCCCTGAATAGCAGGGTCCCAGTCCAACTAAGTCATAAACCAGCAAAACACCATAAAAAAAGTGGGGGCAACCATATAGTCAGATTCCACCTTCCTACAATCACCACATGCCATTTCAACGCCGTGTGTTAGTGTTCCATGAGGAGCTTGCTGAACAGCGGTTGGCCCGCGCTGCCCGCTGCCTCCGGACCACACAGCGGTCGAGTAGGTCACACATTGGGAACTCAGTCATGAATCATTTATGGCCGAGCTGATAACATTGTACTGGCCTCATCGCAGACTGCATCCCCTTACAGCTCCGG
Source organism: Calotriton arnoldi (assembly GCA_963921515.1). Lineage (NCBI taxonomy): Eukaryota > Metazoa > Chordata > Amphibia > Caudata > Salamandridae > Calotriton > Calotriton arnoldi. The sequence continues at coordinate 46,335 of CAWUFW010015986.1, read as the reverse complement.
TGCCACTAAGTCTGTTCCCCGACATCCATGGACACTTACTTCTTGAGATTCGTTGGAGACTGAGTCCATGGCTTGGGGGTTGTCTTCATCATCGTGTCGGTGATACTGACTATGTTGCCAAGACGAGGCTGTAGCATTCCACTCCTCCATTTGCCACTTCCGGCCGGCTTCTGCCCTCTGCATTATGCCCTGGAGGAGCCCTTCCACTGTCCCCCACAAACCACCGCGACATTCACCTTCGACATCGATGAGGACCCGCTCACCTAGCGTGGCACTATCTCACTGCACCACAAGTCACCGTCCCGTGGTGGTGTGCCTGTGCCAGCCGCAGTGCATCCGGGGCCACTAACTCTGTGCAGCTCAAATCATGGCCCCAACCTGAGGGCATGTCGGATGGCCTCTGTTCCATTGGCCTGGGGGGCATCAATGCCATGTCTCTGCTACCCTGCGCTGTCCACTGCCTCTGGCCTCAGGTGCGGTCCACCTGGGCTCACACATCAAATCGAGTCCTGGCCTGCCCGGACGTCACATCACCGCAGGATGCACACGCCACCACCGCCAGGACCAACTCCAAACGACAGGTGCCAGAGTCGTAAGTGTCTTTCTGCCAGACTGTCAGAGTTGCTCACACCTGTCGTGGGTGCCATCATCAGCTTGATACCCTGCTCAGCCCTTCAGGTGCCACTTACTCAGTGCACAACGAATCAAGGAGCATTCTGCTTGCATGTTGGGTGAACACTGTACTCTCTCCGGCTACCACCATGATGCTTCACAGTTGTTTCTGCTATGCTGGTGTTTTATGTTTCTGCTTCAATTGTGATCACTGTTCAGGTTGTTGCCAGCACCAACGACTCCCTGAGGGCTGGCTGACACTCACCCCACACACATCCAGCACATGTGTCACTGTACATGTGACCATGCCAATAAAGGTGTCGGGCGCACGTGCCCGTTGCCAGTTCAAGAGCTCTATGAGTGTGTCTGTGTGCTCATGATGTATGCATTCGGGCCACGGCCCCACAACATCATATTGTGCCGTGTGCAGAGGACGCAGCCATGTCACTGCAGGCAGAGTGTGGGACATTGCACATGTAGCTTTGTCGTCCCCCACTCAATACGTAAGAGGAGTGGACTGGGCCGGCGTGCGCCAGTCCAGCGTGGGGGTGCGGATGATTATCCCATGGCTCTGGGTGTGGTCAGTCCTGGAAATGTGCAAATGCGGGTGTCTGTCGCAGTGTGGATCTCCTTTGGGGAGTGTAGGTGGTCCCTGATGGGACTTAGACACCATGTATGTGATCTAGTTCGGCTTCCATGAGGTGGGACCCCACCCGCACCTGTTCGGACACCCCCTTCTGGCAGTCTGACACCTGGCCTTGGAATGCGATGTGTGCTTCGGTGTGCTGCTGGGAGCCAGCCGTGGTGGTGCGTGCGTCCAGCTGTGTTGTCTGTGCAGGGGGTGGGGTATCCTTGATGCAGCTGGGCTGCCCTGCTCCTGGGGGTCGATTGCCCGAAGATGTCCATGAACTGTTGTAGGGCGTCGGTGTCAGAAGTGTGGAGGTCCTCTTCAGAATCACTGTGGAGTTGTCTGGTCTGCTCTGCTGGAGGTGTTGTTTGTCCCTCTGCAATGTGAAGGGGAGATGCTTGTTGACATTGTGTTGGCATGTATGTTTACGCATTATTCAGGTTTATATACAGACTGCATGATGATGTACATTGTGACTGTTTGGGAGGAGCAGACTATTTGATGCGGGACAGTGGACATTTGGACTACATGATGTAGGTGAGGTTGTACACGTACATTTTCATCTCACAGTTCCCTGCTATCTCAGATGTGATTGGTCATTTTCTACGCACAGGCAGACCCAGTTGTGTCCTCTGTTCTGCAGTGTAAGTGTTGCACTGTGTACCACATTGTCGTCCATGTGGATGTGCTGGCATTGCTATGTGTGTGTGCTGCATTGTGGGAGGGTCGCACCTGCAGCTGTGATTTTGCTACCCCTTATCCCTTGGAGGTGGTGTGCCTTTGACTTTTGTGCTTTTAAGGTGCTGTGATGTTGGCTGCTTGGGTCATTTGTGCTCTTGGACGGTTTCTGTACTCTTGTGCATTGTTTGTCTGCAGATGTATTGTTGATGTCAGTGGTTGTTTGTGCACGTGGATGTGTCAGAGTGTGACCTGCTCCTTTCCGGATGTGGTCCACACTCAGCCACCTCAGTCTCGTGGCGTGCACAATGTCATGGTGATTGTACTCCAGCCATGCTGCTGGTCATGTGGTGTCACTTGCATTGTCAGTGTGGCTCTCACATACGCATCTGTGCTGTGTTTCGCACGGGTGCATGTGTGTGTCGTGGACTTGGTGATGTGTGGGGTGGGACCTGTAGGAGAGTAGGATCTGCTTCACATGGGTACCCCCACTTTTTGCTGATGCTTCACTGTTTTTCGACATTAGTCTGGCTGGGGCCCTGCTAATCAGAACCCCAGCCTAGCTGCTTCCTCTCTAAAATGGTTTCCATGTGCCTTAGGCACATCACTGATTGGAATCTGGAGTGCCCTTATAAGTCCCTAGTATATGGTATACTATGTACCAAGGGCATAGGTACCTCAGAGGCCTGCCAGGGGCTGCAGCATGTATTATGCCACCCCTGGAAGGCCATCCAAACTGACACCACAGGTCTGCTACTGCAGCCTGGGTAAGGTGGTGCATGCACTCCTTACTGTGATATAGGTTACCTATATCACGAAATACATACACACATATAAACCTATAAGTCACTCCTAAGGCAGGCCTTATCAATCCTAAAGGCAGAGTGCATGGTTCCTATGTGAGAGGGTGCCCCTGCATGAGCAGGGCCCCTCTGCAGCATTCGGAGACCATCTCTGATGCTGTTTGTAGTGCAGCCTGACCATATACTCTTAAGCGCATTATATCCTCGCGGTAAAATGCTAACTTTGGAATGGCTGCACCTAAACATGTCGTGTTTGGTGTCAAACATCTTGGAATACTGGCGGCGGGGTAGCATTCCACCCTTCTAGAGGGAAAGACATGTTAACTCTGACGAGTCCGGTAACTTCTTTCCAGAGCCCTGGCATCACAAAATGGATGCTGCTGCCACAGACACGAGTCTGGCCTCCTGCTGCTGGACGAAACTCCGGCAGGGGAGGCCTGGACAATAGGTTTCCTGTCCCAGGGAGGTGTGACCACCTCCCCAGACAGGATAATGTGTATTGGGGCTGGGCGGGAGCACTTTCGGGTGCTTTGAAGTCCTGCACTGGGGGCACATTTGGTGTCCCTGTGCATACCCCAGTTCAAACAGGATCAGGGGCTTGCAGCCCCTGCTTTGGCGCGAACTGGACAAAGGGAAAGGGGTGTAGCCACCCCTCTGCCCTGACCCACCCATAGGTGGGGCCACAGAGTAGTCCAACCCCTATTTTTAGAATAAAGGTAGGAATCCAGTCCTTAGGACTTTAGATTACACCTGGACGAAACTCTGAAACTGAATCCTGGACCTTCGACGCTCTACGACAAGAGTAGAGGACTGAAGAATCTCCCTTGGGGTCAAGGAGTGACTCCCCTGCTTGGCAGGCACCAAAGAAGCATCTGTCCGGTTTGCATTTCTGAAGCTCCCGTCGGACGCCGAAGTCATCGCATCACCAGAGGTGGATTCTCAGACTTCCCCAAGGCTACCCTGAGTCCCCAGCAAAGCTGAGGCCCGTGGCTATCGTGGGTGACTTGAGACCGTGACCCCTGGACACCGAGCACACTTGCAAGTGCATCATCTTCTGGGTTTCCCAAGAAGTCGTGCTTTGGACTCCGAGTAGCCCTAGCCTCCAGCACCACCTGCACCGAAGATCACTGGCCCCCACTCCACGAGTGTCCTGTAAGCCAGCTCCACGTGCGGCGTCACGAGGCTCCTTCGCGGTCGCTAGCCCGTTGGCTAGTAGCCCTTAATGAAGGCCAATCTTTTCCTTTCTTGGCATCCTGGTTGCTCCAGGCCAGCCCTCACTTACCCTCGCTGGGTGAGTTCCACAGACCTTGCTGGTCTGCACCATCGACGATCTACATCTTACTTGAGACTTGCCGTTGCCAAGGCTTGTTGGGTCCAATCCGATCGCCGACACCTCAGCACTCGACAGACATCGAGCACCAGCCCGAATCCTGCTCCTGGTCACCGACAACGCCTCCCGGACCTCGTGACTGAAGAGTCAAGACGACCATCAATGCACCTGAAGCACTCGACAGCGGTGGGCATCTGTCCATCGCCCTCCTGGTCACTGGCAAGTGACCCAGACTCTGTCCCCTCTGCTTTCAGGTTCACCAGAACTCCGATCCACTCTTGGATCCACCCGGACACTTTTCTCTTGGCCGCCAGCAGCACTTTGCAGCAGATCGCCATTCGAATCGATGACGAAACCCGACCCCGAAAGGCACCTATGCACCCGGCTTCCCAGGGTGAGGTAACACGAGTACTCCGGTGCTCCCATGGGTAGAGACTCTTCAAAGTCCTAGATCTCAAAGGGTTTTGTCCTAGTCCTCTTTTAAGTGTCCCTTTCCTCTATTTTCCCGATCCCGACTTTCTCCATAGAAGTTAACGGCGTATCGCGGTTGTGTATTTACACTGCACGCGTCCCCCGTGGGTCCCCTGTGGCACTACCTTGGGTGGTTCCTTGTGGTCCAAGCACTTCTAGAGGCTCTAGGCCTAGTGTCTAGTTCAGTCGTGGTTCGCATACCACTTTATTGGTATATGGTTTGGTACGCCCCTAGGGCCCAAACGTGTATTTGTGCTATTACTGTGATTTAAGATCTTATAACTTATGTATCTTCGAACTCTAGCCTCATAAAGAGACTAGAGGGGTGTGTTTAGCTAATAAATACATATATTTTGAATATATACCTGGTGTAGTGCTCTTTCATTTGGTCACTCAAGAGATTATAGACTGGTAAAACAAGCTGCTTTACATTCCTTCAAGACTTAGCCTGAAGGCTGCTCTCCATAGCTACCACTAGGATAGCTTTCAATAAGGTTGTCTTTAACCTATCTACCATAAGAGTCGATTTGCCCTGGTGCAAGGTGTCCACTTTAATTAGTGAACAGCATATACCAGGCCAACTTCTCACAGGACCCCTTTGGGCACATGGTGGACGGGGGCCTACTTGATGTTTGTATGTGTGCTGCAGTGTGCCACGGGGATCAGGGACATGACCCAGGGTCGTTGTGGGTGTGCGGTGTGCTACACATCGTTGTGCATGTGTGCCATTGTGCCCGTCCCCCCAGTCCCTGTTCGTTACTCACCCTGTTGATGTTGTGTCAGGTCATGTTGAGCTGTATCAGGACTCTCGACTCCTTGCACCGTCTCCGCACTGATGACTGTGGCCGCCATTTGCTCCAGCTCCTCCTGTGGCGCTAGACTCCCACCTCCATTCGCCGTTGCTGCCTTCCTGTTGGCAGCGGGTTTCTGCTTGGTTTGGCTTTTCACATCGTGCCAGCGCATCTTGCCCTCATCGACACTCCGACTGCATTCATGATGGAATGCCATTTTTCCGTCTGTGTTGCCACTGACACGGTGGAGGTGACGGACAGTTGTTGTTCGTGCTCTGTCACCTCCGTGAGGACGATCCGGTTGTCATGCGGACTGTACCCCGTCTTCCTCTTCCTCTTCTCCTTGGCCTTCCCTGACCCCGAGGTTCCTTGCTGGTGGTCTGTGGGGCTTGTGGGGTTCGCGTTGACCTGGGCACTGGTTCCGGGTGCATCCATGTTGCTACGCAGTTTATTTGTTTATTTTATTTTTTTGTTGTTCTGCTTTTATTGTGCATTTTCCCTCATGACGCATGGGAATTGCAGGCCTGTCGCTGGTTATTGCTGGTTTTTGTATCGCGGTTGGCCTCATCGCGACTTTATTTGCGTTAGTGTTTGGCATTTTTGCGGCGTCGCGTTGATTTTAACGCGGACATTTGACGCGTTATCGTGGGACTATCGCATGGTGCCGCCAGGTTGAGAATAATACATTGACACGGCGTTGTTTTCCCGCGATAGACTGCGATATGCAAAGTTGCGTTAAGCTAAATTTGCGGTGGTTAGCACACGTTCTTGAGAATATGTCCCATAGAATGTGAGTCTGACCTGGCCCGGTGACACAGCAGGATTCCCGAGAGCTAGTTGGAGGCCCGCTCACTTTCTCCACCACTCTGCAAATGCAACTACTAGTTAAAAAAACATAGAAATTCCTTTAAAAAAACAAAGAATACAGAGACATTATAGTTAGGAAATAGAATTTGAAAAATCTAAGAAATTCATTGGAAAAAACAAAGGGTACAGCAGTTATAGCTAGCGGAGCTAATTATAACTTACGTCCCCACAATGCACTGTGTAACCCGGTCTGGCCGCTTAGTGTACTAATGCATCCATTGTAGGGGCCTGTGTTCGACCTTATGGTCACAGGTTCAAATCCTGGCAGGTCCACTCACCCTTTCCTCCTTCTGAGATTGATGAGTACCATTGAGTTGGATAGCAATAAACATCTGTTATTCAGTGCCAAGAGTCCTATGGGTAAACGTCTCCTTACAGATGTTATGTTATATAACCTCACATATTACATCACTCCTGACATGGTCTGTGATATCACTGATGACATCACTGAGGACATCATTCACCACTCACACCCCCATACATCCTCTCATATACACATCCACACAACCACTCACATGCCCATTGACAGACCCATACAGGTACTCATACACACACTCACTCCTCCATAAAGCCACTCACATACCCACTCACTCACTCATATAGCCACTCACACAACCATTCATTCACCCATACAGCTACTTATATAACCAGTCACTCACACATACAGCCACTCACACAGTCATACACTCAGCCATACAGCTACACACACACTTATTCACATAAACAGTCACTCACACTCACTCACCCATACAGCCTCTCAACACAGCCACTCACTCACCCATACAAGCGCTCACACAATTACTTTCATACCCATTCACACCTCCATACAAGCACTCACACATCTGCTCACTCACCCAAACAGCCATTTACACAGACACTCAATCTCCAATATCTCACACACCAACTCACTTAAGCAAACACCCACTCAAACAGCCACTTACTAACCCATACAACCACTTACACACCCAGTCCTTCACTCACACAGCCATTCAGACACCCACTCACTCACCTATACAGTCACTACACACCCAGTTGCCCACCTATAGAGGCACTCACACCACCATTCATTCACCTATACAGCCACTAACACACCAACTCACTCAGCAATACAGCCACTCAAACAGCATATCCCTCACACACACAGCTACTCACACACCCACTTATATATCCATACAGCCACTCACACACCAATATATACAAGGATACATACAATAATACAGCCACTCACATAATATATGTTAGAAATAGAATTACTCATTAGTAGCACACCTAGTATACTAATTTAACTTTTGAAGTAGGTTAGTATATCACCAAATGAACATTCGAAGAACATTTAAACCATTCCTCACCCTGAAAAACTTCAAGCATGCAGTGCATGCCCTAGTGATTCCCAGGTTAGACTATGGAACTGCAACCCTTTTTGGACTGCCCATATCCAAACTGGCTCCTCTGATAGCCTCGCTCTACCCTGCTGCCAGGCTTATCAGCAGCTCAAAAGAAACAACCACATTGCCCCTGATCTGAAATCCCTCAACTGCCTCCTTTTCGAAGCAAGAATCCAGCTAAAAATTGCCTGCATGACACACAAAGAGCTCCACTTCAAATCCCATAGATATCTTGCTCAGAAACTAGAACTCTGGTGGTTCCAGATCATCCAGAAGCTCCAACACCTTACTTCTGAAACCTCGATTCCACAAGAAGAAAACTTACAACCAATCTTTCTCTGGGATTGCACCGAGAATTAGGAACACCTTGCTCCCGGAAATCACAATGAATCCCTCAACTGTATCCTTCAAGAGAGAAGTCAAAGTACTCTGATGTACAAATTTCTTCCTTAGATCCTAAAATACCCTTCCCGATTCCTCAACTTTCCTCTTGACTACAACATACCGACTACTTTGTGTTTTTGACTTCTAAGTCCTGAGACTACCATCCCTTTTCTTGACACTTCATGAACCTGCAGTTTTTCTTGACTATGATACTTTTGTTTTTATTGGTTTGTCTCCTGTGCTCTTTGAACATTGTAAAGCATACCCTTCCTTTCCGGGTATTATTTTCTACTGTATTTTTCTCAAAAATGTTATTATTGTTATTATTACTCTGCTCTCTGTATACTTGTAAAGTGCTCTGATACCCGCAAGCATAAAGTTCGTGCTCTAAAAAACAATCAAATAAATACATAAATGTTTGACACCCATAAATTCTTAAGAACAGTTAAACTCACCTGGTGATGTCATCAGTGATGTCATTTAAGAAGTCATCAATGATGTCATCAGTGATGTCACTGACCATGTCATGAGTGGTGTAATATGTGAGCTCATAAGCTGTGCAATGCTGGGCCATAAAATATAGTAAGCACAGGTAACTATAACTGATGAATTTCACTGGTTTTGTAGGAGTGACATCTGAGCCTAACTATAACATCCCTCTAACCTTTGTTTTTTTCAGTGAATATATATATTTATCAGGGGTCACCAACCTTTTGTGTAGTGGGAGCTACTTCTGGTCAGTGAAAATCATCATGAACTACTAAACCCCAAGCAACTCACACATTTTTACAAGAGACCCCCCCCCAGGCACAGCTCCATTGACTTTAAGCCTAATTTCTTCAGAACCCATACTGTGGTTTGAACAAAATACTCAGATTTCCCTAGAAATATTGAAAGGAATGACTCTGGATTTGTGTTGTCACCACACTTCAAGACCTTTCAATTAATAGCTGTCACTGAAATATTCATTGTAATTCAGCTCAAATAACAAACATACAAAAAAAACAATCTTACCTTCAATGTGTAACTATGTAATGTCCTCAAATACTGTGTAATCTTGTAGTCTGGGAGGGCTATTCTGAAGAAGTCATTATAGTAGTGAAATAGTCACAGTGAGTGGCAGTCAGCCGGTGCAAAGCTTTACTGAATCACAAGTGCAAATGAATTCTTCTACTGTAGCTTTGACAAGATTGCTGTGTTTTTCAATGTCCAGATAAGCTGAACTTCAACTTTGTTTTATGCTCCTATTTAGGAAAGTACCGATTTTGTCCTCCACTCTGAATTCTTCGAAAGGTTACGTTTCGACCTTAAGGTTTTTATGGCACCAGTCATTTTGGCAATTATATTTTCATTCCTCCCTTTACTTTTTGGGAGTGTCAGAAAAAACCCTGCCTGCAATACACATTGCTTTGTTCTTGTTCAACTAATAAAATAACTTTAATAAAGATGCTGAAGATTCTTCTCTCCAACTACTTTTTTCTTGGTGTCTGAAACCCAGGACTGCAGTATACGTTGCTTTGTTCTTGTTCAACTTATAAAAAAAACTTTGAAATATGCTGAAATTTCTTCTTTATAGCAATTTTTTTCCTTGATCTCAATAAACCAGGCCTCCAGCAAACACTGCTTCTTTTCTTGTGCAGAAAAAAACAAAATTGGAAAGGTGCTGAAGAATTGGCTGACCAGATACTTTTTCTCAGTGTTAGTAAAACAGGCCTGCAGTACACATTCCTTTGTTTTGTTCAACTAATAAAAAACTTTGTAGGATGCTGAAGATTCTTCTCTGCAGCTACTTTAATCTTGGTGTCAGTAATAATACAGATACCTAGATTTGGGATTTCAGCAGGATCTGTCACTGAACAAGTATTGATTGCGAATGCATATAAATCATTTCAGTGAGAGACTTGACACTGCATGGTGTCCACTAATCCCTTGTAATCTGGGGTGTAGCATGAGAGGGCATCTCCTATGGAGTCATTTAAATGTTCGTCAGTCAGACGTGTGCAGAAATTAGATTTTACTTAGTTATCAGAGAACACTAATTCACAAAGATAGGTAGAGCCAAACAGAGAAAAAAAGTTTCAATGCTGCTTTGTGGATGTTCGTATACTTTTCAGCATCCACAAGACTCCAGAAATGAATGCCAGATTGTCTTGCTTTCAAAGCAATGCCATTTTGAAGTGTGACAATCTCCATTTCTATGGTGGCAGAGTCAAGGTTAAGAAGCACACTCATTTTCTCAGAAATGTCACTAACATCTACTTTAATGACAGGGTTAGAAATAAACATCACACAGGGCTCCAGTTGCTCAGAATCATTAAATCGGTCACTGAACTTCTTGATTAAGCCTCATCAGGAGGCTACTGTGTTTCTCAATGTCCAGGACCTCAGCCTCACCTTTGTTTTCTGAAAGGATTTGGAGCACAGAGGGAAAGTGCTGCATCTTTCTTTTCCTTAAATGCTATATGAAAAGGTTAAGTTTTGATTTGAATGTTTTCACAGAGCTTATCATGTTGGTGATTGTCTTGTTTTTTCCTTGTAACTAGCAGTTCAATACATTTAATTTTTCTGTCACATCTGTCAAAAATGCTAAATCGAGCAACCACTCAGTGTTTGATAACTGTGTGGTATCTTCATTTCTAGACTCCATGAAAGCTTTGACTTCTGGCAATAGCGAAAGGAATCTACGGAGTATTTTTCCCCTACCAAGCCATTGGATCTGAGTATGCAGTAAAAGGTCACCATACTTGGCTGATAGTTCTTCAAGGAATAATTTGAAGGTTCGGTGTTGCACGAATTGAATTAATAATTTTAACAACAGGAGTCATCACATGATCAAACCTCATTACTGCGTGCAGATTTTGCCTGGTGATGTAAAATGCGATGGTATTTCAATAAAGGAGGAAATCTGGATCTGCTTTACAATTGGCAATGAAATCAGAATTATGCCCTATCATTGCGGGTGCACCATCAGTTGTTACCGCCACCAACTTTTTCAATGGGACATTTTGTTTCACAAAATATTTCTTCACCTCATTGTGGATGTCAGTTCATCTGGCTGTGGTTTTCAGAGGCACCAGAGTTAAAAATTCCTCTTTATCAGTGAAATCTTCAAAATCATTCTAATGAACATTGTCAAATGGGCAATATTGCTTGCATCAACAGATTCATCACACTGAAGAGAAAAATATTTGCATGTCTTTAAATCCCACTCTAAGTGCTCTATCATATTGGCCGGTAATGCATATACCATTCTTGCCATAGTGTTCGACCCTAACTGCACATCTGAAATGGCAGACATATTTTCAGGGCTATTTTTGAAGTCTTTAGATAAGGACTCTGCCATTAGAAGCATTGCTTCCTTCACAATGGCTCTATCTGAAAATATTGCTTTGAGCTTGATCAAGTGATGAGTAACTTTGAAGGATGCTTCAGTTGCCGCAGTGGCGTTCTTCATTAGCTTTGTAAAAAAAAGATTGCTGTGTCTGCAATGCAGATTTCAGTTTGTTTACTTTTCGTGAATTCAGACTGCTTCCTTTAGGGAACTTCCTTTAAAAATGCATGTGCTTTGTTGAAAAATGCCTCTCAACATTGCCCTTTTTTCCCACTGCAACTTTTGCTCCACAGATTAAATACACACAGTTGTCTTTACTTTTTGTAAATAAAGATTCATTCTCCCACTCTTGATGGAAGTAGTATGTCTTACTCATTGGCCTTTTGCAGGGACCTGGCTCTTCATCCATGATTAGTTGTTAAGGCTGTAAGCAAGAGTAAACATGTTGATGAAGTCAACAGCCTATCCATACCAGGCAAGAATACCATGTGGACACCTTTAATAATGTTGTATTTCAGGCCATTTGTTATTAGCAGCCATGTTGTAAATTAAACAGCACTGTTGGAAAGTGAGATAACTAACTCATCTTAGCTATGTTTAATTATGAACACAGGAGGACTGCTTTTCAGAAATGACCTGAGATTTGATTCATTATGACCAAAGATTGTTTTTTGGGTTGCGTGGACTTAAGTCGACTTCTGTAAATAGGAAGAGGACTAAAAATTGTACCACACCAAGCACCCAATTGACAAAGGTGAAAGTTTTGCAAATCATTTCTTTTGGGTACTCCTACATTTGTAGAAAACATTGTACTTTTTTGAATTAGGACAAGCTTCCAAAAGTACTCCGGCACTAATATTCCATGACATCTGCAGATTGTATTGACATAACCCTTTGATCTCAGGCTTATGGCGACTGGCATCACCCATATTTCAAACCACTATCACCTTCATTCTCCATTCTCTAGGGATCACCCTCTTAAATGCCTTGACCTGAATTTTTGAGACAAGAAGTTCACATGTACGCAAGACCAGTAAAAATTCAAAAAAATAATTCAAAGAAGTACTTGCTCTTTTTTTGATATGTAACGTGAAAGTAAAAATAACAATATACAAGAAGATGTCCTGGATGTCCTAACTAAGTTTTACACCAAACATTAGTTCATTGGGTGAGGTGTGACCTATGCCATATGCATACTCCATCCATCTATTGCACACAGCTGACTGAGGCAGGGAATAATGTTATCTGATTATCACAATATATTTAGGATTAAAAATGTCTCAGTATAATGATGAACAGTTCTTTGACTGGCCCTGTTGCGAAGAGCCAGGTTGTAGAGCTGCTCTAAACTGCCTCAGTGCTCTGCTTGTGTCTATTCTTGTTAATCAGTTAGCCACAGGTTGCAACTCACTCAATGAAGCTCTAAAAGTGGCCACGCCATCTCTAGGAAGAAGGAGATACCCAATGGGTGAGCTTTACAACATGAAACCAGAAAACCTGGGACCAATCCCAGCTCCTCTCTTAAGCAAACTGTGTGATCCTGACCTCGGTAGTAACCAGATGAGGCTCCTAGTAGACTACTATAATCCCCAGAAATACCAATGGGACATATAGAGCTATTCAAAGCTGTCAGCAGACTGAAAAATCATAAACTGTAACTGCATATCTGTCTCACACCTCATCATTCACCGCACTGCTATTCAGTTCGTCCCATAACACAATAAAGTTTATTATGTTATCAGATAATAAACAAAGTAAACGCACCTTGGTGTTCAGCAGACAAGACATGGACAAACTTTCCTCATAGGATCTCAAACCAAAGAAAACACTTTCAACCACACACCCTGTATGGTACAGCTTGCTGACCATGTAGATAAGTGCTTCATGACCACACATTGGGTTAGTATGAGCTAATAATACTGCAACACAATGCCTCCCTTTCTTAATTATTACACATGATAGCACCTTGAAATGCATAAGTTCAGAGTGTGTGCTGTACAAAAATCTCTCCTGTGCTAACTATAAAACTCTGTGTGTAGTGATAACAATCTAGGCCACATATATGATGCACACATGATAAGTGACTTTCCTTTCTTGTCATCAGCAATTGAGTGAGTCCATGAAATGTAAGAAATACTATCACTTCTAAAAATGCCTCTCAAAGTAGTGATATAATTGAATGTTCATAAAACAGTTTCATTTAAAAAAAAAAAAAATAGCAGCATCTATCTGAGCTCAATGGAAGTCCAGGGCACATAAAACTGATTGTCAACTATAATAAATAAATTGCTGCTGAGCATCAACAACATCATCTCATGAGCTGCTTGGTGAATGAACTGGTGCAGTGATCATATGTAAGGGTGTGCCGAGTAGAAGACTGTACACCCATAACAAGGAGGCAGGAACATGCATAGTGCAATACTTCACCCTTGGGGACATATTTATGAGCCCCTTGTGCTGCCGGTGCATCACTTTCTGTGACGCTCCAGCGCACAAAAAACCACAGACAAGCTTTGGCACAGCCCACCAGCCAATACAATCTGCCCACAAACAGCCAAAAAAACAACCAATGCGCTGATCTGTCAGGCCAGCCCTTCGTGCAGGGCCTGGTTCACCTGGACGCCATTCCCACTCCACTGGCCTCTCAAGTGCGGTCCTATCAAATGGCGTCACTACCACCATGTACATATGTTTTAATAGTCAATTATGTTGCACATTTAACAATTGTGCCCATATACAAAGTGTGCATTGCAAACAGACATACTTTGCTTTCTCATGGCAGTGTTGTCTGGACATCATGTGTGGGAAAAAGTTCATATTTAAATACTACAGTTTTATCCAATCATGTCAACTCTGTGATATAATCCCCCTCCTGCCTGTGTAGATACCATCTTACCTGCTTCTCTGATCAAATATAAAGGTGGCAGGCTGAAAAGGCAGGTGGCTCAGGCCCTGGCCGTTCAATACTACTTGCACCACCTGCAAACCTGCTCTGCACCAGCACTCGTCATGCACAATGAAAAGCGCGGTGCCAGGATGGGAAAGGCAGGGGGGGCAGAGACGAGATGTGCACGTAGGAGAGGAACGTCATCCTCTTCAGCCCGCCCCAACCTACCCCAGCTAAGCTCAAAGCCAATCTGACCAGCTGGTTTTGGTGAGGGCGGGCAGCGGAGCCTAAAAAAAGTCTTAATAGCCAACTCTGCATACATTGTGGGCAAACAAGGCCATCACTTATTATCCCTTCCCATAAAAATATTGGCATTCGGATATAGGGCGTAACGCTCCTTCCTTGAGGTGACAAGTCCTTCAGGGATTTCAATTATAGAACAAGTCGGCCATCGCGTTTAAAGTAATGCGGCTACACATGAAATACATGGCCTGCCCCCCACCTGCCTGTGTCGATTCCATCGGAGTTGTAAACATGTTGTGATCTGCGCTCCTTGCAACTTAATTGGAGGCCTGCCTTAATATCTTGAACACCTTGAAATGGTGGTGGACGTAGAAGACAATAACATGCAGCCGGTCTTTTGGACAGCAAGTCGGACGGGGCAAGTCTGTGTGCCTTTGGAGTTTGGACTATAAATAACATTGAGGCACTACGGAGGTGACGTGGTCCGCCCATGCTGGCAGTTCTTTATAACTAACTATTGCACTGTTTTAATTAAGGTCGGGCAAAGACACTGTTAACTGCTTTGGTTTTAAAGTACACAAAGGGCATAAGAGGGGATAAGGCCCCTGAGAAATGTGCGATGGTCATCCCAGGGATTAAGGGTTTCTATGACAATCCCTCAGGTAGGCTGACCGAGAGCTACTGGCTCCCTTCTTCCCCTACGCAAACCACTCTCAGTTATTTCGGAGACTCGATACCACCATTCAGATGCTGGGCCCTGGGTCTCTGTTAATGCATTGATGGTCATGAATGCAACCGACGCAGGGCCAACTTTAGGGCGGTGTGACCGAGGCCACCACACCAGGCCAAAGGGGGCCCCATCACTTTGCTTGGCACCACTCATTTGGGATGCTCGAGACCACAAAGAAATGGCAGAATAACATCAGTATTTTTCCTGGAGACTGATGGGCAGACACCACAAGCTTAAGTAAGCAAAGCTCTGATGGTTTCAGATCGCTTCACTGTAGTCTCACACTTAGCTCTCATTTCTCTGGTACCACACCTTCAAGAGCAGTCATGCTCTTCCAAGCATGCCTATCAAAGACGCTTTGGCTTGTTTCCTTTCCAGACATGTCTTGAATTGAGTATAGGTGCATACCATAACCTTGGCGCTCTTTCGAAGTGGCACACGGTGAAAAAATGAATAACTGCTTCAAGCTGAATATGCAACAAGAGCTGGCATGGCACATCCTTTAATCTGCATCAATGAGAGCTGTGACAAGGCTTATGATGCTAATTCAGCCTTGCAGGACTCACCCTTCAACACAGTATGTTTACTGGGATAGCCAGGGCCTAAAGTGCCTTAACTGCTGTTGGTCCAGGCCCCAGGGTGTTATCTCATGGCTTACCTGCTCGTCCGATCAAATATAAGGTGGCAGGCTGTACTGTAGGCTGAAAAGGGCAGATGACGAGGGTCCCGGCAGTTCCATACTGCTTGCACCACCTGCAAACCAGCTTCACTGCCCTTTCACACCTGCTGCTCCACACCGGCACTCATCATGCACAATGAAAAGCGCAGTGCCAGGGTGGGAAAGGCAGGGGGTGCAGAGACGAGATGCTGATGTGCACTTAGGAGAGGAATGTCATCCTATTCGGCCCACCCCACCCCAGCTAAGCTCAAAGCCAATCTGAGCAGCTGATTTGGGTGAAGGCGGGCAACAGAGCCTAAAAAATGCCTAAATAGCCCAAACGACACTAAAGGGCTACTAAATTGAAATGCAAGGGGCACAAGCTACTAACAGGGTATTGGCGAGCTACAGGTTCGAGACCCATGGGCTAATTTTTCTCACCCAAGGGGCATGTTAAATAATAAGAAAGTGAACATTGTTATTGATGGTGTATTTATCAGTGTATCTAAGGCAATTATCAGCTTAGGTGCAGAAAAAATTCAAAAAGATCAGTTCTTGGTACTTAGGGGCATATGTACAAGGGGATTGCGCCACTGGAATGGCATGTTCCAGTTGCAATGCCCTGCACCCGATTTACAAAGCAGCGTTAAGCCACTTTGCATTGCTTAACTCTACTTTGTAAATATGGTACCCTTTCACGCAGGTATCTGCGTGAAAGGGGCGAGCAATGGATGTTACTGTGGGCGTTCCACCGCAA
Source organism: Calotriton arnoldi (assembly GCA_963921515.1). Lineage (NCBI taxonomy): Eukaryota > Metazoa > Chordata > Amphibia > Caudata > Salamandridae > Calotriton > Calotriton arnoldi. The sequence goes on along the minus strand of CAWUFW010015986.1, from coordinate 29,780 downwards.
CACCAATTGCCCCAGATTTACAAGGATGTAAATCTGAAGCAGCACCAAAAACGATTGCCATGCAAAAGCAGGCATTAGAGTGGCGCAATTGAGAAATACTTTTATTTCTCCTCGTTTTTGCTTTTTCTATGTGTGCTGCAGAATACTCCAGGTTGCTGATTGCTGATAATGACTTCCGGGTGTGACTAGCACAAGACGTGTATGCCGGGAGCTGATTGCTGATAATGACTTCCGGGTGTGACTAGCACAAGACGTGTATGCCGGGAGCTGATTGCTGATAATGACTTCCGGGTGTGACTAGCACAAGACGTGTATGCCGGGAGCTGATTGCTGATAATGACTTCCGGGTGTGACTAGCACAAGACGTGTATGCCGGGAGCTGATTGCTGATAATGACTTCCGGGTGTGACTAGCACAAGACGTGTATGCCGGGAGCTGAGTGCTGGACACTTGGCTATTGGCCCCACTTTGGCCCTGTTTGGCCGCCGCTTTGATTGGCCCTGTGGTGTTCGGGATGCCGGCAGCGCCATTGGGTGCCGTAGGATTGGAGCTCGATGGGGTTTACAAGCCCCTCCTAGTTTTATGCTCCCGTTGTAGGTGCTCTCCTGCTCCCTGGCTCTCGGGGGACTGGAGGTTTTGGCCAGCCTCTCACTGATACCTTCTGCGATTGGAGTGAAGAGGGGAGAGCTGAGCAGAATGCACCACTGGGGTTGAGCTGGAGGAGAAAGCACCTGTAAGCACAGCCGGAGATGAGCACCAGCAAATATAAGAAAGCATTAGTAAGCCAAACTAGCGTGGCAGAGGGGAGAGCGGTGGCGGTAGAGCCACTGCACTAGGTTGAGCCCGTTGGTCGCAGAAGCAGCCCGAATAGGTGCGGGTGCTTTTTGCGGCCAGGGATGAGCTCCGGCCCTCAAACTCTTCCTATTATTTGGTTAATAATTAATTAAATCGGAAGTTAATATTGCCTAATCAGATAACCTGGAAACAAGTTTGTTCCCCAGAGCACAGGGAAAACTAATGGAAAGCTTGTGGACGACAGTTGGATCTAGTTCGACCTTACGTCTGACATTGTCTAAGCAAATAACTGGACACTGATTATTAAGGGGAAACAAACTTTACAACGCAGTCATTACAATGCACTACCTTTATAACACAGTCATTACAACGCAACATCCTTTACATCGCATGCCATTACAACGCAGCCATTACAACGCATGTCACTACAACGCATGTCATTACAACGCATGTCACTACAACGCATGCCATTACAACGCATTATAAGGTAAGTAATGGGGAATAGTAATTTTTAACCCTACACTATCCAACACTTAACCTGCTGCTGCACTGACTGGAGTAGGAATAGTAATTTTTACCCCTACACTATCCAACACTTACCCTACTGTTGCACTCACTGGAGTGGGAATAGTAATTTTTACCCCTACACTATCCAACACTTACCCTACTGTTGCACTCACTGGAGTAGGAATAGTAATTTTACCTCTACACTATCCAACACTCTCACCCTACTGTTGCCCTAAAAGCAACATGCGTTGTAATGGTATGCGTTGTAATGGTATGCGCTGAGTGACATGCGTTGTAAATGTAGTTTCTAAAAATGCACTGTGATGGCATGCGTTGTAAAATCATGCGTTGTAATGGATGTTGCGATGTAAAAACTGCGTTGTAAAGGCATACGTTGTAAATGTTTGTGTTGTAACGTCATACATTCATTATTAAGGCCCAGAATAAGAGTGGCATACAAAATGCTGTCAGGAAAACAGCCTCCGGCTAGAACAAAGAGGAAGTTGCAACCTTTTCAGACGGCAAAGAGTTCTAAGGCAAAATTGACCTGGGAGTATCGCGAAAGTTTGAAAAGTCCATGAAAATGCTGCATAAATGTGATTTCTTAAAGGACCCTCTTTGGGCTATCCTTACCATCTCTGAAGGCACTACTACCCTTCCAACCCCAATCTCCCCAACAAAAAGTGAAAATTGTCTTGCACATACCCCAAGTAGTAAAATCAGGCCGGATGAGGGAATGGGGGATACAACTTTAGATAAAGAACCGGAGGGTAGCTTGGATGTAACAATGGAAAAGAAGAGGCTATCTAGGGGTCGATAACGGATTTAGAGCTACTCATCCTACGATCGCCATCTTTATTGGCCTTTCCTAGCCCAGCACCATGTTCGTTACCAATTTCAAATGGGTTATTAAAGAACAGTGTTCCGGTGCTGTTAGAGGTCAAAGCAATTGTCCAATAAGGACAAGAAGCTCTAGAAAAACACCTGGTACATGAGGAGCTTGAACTAAGGAACTGTACAGGAGCTGCCCACACCAAGCCGAATGAGCTCAACTCTAAAGGATTTTGTCAGTTAAACCTAAACTCATCAGATCTATGTTCTCACTCTATACAAGGGGCAGATGACCGGTGCTATGGGGATACAGATCTAACAACAACAGAAGGGAAGTCATGCAGACTGCACTCCCAGAAGGAGACAGAGTTTTATTGCTGGAGTACGCCATGTAGAGTAACCAATCCACTTAATAAGTCAAAAACCGATTCGGTTAATAAAGACACTGACTCCAGGTTGATCAAAAAGCAATGAGTTTAAGTCTGAGAATAAGAAATACGGAAGAATACAGCACTTAAACTCCATCAGGGAAGATAGACTATGGGGCAGTGTGGGATATCCTATTTAAAACTTCACAACTAACCCTCAAAGCCTTGGCGTATCAGTCCACAAAAATGGATGTTCAAGTGGACTTGTTAAAGGCGATGGCATGTCAGGCGTGGCTTACCACGCGTCGAAGATGGCCGCGTCCATTTAATGCTCCGGAGGAGGGCGCGGATATCGGCGGTGCGGTGGCAGCTCCCCTGCTGTGTTTCTCGCTGTGTGGCCCATTTCTGACAGGGTTTGCACAGCAGTTATGATTTGTTTACTCCACATGAATCGGGGGGCCCACAAAGCATGGTTTAAATGAACAGGTTCTCTCCCTCAGAACTGGCAGCCATTTTAACTATGAGAGGAGTCAGCTCATTTCTCATGGGAGATGACTGACAGGCTCCTCCTTTGAAGACAGCCCATATACTTCAAGGCATTTTCTGCACCCGAGCTCCTTCTACACTTAAGGGCATTTTTTTTTCTTTTTCTTTTTTTCTATTCCCTTCCTGTAAGAGGTGCTTCTCTTTTTTTTATGGCTTTTCAGTGATATGTAAAGGATACCCTTCAGCTGCTGACATTACTGGAGCTCTGTGCCACCATTGAAAAGGTCTCTAGCAGCATTTCTGTGGAATTTTGTGGAGAGTTTCAGTTCTTGCTCAACGTCTCCTTTTCACTGTCACGCTTACTTTGGAATTGTTGTTTCTGGATTCACTTACATCTTTTAATATATGAAATAATATCCCATATATCAGAAATTTCTGTTGTGTTTTCAGGAATTGCTTTCCCCTTATGCTGTTAAGGAGATAAAACTATGCCTAATGATCTGTAAGTATCTGCGATTTAATGTGCCTGTAAATATGCAACACGGTTCATACCAAAATACTTACGAATTTCTGTACCTTCTTTCCAGACTTGCTTCAGACATTTTAAGATTCCTTACATCAAAGTAATTTTTGAATCTTTTCTCTGTTGACCAGTAAGTCAATGATCTTTTCTACTTCTGAATAATCAAATAAACTAGATTAATCTGCTCTTTATTTAGGTTAAGCTAATCTTATCTATATCTTTGGTCACCTGTTCAGAATCACTTATTATAGATATAGTTCACTTCACCGGGTGTTAATACTTTTATATTTCTTGATACAACTAAGTTGATCCTTATTTCTTTCAAAATAGAGGGGTCAAGAATTTATACCAGAATTAATTGTGTCCTGAAGATGGTCTCACAGATTTGTTTCAGTGAAGACCGAAATGTCGATGATGATTCCATTCTCCTTAGCAATTGTTAAAATTCAGTTACCTTTGAGTATTTGATCCTATGTATAGGACAGACTCATTTTTCTTTCTGGAGATGGACATACTCATTGAGAACTGTCTTATATTTAATGTATATATGTTCTGTTGTTAATGTGTTTCCAGTCTTTGTCACTGTATTTCTGTGTACCCCTGTGCATTAGTTTAATGAATTTAATGTAATTTTTGCTATTTCATGACTTTTGAAATGTATTTTTGTATAACTCACCACCCGGTTGCTGTAATTAATTTACTAATTTTGTTTAAGACAAATTGTGATTTGCTCTTGTGAGTGCTATTAGATATCACTCCATCAAAACATTCTTTGAATTTCTTAAATTTTGTATGTTAATAAAACCCTTGTAGGCCGCTTTACCCTTCAGCTTTTCTACCGAAGCCCACGAGGGTGTACTGGGTTGCCCAATTACCTACCTCATCAGTGCTAGAGGCATATATGATAGAGCACTAATTTCCTCATACTGGCTGCACTTTTATACTCCTTTTTTGAACTGCTGGATCAGTTGAAGGAATATCTGTGGCAGCGTAATATTTACCTTACACTGACTATGCTGTTTTGCTCATTTTGTGTGACTTTATTTCATGGGCAGATCAAAGGTTCTTCACTACATAACCCAATCTCCAGTTGAAAACTAAGAAGGCATTTGCCGACCTCGGCTGTCGCTTCCACAATGGATACTCTTCTTCAAATGTAGGGCCAAGCATGGCCTCTTCTCATATCTCACCTGCAACGTCATCTCAAGCCCAGGCCAGTAAATCACAAGTTAAGAGGCTTAAAAAAGACACACCCTCGCCTACAAAATCTGCACATGCAGCCTCTCTTGAACTTCTATTGGAAGAAATTAGAGTTCTACGCCGCTTTATGGAAGATACTAATGCTAAATGGCAAACTCTCACTGAGAAATGGTCAGTTATGGAGGAACGTATGTCTTTGGGGGAACAACAAATCCTACACTTAAATGATACGTCTCTCAAAGTGAACTCCTTACAGTTACAGGTTTCTTCTTTGCAGAGACAAGTCGAAGACCTGAAAATCGTAGTCAAAGAAACAACATATGTATTTATGGCCTTCCTGAAGGTACAGAAGGGGTGGACCCTATCTCTTTTTTCAAATCTTTTTTACCTCAAGTCTTACAGTTGCCGAAGACTCTGCAACTTAACATCCAGAGAGCACATAGATTGGGTCATCCTCCTTCGATTGCTTCACCTCCTAAGAGACCTAGAGGCATTATTCTTTTGTTAAAATATACAGATTTAATGCAGGTCATAATGGCTGCACATCGCCTTAAGAGAATTGCCTGGTCGGGAAATGCCCAATATTTTTCTCAAGACAATGCTAAAGCTATGACAGACAAGAGGATAGTTTTTTGGAGTATAAGACCTGCCCTTCATTCAGTGGTAGACCAGTTTAGTCTTTTCCACCCGTGCTTTATCACAGTCATACATAACAATAAAACAACTTACGAAGATCCTTCTTGTTTGCTAGACTTTCTTAAGTTCTGCAGAGCTGATGTCATCGATGTGGCTCCCTCAACTTCTATAAAGTTTCTTTGTTACATATGTCGTTTCCAGAAATGTACCGTACTATTCTTGATGTTGATGAGCTTTATTTATTTATTTATAAAGTTTTATATAGCGCGAACATGATCCCGAAGGATATCAGAGCACTTTACAATTTGAAGGAGATGAAGGTAATGGTTGCAGTACAATCGTCAGAAGGAGTACCAACCCAAACAAATCACATATGCATATCAAACAAAAGGTTACAATCGAAAGGGACAATAATGGGTAAGATAAAAACTGGAACATAGCAAACTGGGAGGGGAGCAAGTGACTAGTAAAGCAGAATACCACCAACCGCAGGACTTAGGGTGTAAGTCCAAAGCATTAGAGCAGACGATCCGAGACCCTTTTAAGGTAGGAACTTGTTCAAGAGGAATCTTTTTACTTCCAATTTGAAGACAACCTTGGAGGAGATTCTGCGTATTTCCGGTGGGAGAGAGTTCCAGATCTTTGGCGCAGAGCCGGAGAAAGCTCAGTGACACGTTCTTCTTGCGAAAGATCTGAGGTTTCAGGAGGAGAGAGTTAGCACTCCGAGAAGGTCTACTCCCTCTGGATAATTCTAGCTTTTGCGCTAGATAACTGGGGGTTTTGAAATGGAGGGCTTTGTGACAGGCAATCTTTAGCTGAATTCTTGCTTCATAGGGCAACCAATTTAGGGATTTTAAGACTGGGGAGATGTGTTCATTTCTTTTGGTACCCGTGACCAGTCTGGCCGCCGCATTAAGTGAAGCCCTTAGTGGGGCCAAGGTATATTTGGGGAGGCCACAGAGCGTAGCACTGCCATAGTCTAGCTTCGGCAAAACAAGCGCTTGGACTACTTGCTTGAAGTCAGCTTGTGGGAGGAAAGGTTTGAGATTCCGGAGTATCCTCATTAGGTGATTAGCTCCCTTACACAAATTGCTGATATGAGTTTTCATGTTCAGATGCTTGTCTAGGGTGAGTCCGAGAGATTTGGATGAGTCAACAATGAGGGGAGAGCAGTTGAAGGCAGTGAGGTGGTTCATCCAAAGGTCTATCTTGGGGATGTGATTCGGGGGAGAAATGAGAAGGAATTCTGTTTTGGAGGTGTTGAGCAAGTTGTTACAATATAATAATTTAAGGTTTGTTCTTTGATTTAATACTTTATATTTTTCTCTTTTACCCTACAGACGATTTTTATATGTCGTGGATGTCTCCGTTCCCCATTACTTGTCGCGCTGCCCCCTCCTGCATTGTGCAACTCCCTCTGGATTGGATGTGATGTCTTCTTCATGTGTTTCCTCCCTCACCTTTATTATGTTTTTGTTAGGTATGTCACTATTCATGTTTGTCAGCTTACGCTGTCTATATTGTATTAATGTTGGATGTGTTTTTTTCTTTTTTTATGGGATTTGCTTCTTTTTCTCTGTTCTTCTTCTCCTTTCTGCTCTCCCTTTCCTCTCTTATTCTAAACTTTCTAACTTATCTAACTCTTTGCAGAAGGTTCCTTTCTTTACACCCTCTGTGGCTTTGTTGTATTATCCCTCAATTAAGGTCTGATTGTTTTCTTCATTCTATCTGTCTACAGTGGTTTTGACAATGGTTTCATGGAATGTCAGGGGTTTGAAATCTCCAATTAAAAGACGACGTGTTCTCATCTCATTTAACAAAACGTAATGCCTGTATAGCCTTTCTGCAGGAAACTAATTTATCTGATGTTGAAAGTATGAAACTAAGAAGGGGTTGGGTGACGAAGTTTTCTTTTCACCTGCTTTGGGGAAAAAACATGGTGTTGCAATATTGTGTCATAAGTCTTTGAAAGTTCAATTAATTTCTCAGGAAAGAGATGAAGAGGGGAGATGGTTATTACTTGAATTGTATTGCGATAACACTTTTGCGTAACTTATATGCCCCTAATGCACCTGATTGTCAATTTTGGTCTTTCATTTCTCAGAAGCTTTTACAATATCCGGATGACAGTCTGGTTCTGGCTGGAGATTGTAACTTACCTGCTGATCCTTTAGACAGACACTCTTCATCACACTATATTCCAAATAAATCACAAAAGCTTCACACAAGCTATTCAGAGACGCAACCTCACTGATGCCTGGCGCTTATGCAACCCAACTTTAAGAGAGCATACATTTTTTTCCCCGGTACATCATACACAATCTCAAATTGATTATGTTTTTGTTTCACATCACGTAGCTCAATCCTTACAATCAGCTGATATTGGCTCCATTCTAATATCTGATCATGCCCCACTATCTGTACATAAAGACATCATACCCAATTCTAATCTTCCTAAAAGATGGAGATTTAATAATTCCCTACTATTAGATTCCTCTTTCACCTCCTCTTTTACAGCTTTAGCCCAAGACTTCTTTCTCTTCAATCAAACGGAAGACATTCCTTTTCATACAGTTTGGGATGAATTTAAGGCCTCAGTTAGAGACTTTATAATTAATTTTGTTTCTAAAAAAAGATGTCTATCTCAATTGCAATCTAAACTAAATCTTAATGAAATAAAAACTATTAGAACATTCTTATTATACGTCCCATTCTCAACAGGCTCTAAATCAGCTTATTAAAGCCAAGCTTAATTTTAATAAAGTATCCACAGATAAAGCTGCTTCTTATCGTCTCAAATCTAGCGCTAATTATTAACAAATCTGGAAAGCTATTAGCTAATTATTATGAAAATCAAGCAAAATAAATTATTCATTGAGTCAATTACTGATGACAATGGTTCCTCTCATCATCGAGATCAAGATATTCTAACTCAATTCCAACAATTCTATACAAATGTATACACGCCAGAATATTTACCCTCTCAGCCTAAAATTTTGAGCTATCTATCCAATATATAAAAAAAGGCTTATTCTCAAGTTGACTTCTCCTCCCTAGAGACGGATATAATGCAAACAGAACTCTAATTAGCATTATTTTCTCTTGAAAAGGACAAAGCTCCAGGGCAGGATGGCTTTGCAGCTGAGTTTTATACACACTTTTCCAAATTGCTTCTTCCTAAACTTTGTTTGTTAATTCATTCCTTTCTAACTTCGGCTATCTCCTCTGGCTTGTTTCTAGATGCCTTAATATGCTTAATTCCGAAAGCGGGTAAGGACTCACACTTTGGTAAAAACTATCGTCCCATTTCTTTAGTCAATTTAGATTATAAAATGTTCTCCAAGGCATTAGCTTTACTGCTTGAAGTGCTTCTCCCTGATCTTATAGGTAAGGAACAATCTGGCTTTGTCAAGGGTAGATTTCTCTCAGACAATACTCTCCTATTTTTTTAATATCATTTCTAGATGTGCCAGCTTTCCTGATTCTCTAGCGCCCATTGATTTAGATGCTGAGAAAGCTTTTGATTGTGTTATTTGGTCTTTCCTATTTTAAAATTTAACATGGTTTGGTTTTGGGCTGAATTTTATGTCTCTCATTTCTCTTCTTTATACTTCCTCAAAGGCGGCCATTTGCACCGATGGTCTCACATCTTCTTTTTTTAACCTACACAGAGGTGTTAGACAAGGCTGTCCCCCATCCCCCTTTCTTTTTAACCTAGCATTAGAAAGATTTTTATCGCGGATCCATCAGAATGTTAACATTCATGGTTTCATTCATGGCTCACAACAGGATAAATTGGCTGCATACGCCTACGACATCTTACTATTTATATCTCAACCTAATTCTCCACTTCTTGCTTTTGCGTTAGAAGTTGCTTATTACTCATCGGTCTCGGGTATAAGCTAAATACCAACAAATGCAAAATTCTTCCCCTTAATAAAGTCACTTTTAGTTGCGATTTCTCTTCCTCCCATTTTAAGTGGCAATCTAAACAACTTAAATATCTCGGCCGTCAATTCTCATTGTCTCTCTCTTCTTCTATTTCATTTAATATGGACAACTGTATTCAGACTATCTCCTCTCTAACCAGTAAATGACACCCACTTTATTTATCATGGTGGGCCGTCTAGACACCATTAAGATGATGTTGGTACCTGTTATTCTTTTTACTCTCTCTAATATTCCCTACAGGTTCCTCTTAAGTATTATAAGTAATTAAATTCATTATTATCTGCTTTTCTTTACAGGAATAAGAAGCCGTGAATGTCTTTAGCTAAGCTGAAACGGCCTAATGTTGAAGGTGGAGTACACTTTCCTGATTTCCCGAAATATCATGTCTTTCCTTTTGCAGCAATATTCTCATTGGATTGCACCCTCCTCGCTATATACTCCGTTATGGGTGGAAACCTCGAAAATGTCCAACCCTATTATCAATACAACGTACAAATTGTTATCCTCTGTAGTTCATTTTTCGCCCACAGATCTTGACTCCTTTCTTAACTCCACTATATGGAATAACCAATCCTATTTATTGGCATCTCTGCAGAATTAAAGGTTTGATCTGGGTTCATCAATTATTTGATAGAGATTCCTTACTCACCTTTACTCAAGCTCAGATTCTCTCTAGCCTTCCGGCTACTTTCCAAGCCAAATTTCTTCTTTTATATAGAGCTATGGTTCAAGCATATAACTATTTCAAATCTATTTCACCTCACACTATCCCCAGCAGGCAACCTGAGGAGGAATCGTGGGGAGGGCAGCACAGTGCTCCTGCTGCTGCCGTGTGGAAGGAGCCAGAGGAGGGAAACCGAGCACTGAGAATTTTCACTGGGGAGAGCACTACAACTCCCATCTCCCCTGGCCAACGGCCCTCACTTCCTGTTTCCGCTCACCCCAGCTCATAAGCGCGAGGCGCTTTCCAGTCATGGTACTCACTCTATCCCCAGCAGGCAACCTGAGGAGGAATCGCGGGGAGGGCAGCACAGTGCTCCTGCTGCTGCCGTGTGGAAGGAGCCAGAGGAGGGAAACCGAGCATTGAGGATTTTCGCTGGGGAAAGCACTACAACTCCCATCTCCCCTGGCCAACGGACCTCACTTCCTGTTTCAGCTCACCCCAGCTCATAAGCGCGAGGTGCTTTCCAGTCGTGGTACTCACTCTATCCCCAGCAGGCAACCTGAGGAGGAATCGCGGGGAGGGCAGCACAGTGCTCCTGCTGCTGCCGTGTGGAAGGAGCCAGAGGAGGGAAACCGAGCACCGAGGATTTTCACCGGGAGAGCACTACAACTCCCATCTCCCCTGGCCAACGGACCTCACTTCCTGTTTCCGCTCACCCCAGCTCATAAACGCGAGGCGCTTTCCAGTCGTGGTACTCACTCTATCCCCAGCAGGCAACCTGAGGAGGAATCGTGGGGAGGGCAGCACAGTGCTCCTGCTGCTGCCGTGTGGAAGGAGCCAGAGGAGGGAAACCGAGCACTGAGAATTTTCACTGGGGAGAGCACTACAACTCCCATCTCCCTGGCCAACGGCCCCTCACTTCCTGCTTCCGCTCACCCCAGCTCATGAGCGCGAGGCGCTTTCCAGTCATGGTACTCACCTCATCCCCAGCAGGCAACCTGAGGAGGAATCGCGGGGAGGGCAGCACAGTGCTCCTGCTGCTGCCGTGTGGAAGGAGCCAGAGGAGGGAAACCGAGCATTGAGGATTTTCGCTGGGGAAAGCACTACAACTCCCATCTCCCCTGGCCAACGGACCTCACTTCCTGTTTCAGCTCACCCCAGCTCATAAGCGCGAGGTGCTTTCCAGTCGTGGTACTCACTCTATCCCCAGCAGGCAACCTGAGGAGGAATCGCGGGGAGGGCAGCACAGTGCTCCTGCTGCTGCCGTGTGGAAGGAGCCAGAGGAGGGAAACCGAGCACCGAGGATTTTCGCCGGGGAGAGCACTACAACTCCCATCTCCCCTGGCCAACGGACCTCACTTCCTGTTTCCGCTCACCCCAGCTCATAAACGCGAGGCGCTTTCCAGTCGTGGTACTCACTCTATCCCCAGCAGGCAACCTGAGGAGGAATCGCGGGGAGGGCAGCACAGTGCTCCTGCTGCTGCTGTGTGGAAGGAGCCAGAGGAGGGAAACCGAGCACCGAGGATTTTCACCGGGGAGAGCACTACAACTCCCATCTCCCCTGGCCAACGAACCTCACTTCCTGTTTTCCGCTCACCCCAGCTCATAAGCGCGAGGCCCTCCCGCGACGCGGGACGCGCCCGGGCAAAGCCCGGGCCAAGGGTGGGCCCGTCCATGCCCGTCGGAGCCCGGAGGAGGCTGGGCTGGGCCCCATCTCTAACAGGACATATATAATTAATTATTGTCTACGAGGAGGCTATTTGGTGACACTTGTGCGCCACGGGTAAGCGAAAGTCTAAATCCTGTGACCAGAGTTTGGAGGTGGTTAACACATTGGACTCCTTCTTGCTGAGAGCCGCAGATGTTTTAACAAAAGAGATTAAGAGGGCTGAAGGAAGACTATCAGTAGGGGAGGTGAGTGCTCAGACCCTACAGCCCCTACAATTACCTGGTGTCACAGAACACTCCACCCATGTTACACCTGATGTGCCTGCCATCCTGGAAGCACAGAAGGTAGTGGTAGGCTTGGATTCCCAAGTTTTATCTAGTGACTGTGCCATTCAAGACTATTCTGAGGAGCCTCCAATGAAGAAAAAGAGGGGTGCCAGGCCCCCAAAACAGTGGAAGACTGCAAAAACAGGCATAGGGGGAGGGGTGGGTAGAGAAGCCATTAATAAAGCCACTGCAGGCTCAGTGATAACTAATTTGGAATTGGAACAAATTGTCCCACGCCTCTTGCAACCATTGATAGAGAGGTTGGAGCGGATTAAGGCTAGTATAGCCTCAATTAGAGACCAGGTGGCCTGTGTACCTCAAAGAACTGACAGGCTTGTAGAAAATCCGGAAGTAGAAATGTGTTCGTGTAAGTGTAAATGTAAAATCCATCTACCAGGTAATATGGTGCATAAAGGTAGCGTAGTAACTACTTTGCCTGAACAGTATCCTTATGTAACTAGAGGGTTAGAGAGTGGCGCCACGTATTCAGATACAATCGGGGTGGAAGTGTCAGAAACGGACAGCAACAACACATGGTAAACAAACATGCAGGGTCTTCTAGTAAAAAGGCCAGGATATAAATCCTCCTAGAGGACCAGAAATGAGTAAGGAACTTAGGGGGGCCCAGGGTTAAGGGGAGGATGGGCGGGGTGTTCACCCACAAAAGCTTGACTCTGATGTAATTTTAAACCTTCCCCCAGCCACTTCCCCATTTGTGATCATACTAGTAAACACACCAAAACTTCATCAGACACAATTTGAAACAACTCAGCAACTGATGAACAAATCATTGCACTGGTTATCCAAGTTTACTGACCTAAATGATCATCCGATTATTGCAAATAACATCATTATGGCTAGAAGAGTGCATTGGGTGGGTTACTCATTGAAATCATGTGTGGGGATTGTATAGTTATTAATTTAAAAATGAATACTTTGTGAAATACCTTCTAGACAGATGCCTCAGGGCCCCTTTTTTGTCTTCACAAATTTATGTTGTACCACTGGGCTTCTTTTATAGACCACAAGGGATAAAGCATATAGAGAACAGAATGTTCTTTAACCCAGATATCCAACCTCCGCCTGCCCTCCTGGTTGGTTGTGATAGATGGAACACGATACCCACAATCCCACTGGCTAATAGATTTGCGGTTTTAGAGGAGCTTGAGTCCTGCGATTGACAGGAGGGGGATAGGGAAACTCACCAGTTTCAGCAAAACTATGCTCAGAAGGAGAGTTTTCCGTCTCTCTCTGAAAATACCACGGACTTGAGGGAAGGGATGGTTAAAACTATGAGCTGGAATATAGCAGGACTTAATTCAAAGCGAAATAATGATGATTGGCTTAAAATTATTGACCGGTATGATTTAGTGTGCGTGCAAGAAACATGGGAAACGGGGGATGTTCACATAAATGGATATCGCTCAATTCAAACCCTAGCTACTCCGTCACGGTCAGGTAGAGCAAAGGGAGGCTTCCTGACCCTGTTAAGGAACACACTATGTGTGAAGGTTTATCAGACTGATGTACAGTCCACATATTTCCATATTATAGTTTATAGCGGCCCAGGGGAAGAGGATATTATGTTAATTAATTTCTATAATAATAATTTTGAGGGGAATATGGCAGGGGTAATCAAAACATTAGAAGGCGCTATGGATAGGGCTATAACTCACCCATAATCGCCCCTGAATATAATATTGATGGGCGATTTTAATGTACATAGTTGCACTAAGATTTTAAAACCTGTATGTGGAATGTTGGATGATGAGGGCGAGGTCATCTTACATTTTTCACACACATCTTATGGAGAAGCACTAAATAGACTTTTGACAGTACGCAATTTGGCCATACTTAATCCGTTTGATGAATCCTCGGGTATTCTGGAAAAAACTTTTGGAGCTCTACGCTAGACTATTATGGCTCTACGCTAGACTATTTGTTAGCAGCATCCATATTAAAACCGTTATTTAACCAGATATAAATATTAGGTCTAAATTTTAGTGATTATGCTGCACTTTCTTTCCAGATTAGATGGAATAACCCTTTTAGCCAGGCCGAAAGAAGAATGTCATTGCCAAAAATAGCCAGAAGAAATGGTACGGTACTTAAGTGGGCTAAGATAGATAAGGACATAGTCGTCCCTAAAATAATTGGCTGTACTCAATACGAAATTAAAACCTGCCTTAACCTGACTAGTGATTCAGCGACTATTGTAGAGGCCTTTGTCTCACTACTAATGGCAGCGGAAGGGCATCTATGTTCGTATAATAAGAAAACACAATCTGCAGACCCGCGTTGGTTTGATAAGTCTTGCACGAAAGCTCTTGGCAATCTACATAAAGTTTTAAAAGGGAGACCAAGAGATAAAGAACTGGTTGCTTCCGCCCGCGCTCACTATAAAGAATGTAGACGACTTAGGGGTCGATTCCGATTCGGGCCGGAAAAAGCACCGACCGACTCGGATCCGGAAAAAATACCGACCGACACGTACCAGTGGCGCCCGACACGCCAAGTACGATGCAAGCCGCGATAAATCCGACCGACACGTCAGGAAACCAAGCCGACCGACCGAGCCGCTCGGAAAATAGCAATCCGGCCGGAAAACACGCGAATCCAACCGACCGACACGCACCCGGAACAAATCCGACCGAATCGTACCCGCCAACTCCAACCTGCAAAGTACGATGCAAGGCGCGAAAACACGACCGAGTCGGACGGAGGACAAGCCGTACGACCGACACGCATACAAAACCGAGCCGAAGCAACACAATACACCGCGACCGACGCGTACGCAGCATACAAAACTGCACAAACACAGCGTGAACGAAACGGAAAACACCGTACGAGACCAATGCAGGGTCCGACTCGGTCACAAGAACGTTTCCAACATACACAAACAGCACAAAGGAAAAATCAACCAAAAAAGGCCAAACAAGCAATTACCAAGCCAATAAATACTGGGGGTGGGGACAGAGAACAAAGACACACCAACAACTCCACCTATATAAAGGACACAAATCACTACCATGAGCCTTTGCAAATGCCATTCCACTGCCAGCACCCAAGAGAAAGCAACCACACACCCACAGCTCATCCCTCACACAAGCCACACACCAGCAGCACACCAACAAATACCTACCTCACATACACCCAGCACAACACACACCCACACACCCTCACCTGCACACCAACACACACATCACCCACTATCACCACCCATCACCATGCCCCCCAAGAAGAATCCCAAGTTCCTAGATAGTGAATTGGAAGTCATGGTAGACGAGATCCTCAGGGTGGAGCCACAGCTGTTTGGCACTCTGGTCCAACAGACCCCCATGTCGCAGAAAACCAAGATGTGGGAGAGGATCATCAACAGGGTGAACGCCCAATCACCATGTCGGCGCACAAAGACCGACATCCAGAACAGGTGGTATGACGTGCGCAGGAGGGTCCGGGAGCTGCTCAAGAAAGACTACCACCTGAGCCAATACACCGGCAGTGGCCCTCCTGCCAAGCCAGTATACCTCAGGCCCTGGGAGGAGAAGGTGCGGGCCATCCTTCCGCCAGTGAGCGTATATGGACTAGAGGACATCCCAGAGCCTGGTGAGTACACAACAAATGTACACAATAAACTGCCACAAAACACACACATCACTGTCAAGGGGAGAGTCAAACCATGCACTCATAGCAATTACACAGCAACTAGAACAGAATCATCCCAAAATGTGTATGTCAGTCAGATAAACACAACACATGCCATCAAAAAAGTCACATCCAACTGTGCCAACACATGTACAAACACAACCACAACTACAGCTAGGCAGTGGCACAAATAGAACTAACACACACATCCACACATGTAGCCACCACAACAACACCAACACACAGTGAAGACCACTCAAAGGAAGGAATTCTGTGTATGCTGGCCAAGTCAGTGTAGCCAATAGCATCATGGGAGTCGCAGTCACACATATTGCCCCCCCCACAACTGTCCCATCAACACCACTCCTGAACCATGCTCACATCACAGGGAGTGGAGAAGGACTCACAAGATGGCTGACACTGGCTACTGCTGTGGGGAGCACAAGGCCCTGCTGCCAACTGTGCACCAACAAACAGCAGGACACCACTGACTGACATCCTGAGAGACAACTTACACTCCCTGCAATGCAAGCACGTTCCATGGTGGGATATCTGGCTGGCTGGCTGGGTGGGAAGGGGGACTTGCAGCACTGACCATAGTCACCAGCACCTCCCCTCACACCCCCCCCAACACAAACTCCACAGTACCCACCTGGTAGAATGCAATGCCCTCCATCCTAACACAAGATCCCACAAAGCACCACCACCCTGGGTTATGTTGTGTGAAGCACAGGGACACTCTTGGGACTCTTAGCCAAACAACTGCCAGGACAACACTCCCAGCCATCCTGTCAGCACAGCCAGCCCACCCCACAGGGAAGCAGAGTCAAAAGGAAGGAAGCATGGGCATGCTGGGAAGGGGGTGGAGGCAATAGCATGATGGGAGTCGTAGTCACAGACATTGCTCAGCCTCACAACTGGCCCATCAACACCACTCCTGAACCATGCTCACATCACAGGGAGTGGAGAAGGACTCACAAGATGGCTGACACTGGCTACTGCTGTGGGGAGCACAAGGCCCTGCTGCCAACTGTGCACCAACAAACAGCAGGACACCACTGACTGACATCCTGAGAGACAACTTACACTCCCTGCAATGCAAGCACGTTCCATGGTGGGATATCCGGCTGGCTGGGTGGGAAGGGGGACTTGCAGCACTGACCATAGTCACCAGCACCTCCCCTCACACCCCCCCCCAACACAAACTCCACAGTACCCACCTGGTAGAATGCAATGCCCTCCATCCTAACACAAGATCCCACAAAGCACCACCACCCTGGGTTATGTTGTGTGAAGCACAGGGACACTCTTGGGACTCTTAGCCAAACAACTGCCAGGACAACACTCCCAGCCATCCTGTCAGCACAGCCAGCCCACCCCACAGGGAAGCAGAGTCAAAAGGAAGGAAGCATGGGCATGCTGGGAAGGGGGTGGAGGCAATAGCATGATGGGAGTGGTAGTCACAGACATTGCTCAGCCTCACAACTGTCCCATCAACACCACCCTGAACCATGCTCACATCACAGGGAGTGGAGAAGGACTCACAAGATGGCTGACACTGGCTACTGCTGTGGGGAGCACAAGGCCCTGCTGCCAACTGTGCACCAACAAACAGCAGGACACCTCTGACTGACATCCTGAGAGACAACTTACACTCCCTGCAATGCAAGCACGTTCCATGGTGGGATAACTGACTGGGTGGGTGGGTGGGTGGGAAGGAGGTCTGGCTGTCAACCAAACACAATCAATGCAGACCATGTTCACACCCCAGAGAATACATAGAAATGCCCAAATAATGCAGGACAATGTGCCACACCAATATCAACCCCTGACTGTGACGACTTAGGACAATACAATGTACAGGCCCGCACCCCGAGGCACAGTCACAACTGTCAGGTGTGTCAACCACTGATGCCTGCAGAAACATGACATACATTGTTTGTGTCTCCCAAAAACAGGTGATGATAGGGACACAGCAGCAGACGCTGAGGAGTCCCAGTCCCAGGCTCAAGAGGATGCCGAGCTCACTGGCGTCGTACAGCCTCTGTCCTCCTCGGACGATGAAGAACAACCTGGCACATCCGGTGCAAGTCAACATGCTGCACCAGCAGGACCACCAGCTGCAGCACCAGCAGGTCCACCAGCTGCACCCCCTGCACCCACCCCTCCAACGACTGTCACCACGAATACCATCCCTGCCGACATGGACAGAATAAGGAACAACACCAGCGCAGTGACCCTGGACCAACCTGGGGCCATGGACACCACCACCACCACCAACCCCCGAGGTGGACCAGGGTTATCTGTGCGTGCAACTGCACACACTGCACATGTCAGCAGGGGTGGTGGGAGGGGTGGGAGACAGAGGTCGCTGCTTGCAGACGTTGCTGGTGTGCATGAAGACCCACAACTGGTACGCATAGCTGATGCGTACCAGTCCAGCACCGGAGAGCTCAGCCAGGTAGTGGGGCTCCTCAGAGACATCAAACAGCAGCAGGCTGCCCATCATGCCCGCTTGGACTCCCACATGTCCCATGTGGAGTCACACATGTCACGTGTGGACTCCCACATGTCACGTGTGGACTCCCACATGACCCGCGTGGAGTCCAAGTGGGATGTACTACATGAGATGACGGCGGTGCACAGGGACATTTTACAATGCCTCCGCCAGATGAACAGCAACCAGTCCACACCTCCCTGTGTGCCAACAACATCTGGTACCGAACAAACTGCAACTGCCACAGGGAGGGAGGAGGACTCTGGCGGAGAGTCCCCTGCACCGCAGCAGCCTGCACTTGAGGGCCCCCCCCAAGAAGAGGGGTCGTCCGAGGAGGGGAAAGTGAGAGGCTGATGGCCAAGCGCAACTCCCAGGAAGCCTGAACCTGTTCTGGATTTTCGCCTTTGTGCACAGACTGTTCACCCTGTTGATGGCAACACTACTCCCACACATTGCATGGGGAGTACAAGTTGGAACAATGTGTCAGACAACTGTGGCCCCGATACTGGGGATCCTGTCTACCTGGACTTTCTATTCATCTAGGAACTTGGGATTGCAAGATTCATGTACAGCACAATCCATCCTATGCACTATTATCACAGATGTATCACAATAAACACAATAATACACCATACTTGCCTCTGTCGTGATTCCAACGTGGGTGCTGTTATGGGGATGATGAACAACAAAATTACACTGTGTATGCGAACTGCAACAGCAAGGACAACACAGGCATGTGAGTACAGGCAACGTGACACATATGAGGGAGACACACCACCAGGGCTACACAACACATACACACCTAGGCCATCTGACTCATTGCCTACACTGATGTTGCCAGGGAAGACGGTGCAATGCACAGACACCACACCCATTCCCAGTTGTAGTCAAGTAGCCCACAGGTGCAGTAAGCAAATGGCAGTCAAATGTGTGACCACAGACAACGCACATCACTAAGTGAAGCACAGGTTTATTACACAGTAGCAACATGCCGTAACCACTACAGATGCAAGGTAACCCCACCTGGTAGCGGGCACACAGTCAACAACTGTAGACAGAAGGAAGTCCATGGGTGTGGCGCACATCACCTGTAGGGACACAACAGCTACCAGCCTGGATGTGCAATCACGTTGTCGGTGGACACAGTTGACCAAACGAATCTGAAAGTACCCTGTGAAGGACAGAAATGACACACAGTCAAAAGCAATGGAGTACAGGACAGAACAGCAAAACTCATGCACAATACATGTTACAAGATACCCACCCAGAACCAAGTTAGCATGTGAACACTGTTGGGGAGTACAGCCCACCTGTAAGCACACATCGCAACACACATCCAGTCAAGTAGCCCATGGACACACTCCAACAGCACCAGAGCACCACCCACACATCATGCCAACTCACATCATTGACATGACACCTCAGGATACTCACATTCAGCTAAAGAAGTTGGTGATGAGCTGTGTGCGGACATCACCATCACCATCATCATCATCATCGTCACTGGCATCGTGTTCCAGGCCAGGATCCTCCACAGGTGGCGGATGTTGGTCATCGTCATCCTGGATGAGAGGCAACTCCTTCCGCACTGCCAGGTTGTGGAGCATGCAGCAGACGATGATAATCTTGCACACTTTCGCAGGGGCATATGGGAGGGACCCTCCGGTCTTGTCCAGGCAGCGGAAGCGGCTCTTCAGGAGACCAAAGGTCCGCTCAATCACTCTCCTGGTCCGACCATGTGCCTCATTGTAGCGCATCTGGGCAGGTGTCACAGGGTTCCTGAGGGGTGTCAGCAACCACGGCATGTTGGGGTATCCCGAGTCACCTACGGACAGACAAGTGCACATCAGCTGACTTGGAAAAGTGGGCGGAATACTACAGATCAGATCACACACAATGGCACAAAGTCAGTACACACCGACAAGCCAGGCACGCTGGTTCTGCATCTGTGCCATCAACCTGGGGATGCGACTACTCCTCATCACAAAGGCATCGTGTGCTGAACCAGGGAAACGGGCACACACGTGTGTGATGGTCATGTCTGCAAGACACACCACCAGTGCATTGACCGAGTGGTAGTGCTTGCGGTTCCTGTAGGCCTGCTCCTGGGCCTGTGGTGGTACCAAAGCCACATGTGTCCCATCAATGGAGCCAATGACATGCGGCATCCTCCCCAGGGCATAAAAGTCACTCTTCACGTCAGTGAGTCGTCGCAGTCTAGGGAAATAGATGTACCGGTTCAGGAAGAGCAACATTGCCGCCAAGAAATCGCGGAGCACACGGCTGAACATGGTCTGTGACATCCCACCAGCAGACGCCACAGTATGTTGGAAGGTACCGGTGGCAAAGAAGTGTAGGGCTGCCATCACCTTCACCTTGGGGGTCAGCGCTGTAGGATACGGCCGGCCAGGCTGCAAATGTGGGGACAACTGCACTGCCAAATCCTCAATCAGCTGCCTGGTGAAGCGGTACCGTCGGATGCTGTCCCGTTCCACCATCGTTGCCAGGTCTGGGAATGGCCGATGGACAGCAGGAGCCCTGCAGTGCAGAGGAGAAGTAAGCAAGATCGTCAGTCACCCCACATATGCGGCATTGAACACACTCAAGATCCCAACATACATCATCATGAGGCACAACTACATGAAGTGTGCAGTACCGGAACGACATGTATGGTACATACATGGCCAACATCTGTCAACACGGTCCTACAGGTGGCATCAATTTGTCCCAGGTTGGCCCATTGGATATCATGATGCTGTGTCACAGTCACCCCCCAGTGACATGTGAGGACAGATGTGCCCCAGGCACCACAGCTCAACGACAGGCACATTCCCAGGGACCCTGTAATGCCACATGGACACTGGCATCACCTGGAGTATCATGTGTACACCACAACAAAACAAACATGACCCCCACAGGTAGTGGCCACACTTGCCATGGCAGGAGAGCCATGGACGTCTGTGACACACACGCACAACATCAGAGTCCATGCACACACAACGTGGATGTGGAGACTGTCTCCCATTGTGCACATGAAATCAGAGACATTGTAAACACTACATGCACAAAGACTGTGGAGGGCCATCACTATTGTGCCACTGGGACACCCTGGCTCAAACATACCGTCCCACATGGGACTCACGGGGTATGTGACATGACATACACAAACACCACTGTGAAATGTGACCATGGCACATGCACAGATATGAACAGTTGCACATCACAGTGGTCACGTACACGTAACACCCAGGATCCTGTCCCCATTAACACGTGCACAGCCTGGGGGTGGCTGCCCACAGGTGACACCCACAGGACAAAATGTACACCAACATACACACAATAGGAAATGCAGCCTTACATGCCTTATGATAAGGTTTGGACAGGCTGTCGTGATGTAGGTGTGCCCCTCACTCCCTGGGAGCTATCTGTGGCTGGCATATGTCCATCTGAGACAGGCATGCTGACATATGCCAGTCACATGTACAGTGATGCGTTGAACAGCAATGGACCGATCGGTGCCTCCGGCCGGCCCATTGCTTTCAATGTGTGCGGGTACGCGTTGTACCCCTGTGCGCTGTTGTACTGCAATGGACCGATCGGTGCCTCCGGCCGGCCCATTGCATTCAATGTGCGGGTACGCGTTGTACCCCTGTGCGCGTTGTACTGCAATGGACCGATCGGTGCCTCCGGCCGGCCCATTGCATTCAATGTGTGCGGGTACGCGTTGTACCCCTGTGCGCGTTGAACAGCAATGGACCGATCGGTGCCTCCGGCCGGCCCATTGCATTCAATGTGTGCGGGTACGCGTTGTACCCTGTGCGCGTTGTACTGCAATGGACCGATCGGTGCCTCCGGCCGGCCCATTGCATTCAATGTGTGCGGGCACGCGTTGTACCCCTGTGCGCGTTGTACTGCAATGGACCGATCGGTGCCTCCGGCCGGCCCATTGCATTCAATGTGTGCGGGTACGCGTTGTACCCCTGTGCGCGTTGTACTGCAATGGACCGATCGGTGCCTCCGGCCGGCCCATTGCATTCAATGTGTGCGGGTACGCGTTGTACCCCTGTGCGCGTTGTACCTCAATGGACCGATCGGTGCGCACCCATTGACAATGGGCTTGCCTGGCAACGGACGCGTTTTCGAATATTCGAACGAGTCGGTTGCTGGAAAATCAGTTGGTCACCCACAACAATGTTGCAAAATCATGTATGTCATGAAGTTGAAATTTTGAAGGATGCTGTGGGCGTGTTTTGGTGCTGCTATTCCATGGATTGGCCAGATTCAGAAGATGCAAACGACTTGGACCTATCACTTTGGACACAAGGGACAGTATCTGCCTCTCCAGCACATATATATTGCTGCATGTTCCCCTGAGAGCCCACTTGCCTGCACTACATGCTCCAGGACGACATCTGCCACTGCACTGCTGCTGTCTCTGCCCCTCTGGACCCTGCAATGGCACGTACTGTGGAGAGAGCCCCAGCCTTCAGCCTTGAAGAGAACCAGGCCCTGCTGGACAGCCTACTTTCCACAGTACAGCAAGCTGTATGGGACACCAGGGGAGCAGGTGAGTGTTCTGTGCACTGCCTTTCTGAATGTGCATTTTGTCTGACTAGCAAGGCTGAGAGTCAGCACACCACTGGCTAGCAGGCTCACTGAGTAGTTGTCACCCCCCATAGTGTGTAGTGACTTGCACTGGACAGGTATGGTGCAGTGACAGTGCTTCTGAACAGGGTTTTACTCCCCATGCTATGATACCATGTAGTGACTTCTGGAAAACTGTCCATGGGCAGCCGTGCACTGCCTGGGTACACCATGTGCCCCTGTGATTGCGACATGTATATGCAACTGTGTCATGCACGGATATGTTGCATGTGTAGTAATGGCCTTATCACTTTGTCATCCTGACAGGCTTCTGCCCATCGGAAGCATGAGATCTGGAAGGACATCGTCCGGGCTGTCCGGTCCGTGGGGGTCTACAAGCGCCGGATCCGCAACTGCCAAAAGAGGTGGCAGGACCTTCGGGGCTGGACCCGGAGGATTGCACGGGTCCAGCTGAAGCTGTCGCCTCCTCGCAGGAGGGGCGGAACACGGACCCTGACCCCCCACATGCTCAGGATCCTGGCGGTGGTCTTTCCAGACCTGGATGGGCAGCTGAAGGCCAGAGAGCAGCAAGGAGGGGGTGAGTCAAAGACTGCACTGTGTACTCTGTCTAACATGTTATGTGCCCTCCTCGGGCCAGGTTGAACTGCCACAGTACAGCAGTCATGTTGTCCAGGAGCCATGTCCCTCTATTGTGCACTGCCCACTCCTCATCTGATACCCAGGTGTGGCCCTTACATGCAGGGAATTCTGTCACTTAGGACTGTGTCCTTGCAGTTTGCTTGACTCAAGGTGGGAGACAGCATCTGTTTCCCTGACTCTGTGGTGGGCATCATGGGTGGGTCCATTGCTTACACAATGCCTGTATTCTGACATGTATTCAGCGTGTTACTTTGATCTGTGGTCCAATTGCTGAGCTGATCCACCACATGTGGCTGGGGTACCTGGCACACACCCATGCTGCGGGTGGGAACAATGTTTGGGCCCCAGGAGTATGTATATGACGTGTGTCACACATACTTAGCCAGCTGCCTACAGTCCAGGGCTCATCCCTCATTCATGTGGGGCTGGACAGTCATGCCTACTCCAGGCCATACAATACACTCTGTACTCCCACTCCCGTGTATCAGAGGACACATTGTGCACAGTGATTTGACCCTCAGGTGTCTGCCTCTGTGTCAGTGTGCTGTGGATTAGTCGCCAGGACTGCTGTGGAGTTTCTTGGTAGGGGCTCAGCATGCCACTGGAGATGTGACCATAGGAGACGATACTTGTGTGACACATAGGTGTCTGATCAGCTGCCCATGCAGACTGGGGCATGTAAATGTGAAGTTCAGGCAGCTGTTCCCTCATGCACAGCAGAGTGTGAGGGGCTCAGGTTCAGAGGGTAGTGTCACAGGTCTCCCATATGTCCAATAGGTATGACCTGGACAGATGAGGGTTAAGAGGATGTGTTGTGGGGGGATGTACATGTGCACTTGTGCAGCTCCAGGACTTGCATTCCCCATGACCTACTATTGTGACACAGTGCAGAGTGTTGTTGATCTGGCTGCAAAGTCATACATCACTGAGACAGTGATGTATGACTTTGCAGTCATGCCTCCGCCATGGCATGTGTCTACTGATTGGTGATCCTGCAGGGGAGTGACATGTGCTACATGCACACCATAGTGGCGCTGGCTATCAGGACATGGGTGCATCATGGTGTCTGTCGCTGGTATGCATCACATGCATTTCCTATTTGACTCTGGGCATCCCTTACATCCGTAAACCTGTACTGACTCAGTGGCAAGAGCTGTGATGTGTCCACACCGTGTCCTCTGCACTGTCCAACTACTGTGTACTTGGTGCATGTGTCAACACTGGGGTGTTGCAATCCAACAGACACCAGACAGATGGGTGCAAGGCCATGTGGGATGTGAGTGCCATGCTTGGCATCAGACTGACAATTGACTTCTCCTGTTCAATTAGGGCACTTTTAGCAATGTACAACTAATGATGCCAGGGCTTGCTCTGTAATGTGCTGTGCTCACAGTGGTGTGTGCGTTTGGTGCAGGTGACTGATGTCTGTCTGTTTCCCCATTGTTTGCAGATACATCCACGGCCACGGAAGGGGACAGCTCCACGGACCAGGAGGAGCCGGAGAGCCAGACTGGGTCAGCAGCCGAGGAGTGGTCGGAGGGACCCAGTGGCACGGAGGGCGAGGGGAGCCACACCGAGGAGTCCTCAGCAGCATCCACCTCAGCTGAGGACCAGAGCAACTCGGAGGATGACTCCCTTGTGGAGGCGGGTGTCAGCAGCCACCACACCCCAGCTAGTGTTGCTGTCCCCGCCACCACCAGCACCACCACCGCCCTCCCATCGGCTCCCATTCCCCAGGTCCGTGGAGGCTCCCATGTCCGGGAGCGTGTCTCCTTTGGGCCAGGCACCGCACCCCCTGCCCCTGTGTCCCCTGCTGCCCTGAGTGAGGAGTCTGTGTACCTCCTTCGCCAGCTCCATGTAGGGCAGACAGCCATGCTGAGTGTCCTCCATGCGCACACCGCGCTGTTGACTCAGCTGGTGTCGTTCATGGAGGGCATCTCATCGGGCATGTCTGACCTACAGAGGGGCAATAGGTCCATGGACTCCTCCCTGACGGCAGCAGTGTCCCTCCTCAAACGGTCCCTCACCCCTCCTGCCTCTGCTCCATCCACACTCCCCAGCACCTTACCCATCCCAGGCACACACACACTGGCACAGGCACACACCAGCACACACACATCCAGCACACTGACACACACGCCAATGACAAAACGCACACGCACGCACATTCAGGGGACTGAAGCCAGACTCACAGGGGATGGGGCCCTGGAACACACACACGCATCCACATGCACTGCGCAGTCCTCAGTTCCCTCTCCCTCCAAAGCACCCTCCCTTGCCTCACCTGCAACCCCAAAGTCACAGCAGCTCTTCCTCTGTGACCTCGGCCTCTTCCCCACCGATGAAGCTGCTCCAGCATCCCGGGGGAAGAGGAAGCCCACCCACACGGAGCAGAGTGCCCCTCGCCCCCGGACACCCTCCCCCAGGCGCAGACGGACTGAGGCCCCCACCCGCAAGTCCCCCCGGAGTGCTAAGAGCAAGACCCCGCCACCACCCTGCAGCTCAGGCACAAGGTCTCCGTCCTCCATCCCTCAGGCCCCCACTGCACAGGTGCCCCCACCACACCCTGCCCCAGGTTCCCCCACCCACAGATATACCATCCCCAAGATGCTCCGGCCTTCTCCCCTGCCACTTGCTCTCCCAGCACCACACCCCCGCTGCGCTTGTCTGTGCCACTGATGTGGTGAGGGTGTCCCCCCTCTGTCCAACCCACCTTGCCTGTTCCCCATTCTCCTCCCCTGGAGGTAGGCACTGCAGTGGAGTCCACTACCGCCCTGTCTGACTTGGGCACTGCAGTGGCGGACCTGTCCACCCCATCTGCAGGGTCCACTGCAGTTGTGCCGGCACCCACGACATCTGTGTCATGCCCCCAGTTGTGCCGGCACACACCATGTCAGACACCTCCACTGCAGTTGTCAGTGGCTCTCCTGCACCCACCACCCCTTCCCTGACTCCCCCTGGTGAGCCCTGATCCTGTCCCTGCGGTGCCTGGCCTGCCCCCCGGTTGCCCCTCCTAGTGGATTGTCCCTGGTATTGTGCAGGCATGCGTAGGGTGACATCTGCCAGTGTCACCCTGTTTGAACTTTGACAATGGACTGGCCATTGGCCTTTGCTCTTTTTTCAGGACTTCGTTTGGCCTCAACACATATGCTGAATAAAGCAACTTTCTTTTCTCTAGTGCTCATGCTTCAGATGTACATGTTGTTGGTGCAGCTAACCATGCCCTTGCTGCAGTGATGGTGATATCTGGTCTCATGATTATGAAGTGTTACTGTGCAGGAACCCATGTGGTCCAGGGGGAATGTGTCCTATCATGTGGTGTATCCATGTCATCAATAGCAGCATCTGAGGGTGTCATGTGTTCAGTATTTGGCAATGGGTTTCCTACTTACATTGGCAATTTCATATCTGTGGCTTCCACCCCTGCACATCTGTTGTGCCTGCCATCGTTGCATTTGTCTACTTCCCTGACCGTGTTGCCATCTCCAGTGGACATGCAGGTTTGGGCATCAATGGGGAGGGACTCATCCGTGTAGTCAGTGCAACATTGCTATACAAGTGTGTTGGATCTGTGCTGATGATTCCGTTGGCACATCCATGACCAGGCTGGATGTGATGGGAGCCCTCATTTGGTGCTAATTGTTGATTGTGTGACCAAGTGCTCAGCTGACATGATGGGGCCCTACTGAGGCAACATATGGCACAGCTTTCCTCACACAGGAGTGGAGTCCCCTCATGGCAGTGTGTACACGTGTGACATTGCCTGCGCCCAAGGTGTGTGTTGTATGTGCATGTCTGTGTGTTCACTTCCATCCATTCTGCGCATGCTGTGATCCCTAGTGTTGTACCTGTTTGTGATGCTTGCTGACTTGAGCTATGTTCCCCCAAAGTCTTCTCCCTGTGTTCTCTGTGATGTGGGTGCATGGCACATTACTGGTCATCAGGGTGTCACCCATAGGTGTGTTTGCTGTCAGGGCAGAGTTTGTGTGCAGACGCAGATGGGTCACAGTCAGGTTTCCCTTGGCACTTGTTGTTTGCCCCTGTCATGTGATTTCCAGTTTGTGTTATCTTTCAGTGATTGTGACACGTTGTGTGTGTGACTGCTGGCACTCCTCAGGTCCGGGCTGCAATGTTGGTTGTTGTCTATGTGTGTTCTTTGTGGGTGACCTTGGCTTCTTCATTGGTGTGTGACTGTGGCTGGGATCCCATTGGTCGGTGTGGTATTGCCGTCATGTCCATGTACAGAGTAGTGTGCAGTGTGTCAGACATTCAGGAGTCTTGTTGAGTGTCCATGTGTGATGTGTTTCTACACCTTGGTTCCCACCCACCACCCTGGAATAGTCATGGGTGCATGTGCAATGTCACCAGTGCATGTGTACTTCACTGCTGCACATTGTTGGAGGTCGAGGGGTGTGGTGTTGAGTGTGTGCAGATGAGAGTTGTTGCCCGGCTAGTCCCCTGCCTCCATGTTGGCCTTGGCTTACTGGCCATGCTGATTGATTTGTGCTTGTGTAGGTGTGATGGTAGTTAGTTGCTCAGGACACCTGACTGTGGTTCACAGTGTGAACGACATTTAGCTTTGTCATCACAGTGGTATTTTTCTTCAGCCCAGGGTCACCACATTGTGGGGGCCCTGGGGGTGGTGCTGTGGTGTGTCTGTGACTTGCTGTGTCAGTTGTTGTTCCTACGTGCCTGTGTGACATGTGTGTTTTGTGCTCCCTCTCACCTGTCAATGCCTGCTTGCCCACATAGGGGATTTGGATCCATGAGTTAGCTTAGTGTGGCAGGTGTATGCACATCTGTATGATTGGTATTCAGCTCTCCTCATGTGTTGTGTTGTTGCCTGGGGACACTGGCACCCCCACCCCTCACCTGCTGTGTATGATGACAGTGTTGGTCTGCCTGTTTGTGTTTGTGCATCTGCACCACTGCATTGGCATATCTTGGGTGTGCCATTGGCTGTATGTTGTTTGGTGTGTTTCCCCTGCTGTCCCTGGGACTCCTAGGTCATCGGTCAGCACAGTGATCATGGTTTGTGTGTCCCATTGCTGCCATGGTATGGTATCTGTTCACCTCACATCTGCTGTCTCCACAGGGTATCTGCATTTGTGTGCCCATTGGTGCAAATATGTGGTTCTGCATTCTGATGGTCACTTCTGTCATTGTGTCATTGATGACTGTTGACGGTCTCAGCCCCCCATGGGTGTTGTTTGTCTGCACATGGCCAAAGGAATGTTTCATTTGCACTGCAGTATTTGGCTCCCCAATTTATGTTGCAATGGGACACATACACTACTTTGCCACAGATGAGTTTTTGGTTCTGTGACCAGGAATGATCCATGCAGTTTGGCAGTTGCAGCTCTTTCTTTGTTAACAATTACCTTTTGGTCACTGTGATGATGAGGGTGTAGACCCCATTGCCACAATGGTCAAAATGTGCTTCAGCTATGGACCCCACTTTGCTTTTTTGGTCACTGTGATGATGGGGGAGTTTGAGCCCCATTGTGCATGGCTGGTCATCCTTGGCACTTCCTTCCTGGACCCCACACTTACCTTTTGGTCACTGTGATGATGGGGGTTTAGACCCCATTGCCACAATGGTCAAAATGTGCTTCAGCCTGGACCCCACACTTGCCTTTTGGGTCACTGTGATGATGAGGGTTTAGACCCCATTGCCACAATGGTCAAAATGTGTAGCTATGGACCCCTTGCCTTTTGGTCACTGTGATGATGGGGGTTTAGACCCCATTGCCACAATGGTCAAAATGTGCTTCAGCTATGGACCCCACACTTGCCTTTTGGTCACTGTGATGATGGGGGTTTAGGCCCCATTGCCACAATGGTCATGGGCTGCTTAGCATTGTGGGTGCCACACACATATATGTGTGGCACATGTGCTAGGGGGTCACATTGTATGTTCAATGTCATGTTCGGTGTTGTAGGCATTTGACACAGCCTGCTCACACGCTTGTCATGGTGGTGGGGGGGATGGTCTTAATCTTGCATTCCCTAGGTTGTAGGTGTGCTTGTTGTGTCATGCATTGTCCATCCTATGAGTGGGGGTGGTGTAGTGGTAGGCATCCAGCCCCCTGGCTAAGGGTGGTAGTAGTGGTAGGCTTCCTCGCCCCCTGGCTAAGGGTGGTAGTAGTGGTGGGCATCCTGCCCCCTGGGTGAGGGTGGTAGTAGTGGTAGGCATCCTGCCCCCTGGCTAAGGGTGGCAGTAGTGGTAGGCATCCAGCCCCCTGGCTAAGGGTGGCAGCAGTGGTGGGCATCCTGCCCCCTGGCTAAGGGTGGTAGTAGTGGTGGGCATCCTGCCCCCCTGGGTGAGGGTGGTAGTAGTGGTGGGCATCCTGCCCCCCTGGCTAAGGGTGGTAGTAGTGGTAGGCATCCAGCCCCCCTGGCTAAGGGTGGTAGTAGTGGTGGGCATCCTGCCCCCTG